>BCLH01000224.1:0-49587 GCA_001602315.1 Zoysia pacifica
TCGGTCAAAGTCAAACTTTATCAACTTTGACTAATAATATCTATAAATTTAAATAATTTTTTATATAAAAAATTACATATTATGAAAGTATGTTTAATGAAGAATCTAATAACATAATTTATATATGATAAAACATTATTAATTTTATATTATTAATGGTCAAAGTTAAAGAAGTTTGACTTTGACTAAATCCAGAAATGCTTATATTTAGGGACGGAGGTAGTACAATTACTTGGTTCACAACTTTTACATAGGGCACTTGATTCTGCGTATAAGCTCCTTGTTCCATTTTTCTGAAGTTGAAGCCTATTAAGAGGATATCACATTACTTTGTTTTTGTTTTCCCCTTCTCCTTGTTGTAAGGTTATGAATCACTGCGTATTATGTACATGATAACTGATTAACATCTTTTTGCTTTCTGCCACATTCTTGAAAATGAATAGCCCACCATGATTCAAAATCAACCTTTGTAATTGGCGTAAGGCTAGCAAGTCTACCTTGCGGATCATGAAATTAAACTATGGTTTCCTCTTCAAGGCACAAATTTTGCTGATTTCAAAAAAAAAAAAAAAAAAAAAGAGGCACAAACTTTGCCAAGACTTCTCGAATTTCTGAACATCTGTCATAGTTTCAACAGAGTATAGTCTTGAGAAGTGACATTTTGTTGATGAGGATTAAGTGAATTTTGTAATTACCAATTTACCAGGCAGGCTCTATTAATCTTATTTTTTGTTATTAGATATGGAAATATATTCAGTTTTATCTGTTGATGTAGGATCTTGAGAAGTGACACACTCAGAGTGCCATTACTCTATTTTCTATATTTTTCAGCATGGCACCTTTTGTCCATTTGTCATAAATAGGGATTAGGTGATAAAATAATTTGTTGAGTATGCAAGCGACAACACTATACTAGGTGCATGCCCATTTTATGCTTGTTATTAATAGGCCTGTATAACTCTGCAACCTCGAATAAAAAGGAGTTGGGGAGAATATGGCCACTGATAGGTTATTGTGCATCTTGTTTATAGGTAAGAGCTGTGTAGCTTGTGTCCCACTTTGATTGACCGTTGTAGCTTGTGTGTCCTGCGTTTAGTCCAAATAACCCCCTAAACTATGTTTTGGTTTATTTTACCCGCTAAAACATAATTTTGGGTCAATTTACCTCTTCGTGCAATTTGTCCTTTTTTGTTTCTTAATACACAAGCATAAATAATCTTAAGATCAAACTTTACAAGATGATAAAACACATCATAGCACATGTTAAAAAAATGATTATAGTTTTTATCATTATTTTTATAGGAAAAGGCATTTAATAGTAAATTAATCTTTGGGATAGAGACTATAGGAAAAATAATGGTAAACAATCCAAGATGTTTTTTTTTCTAATGTGTTATGAGGTACTTTAGTATCTCATAAAGTTTCACATTAAGATTATGTTTGTGTACTGCTCCCTCCTTTTCACAATGGTTGACGTTTTGAAAACGGGGTAGGAACCAAGACGCTATGAAATTTTACTCTGCTACCCCTCTGTCCCCTTTGTCATTCAGTCTGCACCGCGAGTCCTCGAGAGAAAACAAAGCAGCAAGTTGCAAACCGCCATCGATTGTTGAATAAAAAAATGAAAATTATTTCTCCCGTCAACTAGTACTCGACCTCAACCCCACAAGAGCTAGCTGGGGGAGCCGCATGGAGCACGCCATAGCGGAGGTGGTGTCCGTGTTTAGGACCTGAGCACTGCCGCCATGAGTGTCAAGCTGGTGCCCTTGTCATGCCTTCCTCCATGGATTCCGCGGCACGCCGTCTCCACCGAGCTTTCTTGCCTCCAAGAAGCGCGCACGCACATTGTTGCATCATCCGCGGCTGACAACGGTGTCCTGCGTAGGGTGCAACATAGCGACAGCAAGATCCACAGCCAGGCTTGGACTCAGGCTGCGCAATGGCAAGATTCGCGGCCACAGCGTCGCGATGGAATGGAGAGATGTCGCGACAGCATAAACCCAGCATCTCATTGGCCATCTTGTACACTATAGGCTCGGAGCTGAGCTGACCGCCACCAACAAGCTCCAATGGCGTGCAAGAAATAGCCTCCGGTGCACGTGGCCTACAGATGCCTCGTGTGATGAGGCCGCTGAGGTGCCTGCAAGGAAGAAGTTGGCCATGGAGCACCATTATCAATCCGTCGAATCCGAGGTGCCTGCAAAGAAGAAGATGGCCATGTCGGTAAGGGAGTCTGCGGCGGAGGCGCTGATGACTGAGAGGAAGGAGGCGAGTGCCGGGGATGGGATGAAGAGACGGCGAGATCCACAGCTACTCGTCATTTTGGAGGGTGGCGGAGCAAGGATGGGGAGCAGATGGGCCAGAGGAGAGAGAGAAGACGCTGTAGCCTGTGGTGGAGGAGCTGTATTGAATGGGGGTATCAGTGGAAAGAACGAGTAAACTTTACCTCGAACTGTGAAAACATCAACTATTGTGATAAAAAGAGAGAAGGTCAAAATGTCTATTAAACTGAAATGGAGGGAGTAAAAAAGGCAAATTGCATTAGGGGGTAAATTGATTCAAAATCATGTTTTGGTAGGGTAAAATAAACCAAAGCCTAGTTTAAGTGGTTATTTGAACTTTGGCTATACTTGAGGGGAGTAAATTGGACTTTATCCTATTTTGAAGCAGTTAGCTTGGAATCAACTTTATCACTTTTGTTGGAAATTGCAGCCTCTAAGGATATGTTATATAGCATATATTGAAGTTGTACTAACTTTAGTACCTGATAGTTTGTATCAAAGAGGATGCAAATTTGAGTGTGGCCAATTATGTCTTATATTTTTCATCTAGAGTCTATAGTGTTTGTTGAACTCTGCAGCGGATGCTCACTACAAAGATTTATTTTCCTGATTCTTTTTGCAGAAGCTGCTAAAGGCTGCAGGCCTGTTTGCTGGATCAATCTTCCTGATGCGCAACTTTGGTGATCTGATGGCCATCTAAACCGGCTTATAGTTTAGAAGCACAGTGCTTTGGCATTCAATGTTGTCAGCCTTGTCATTGGGCTTGTGCCCTGTGGAGTAATGTACTCTATGTTTTCAGTGTTCTGTTCCAAGTATTTCTGGGAACAATAATTCTCGAGGATTTGGATTTCTTGTACTTAGAATCTTGCAGCCCACTTGGGCATGATGCTAGTATCAGAAGTCTAATGAATTGCACAGGCTTGGAGATTAATACTCAAATGAGCTGCGTGCACCTGGTGTGTTTTGCTATTGCTCTAACGAGAGGCAATCAGGAAGGGATCAGATCTGTTTCTCCAGAGAATTTTTTACTCTGCTCATAATGGTATATGTGGAGTACTTTTTCTGAAGGCTTATTTGGGACGTACAAATAGTGATGAATGATCTCATGATGAGCTAACAGAGTGTTGATTCGAGAAGCAAAGACTGTTGACTGCGGTGCTAATGGGCACCGGAAATGAACGTTATTGCATTTGCCAATTATTCGACAAGGTTTGCTGGAACGGCTTCTCTTCCTGATCCTGGATATGATACGCTTTCTCATATTCTTACGTGAACTCCTAAATCTATTCTAATCAGCTGTTTTTTTATATTCCCATGCCAATTTTGACGCTCTAAAAAAATATGAGTCAAAACATTACATGCTGAGGGACAAGGAATATGCCGCATCATTCAGTGGGATGCTCGCTATCAGTCCATACGGCCAGAATATCTTTAGACTTGATCTATTATTGATATGATTGGAGTCAAATTAATAACAGAAGACTTACGCGGAAACTCAGAAGCATCTTTCAAAGCGCAGCGTCTCCGTCGGCCAGGATGGTCCACAGGGCATTCGATCGAGTGTTTTTGGTTGACCGCAGAAAAACTTGACCAACGACGACAGGCACTCCTCGCCAAATGAGAGGGCTGGCTCGGAGGACCATCAGACCAGCTTGCAGCAGTGCGCATGCCTTGCCTTTCCAATAACAAGAATATATTTTTTATTTCATGCTGATGGCATCTAATGTTGCTCTGTTTAAAAAAAACTGTTATAATCATGCATAACCTTCGTTCCGTCACTCAAATTCCTGACGAAGGAATTTAGCTGACGCTATGTTAATACTGAATTCTTCAGAGGAGGGTCGTATAGTATTCAAGTGCGTTACATATGCTTCGTAGTTTTCTGCTTACTCCCTCCGTCCTGAATTATATAAGAATTCTAGACTCAACAACTTTTCTAAGTTATTTTCACTTTTCAATATACTCTCTCTTTTCAATACTTTTTTATCTCTATTTCTTTTCTCTTCATTTTCAGCACATCTCACCTTTTTTATTTTTCTTAATTCGCGTGCTTAACTTTCAAAATGACTTAATTCTCGAGACAAAGGGAGTACTACTTTGCAATACTAGCCGTTACCTGGTGCAGGCAGGTAGTATCTGCAGATCAGAAACAGCGTTGCAAATCACGGAAACAAAGTCAAGGTCGTCAGTCGTGGGAATATTCCGAGGCTGCAGGCTTGTTCTACTCCTACATAAGACGCACATGGCGGGCGGAGGAGGCAGAAACTCGGACCAGAGAAGAAGGGAAGCACAGTGAGCACAGGTCGCACTGGTCTGGTCGACATGACACCCTTCTGTAAGTCCAAAATTTTCTCCTTCACAATAGCTTGCACTCCCTTTCTGCCGCTCTCCTCCTCCTTGAGAGCATCCGCTTCCTTTGGTTTCTGAGATATTTCTGTTTTCTCTTGTGTGTATAGAACTACAAGCATCAATTTCCACACAGTAATGCTCTCTGTGGAGTTAGATTTTGCATGATGGTGCATTTGTCTCTCATATATGCTTTAGGTTATGTGATCGCAACCTTATACTTCAAATTTTTCTCCTTGAGAGTTCGATAGTATCATCTTGAATAGCAAGTTTCGAGAGTAGGAACAAGTGATATTCATCTTTTCCATATGTTCCACCTTCGTCAGGATCGTTAGGTTCTTGACTTGACTCCTCAACTACTATAAAAATATCTGCTGTTTGATAAAATAATAAACAGAAATTCAAATATAGTCCATCTTAGTCGTTGTCAATATTTTTAATACTACTTTTTGAGGGGATGGCATTTTTGACAGGGAGCATCTCCATCGTTGTTCTTATACTGCTCTTTGGAGGATCCAAGGCCAGTACAGCTGCACCTCCCAGTAGTCATCTGGATGTAAATAACAAGAAGCAACTCCAGACATTTAGACCTTACAACATTGCCCACAGGGGCTCAAACGGTGAACTACCCGAAGAAACATCAGCGGCTTACCTGGTAACTAAATCCTTATTTTCTCTAGTGCAGACATAAACGTCCATTGAACAATTCAGATTATTATATATGATGCTGTTTGAGTTTTCTGAATACTGAAGTACAATGTTTAAGGTAAATTAAAATATGCACATTGGATTTTTTCAGAGGGCTATTGAGGAAGGTGCAGACTTCATCGAGACTGATATTCTTGCTTCAAAGGATGGACATCTGATATGTTTTCATGATGTAACACTCGACGCAACAACTGATGTTGCAAACCGTACAGAGTTTGCTAACAGGAAAAAAACCTACGAAGTCCAAGGGGAAAATGTGACCGGATGGTTTGTTGGTATGAATCCTTGTGGTTCTAAACATTTTTGCCTTTTAATACATCTCTAAGTTGTGAAATCGTGTTTGCTTTCAGTGGACTTTACCCTCAAAGAGCTTAAATCACTGAGGGTGAAACAAAGGTACAGTTTTAGGGACCAACATTACAACGGTAAGGTTTGTTTCTTAATTTTTTTATATCGTATTAGCACGTCCACTTTAATATAGCTCTTTTTCTGGAACACAGGGAAGTACCAGATTATTACATTCGAGGAGTATATCTTGCTTGCACTCTATGCCAACAGGGTAGTCGGAATATACCCTGAGATCAAGAATCCTGTTTTCATCAACCAGCAAGTAAGTAGCATTGAAATGATAATCTTCAAGAAAAAATTGTATTTTTTGTATATACTAGCAATTTGCAACCATGGAGTTGAAGCGTTTCTCATACAATTCCACATTATGATGTACAACATTCAGGTCAAGTGGCGGAATGGAAAGAAATTTGAGGATAAGTTTGTCGAGACACTACTGAAGTATGGCTACAAAGATGAATATATGTCTGAAGGATGGCTGAAGCAGCCAATATTCATTCAGTCCTTCGCTCCAACTTCATTGATTTACATATCAAATATAACAAAATCTCCAAAAGTGTTCCTAATTGATGACACGACAGTTCCAACACAAGATACCAATCAGGTATCATCAGTGAATTTTCAACTTTCCTGTTATATTGGAATTCATCAGCTTTCATCTAAAAATCAGTGAACGTTCTGCAGTCATACTATGAGATAACTTCGGATGCTTATCTTGCATTCATAAGGAACTATGTGATTGGTATTGGGCCATGGAAGGATACAATTGTTCCTCCAAAAGATAACTACTTGGGACAGCCGACCGATCTTGTTGCACGAGCACATGCTCTTAATCTTCAGGTGATTGATTATAGTATACAGTCGCATATTTTACCCAGTTTGCATAGATACAATCCTTTATGTAAGGGGTCTTACTCTCTTTTATAACGATGGCACAAATCATGATATATTACAGGTCCATCCATACACTTTCAGAAATGAGAATATATTTCTGCACTTCAACTTCCATCAAGACCCTTACGTTGAGTATGAATATTGGCTCAATGAGATTGGTGTCGATGGGCTATTTACCGATTTCACTGGTAGCTTGCACAAGTACCAAGAATGGACTGCACCATACCCAAAGAAGGAAAAGAAAGCGGAAGCACTTCTGCATGAAATCAGTAACATGCTGAGGGATGATGGATACTAAAGATTATGTTGCCTAGTTCTTTTTTCAGACGTATTTTTGTTGTCAACAGACCAAAAA
The DNA here is from genome assembly GCA_001602315.1 of Zoysia pacifica. Lineage (NCBI taxonomy): Eukaryota > Viridiplantae > Streptophyta > Magnoliopsida > Poales > Poaceae > Zoysia > Zoysia pacifica. The sequence goes on from BCLH01000224.1 coordinate 6,934, forward strand.
TCATGTGTTTGCTACCTGCTCATCCTGAATAACAGAACAGAGTCACATCAATAAAAGACAAATTTGAAAATATTACAGTACACTACAAAGACATATTGTCCTGTAGGATTTGTAGTTTGGGCTGTAGCTAGCTCTGAAGCAGTAAACTGTGAGTTGGGTGGAAAATAGGATCGTTAAATGGTTGATAGTACTGTCAAACTAAGAGTTCTCTTCACAATTTTCCAATATTTCTTTGAGAACATATTTTCTTTTCAAATTACTAGAATATAGCTAGGCAAAAGGTACCTTGATATTCATAGAGAGAGTAGTAAAAATTAAGATGTATTTGAAATAGAGACACAAAAGATAAGAGACTAGAGTACCGAGTTTGTTTGAAATATATATATTTTTGGAGAATTATAGAAATGGTACTCAAAATATAGAAATTAAAAAAAAACATTATCGTGCGTTAATACATGATCTCAGCTATGTTGAACATTAAAAGCCCAAAATAGCTCTTTGTGAACACTGGATATTCGAAATAAGGTACACGTATACTAAATAAACGGTTTTAAATTTGTTGTGTAACCAATACCCGGTAATGTCTTATCTCCTTCAAAAGCCCTATGCAGAACATTCGACATTATCAAATAATAATTTTAGACCTTCAATTTTTAAAATTAATTACCAACGCAAGATCTATTTTTGTTTGGTTGTATGGAGATGTTTTTTTTAACCAAGTCGTGTATGAATCTTACGGCACACAAAATAACTTGATAACAGTGAGTTTTTTTAGAAACACTTGATAACAGTGAGTTAGGACTGTAATATATCACAAGTTTTGGTAAATAGAATGCATCTGGTATAAAATTTGACCAACCTAGGAGGAACTAGGTGACATTTAATTAAGAACAAATGGACACACAAATTCACATCGAAGAAATCTTGTTTGAATTTTATTTTTCAAAAATTTACAATGAAACTTGTCTTTCAACAGAAAACATGGATGAAAGTAGAACTCCTGGTGGCTCCTTACTTTTAACCAAGTAGTGGGTTTGATTTAGGACTCCCTTCAGCGGCTTCCAGATGCGTAGGCAGCCCTTACATTTTGGCTCGATCCGGTTAAAATTTGCAGCCGGTTTACTTACTCCTTATCAGCTCTAAAGCGGATTTTTCACAACCACCTCACCTCACAGCTTAATACATTCCCATCGTACGCAAACAGAAAAAAAAAATTACTGGAGACCGTCCGCAGAGAGCAGCGCTGCGAGTGCGAAAACCGACCTTCTATGCTTGTCACGTCGCGCCCGTGCGAGATCGACGGAACCCTCATTCCCAGTGGCCCGGCACGGCCCGACTATATGATTGGGCTGTGTCGTCCTGGCCTATGGGCCTATTGTCTAGGCTCAGCCACGGTTCGGCTAATTTTACACGGATCAGATTGTGGTTTCGGTCTGTCGAGCTGTGCCAGTCGTAGCATAGGTTTATTTTTTGTGAGAAATTATTAAAAATTAATTATATAAGAGGTCTTTTAAGTACATCAATTTCTACTGTTTCACCTCTTAAGGAGGTAACACAAGAAATAGATTGAGACCCGAGAAATTTATTTTTTAAGAGCAACTTCAATAGATATCTAAACTGAATACCTTCAATTTAAGTACTTAAGTAAAAAATAGCAGTCCAACAGATATCTATACCAACACTTAAAATTTAGCTACTCCTATCTCTATCAAATTAAGTACGCATATATAGCAATGATTTAAATCTACCTATACCTCAAAACTATAGCTAATAGGGTATAAATTAAGATGATTTGTTAGGTTTAAATTTAGAGTGACGCTGAATTTAGGTATCTGCTGGACATAAAAATTATTTTAGATATCAATTATGATTTACCAATGACTTAAACATAGATTTAAGTATAATAATTTTAGGTAGCTATTAAAGTTGCTCTAAGAAGCTGAAATTAAAGATGGATAAGTTTCTAAAAATATAATATTACTTTCCAAAATAGATAGTATATTAATTAAATAAGTTTTCAAAAATATAATATTACTAGATATTATATTAATTAAAAATTATTAAAGAGTCTTTACCTCTTAAGAGGTAAAAGAACACTTTATTCTTTAGATCCATGTATATAAACGATTCACGTTTATTTGGGTCTACTTTAAAATCTTTTTTATATAATATTAAAAATTTTATTTTTTTAAACATAAATATATCAAATTACATATATTTTAATATTAAATTTCATCAAAATAAACCGTGCCGCATTAGAGGGCTATACAGCATAGTATCGGGTCTAATTGGGATGGTTTAAACGAGTTGTGCCCATGCCGAGTCAGCAGGCGTGTGGCCAAGCTCCATGTTATGTCTCGGGCTGGCCCATGCTCGAATCGAGTCAAAATAACCATACCTCGTGCCGGCCCCATGACCAGATATACCAGTGGGCCAGTGGCTACAGGCGCTCGTTTCCAGGTACGCCAACGCTCGATCCAAGCTCAGCCCAGAGCTCCATCCCAGAACTCGGCGCGCATAGAGCAGCCCCCTCCCTCCCTCGTTGCAGCCTGCAGTACGTTGGGCACTGTTAGATGGCCTGAAAGCTCCAACGTTGCTGTTCAAAGCTTTCTGCTGCCGCCAGAGGCGGAGCTAGGAATTGATGTTGGAGGAGCCAAATGATGAGAGCATAGGGGGGATAGGCCCCTGCGCCACTGGCTGCCTCTTCTGTAGGCTTCAGAGACGGCCTTTCATGTTGCCACTCAGTCACTGAGCTTCGTGACAGCAGGAGTGCAGTGGAGAGCTGATTCCTATAAAATTCTGATTTCAGATTTCTATAAAATTTCTATATTCTAAACAGAGGCTTCGTCCCCGCTGCTCTTGGGCCGAGCCAATGGGGGATTGGGAACTGACCTGGCAGCACTGCTCTTTGCGGACAGTCTCCAGTAATTTTTTTCCAACGCGTGATCTTCGAACCCAATCTAGATCTCCTCCACCGCTCCACGCCATTCCCAATCGTTCGGCCAGCAAGACAAAAATTGGCTTGAATTTTGAATATAAAGTTGACCAATTCAACGGAGACGTCTTGGCCAAAAATGGCTACTTTCATATTTGAAGCTAGCACGATTATATAAAGGAAAAATTGTCATACATTCATATCTAATAAATTAATAACACGAAAGAATGAAAATCGTGGAAGTTCATAGCGACCTAATAAAAGAATAACAAGAGAAATCTTGAGAACGTAAAAAAATGAACAAATGTTCCCAACACCAACACGGTCAGGTTCCATGGGTGAGATTAGGCGACTGCGGGCATGTCCTTGAGCCAGTTGTCGAGCGGCTTGCCGATGGCGTAGACGACGAATCCGATCTCCCTGAGCTTCGCGACGTCGATGACATTGCGGCCGTCGAAGATGAACGCCGGCTTTTGCATGGCGTCGAACATTCGCTGGTAGTCGAGGGTCCTGAACTCGTCCCACTCGGTGAGAATGCAGACGGCGTGCGCTCCGCGCGCGGCCTCATACGCGTCGCCCACCACGGCCACCTGGTTTGCCAGGTCCGAGGGGCTCAGCGGCTGCAGGTGGCGCGGGTGGTCCCACTCGAACTGCTTCATGGCGAGGTCCCGTTGCACCTGCTCCTCCGTCACCTGCGGATCGTAGATGCTGACCGCGGCCTTGTCCCCAAGCAGCCCCCTGCACACGTCGATCGCCGGCGTTTCCCTGGTGTCGCCCGTGTCCTTCTTGAACGCGAACCCGAGCACGGCGATCTTCTTGCCGGCGACGGTGTTGAACATGGACGACACCACGCGGTTCACGAACCGGCTCTTCTGGTAGTCGTTGATCCGGATCACCTCCCGCCAGTAGCTCGCGACCTCGGGCAGCCCGTAGCATTCGCAGATGTACACCAAGTTGAGGATGTCCTTCTGGAAGCATGACCCGCCGAAGCCGACGCTGGCTGACAGGAAGCGCGGCCCGATGCGCCCGTCCTGGCCCACGGAGTACGCCACCTGCGTCACGTCGGCGCCCGTCGCCTCGCACAGCGCCGAGATGGCGTTCACCGAGGAGATGCGCTGCGCCAGGAACGCGTTCGCCGCCAGCTTCGATAGCTCAGCGGACCACAGGTTGGTGGTGATGATGCGGTCCTCGGGCACCCAGTGTGCGTACACGTTCTTGAGCGCGTTAACGGCGGAGCGACCCTCGGGGGTCTCGCGGCCGCCGATGAGCACGCGGTCAGGGACGAACAGGTCCTGCACCGCCGTGCCCTCCGCCAGGAATTCAGGGTTTGACAGGATCTGATACTTCACGCCGCGGCTGTTGTGCATCAGGATCTTCTCGATTGCCTCGGCCGTCTTCACGGGCACTGTGGACTTCTCCACCACGATCTTGTCGGACCGAGATACGTCGGCGATCATGCGCGCCGCGCTCTCCCAGTAGGTCAGGTCGGCGGCCTTCCCCGCGCCGAGACCGCAGGTCTTGGTTGGGGTGTTGACGGAGACGAACACGATGTCGGCCTCACCGACGTGACGGTGCACCTCCGTGCTGAAGAACAGGTTGCGGCCGCGGCACTGCTTCACCACCTCTTCCAGGCCGGGCTCATAGATGGGGAGACGGTCGCTGTTCCAGCCGGTGATGCGAGGCTCCGAGATGTCCACCACCACCACCTCGATGTCCGGGCACTTGAGCGCGATTACCGCCATCGTCGGACCGCCCACGTACCCGGCGCCGATGCAGCAGATCTTCACCATTTTTTCTCTGGTTTTTTTTATCTCCCTGCAAAAAGCAATGAGCAGGTCGAGATCACCGTGCTGCTAACGGCTAAGCAGAGAAAGAAGAGCGTCACTGATGCACGTCGCTGATTCGTACAAAATGTAAACTTGTATTAATGCAAACTGAGCCAGAGAAAAGCAACTTGTATTAATACAAACCAGTAGGTCAGGTCGGCTGAATGCGAGATTATTTAGCACGAAAAGGGAGAACTGACGCAGGTTACAATCAACCCTGACAAAGTTGTGGAACAAAAAGTATACAATAACAATACCATTCATTTCTATCAAATAGAAGAAATATCAATGTATCAGAATGCCCTGCTTTCTCAAAGACAGAGGATTCTGCCTACACAACTTGTTTGCGTCAGAAGAAAAGAAAAAAAAAATCTCTGCACCAGTAGAGATGCAAACCTTTGGTCACCTTGGTGACAGGAGCAGCAGGAAACGGAATGCAGAAAATCAAGGAAATGGCGAGGAGAAGAAGACGAAGAGAAGTGGAACGGGAAGTGTCGCTGCTGTGATGACAGGTGAACGGTTGAGCGCAAACGTAGTGCCAGCAGCTGCTCGCTTTTACCGCTCAACACAAGCACGTCTACCACACGGATCGGACATTCTTTTCTTCACCCAGCAACGACCATTAGCTATTCAACTGTGACCAGTGGCATTGCGCATTTGTAGTGTTCAAAACTTCAGATCGTCAAACCATGAAAACTGCTTGTGATTTACTCCTATATTAGTGCATTTTTGGAGCATCCATCATACAAACAAAACATAATCATAAAAGCTATTTTTTTTCTTCCATGCTTTTCAAAGCCACTCTTACTTGTTAATCAATGCTAACTGGATGCTTGCTAAAATTGTCGCATGGCATACCGTATTACTCTCTCCGTTAAAAGATATAATCATTTCTAAATTTAAACAAAGTTAAACTTGTATTATTTTGATCATAAATAACAAAAATTTAATAATATTTTAACATATAAAAATTATATTTTTGGATTACATTTTTGGATTCATTGTGAATTAAGCTTTCTATCTTTTTATATTAGAAATTATATAATTTTTCTTTAAAAGCAGTTTTTCTTTTCTACATACACATGGCTCCAACAGAGATGAGTTAGATTATGTGCGAAAAAAAATGCACTCAAGATTATTTCTTCTTACAAATCTGTCCACATATACCCCTTACAAATTTAACGAATGAGCTTTTTCGAATCTCTCAGATCTTAGGCTCACACGTTAACAAAACACAACTATCCAGAACAAATATATGAGATTAAAAAAGTTATTAGAAAACAAAACAAATTTATCCAAACAATCTCCAAATACCAGCCCAGACCGAGGCACTCCCGGTCGGCTAGCCTGCCCCGCCATGGAAGAAATGGACCCAGTTTCCAAGAAGGCAGGAGAGGAACCAGGGAAGGAATTAAGGAAAGATCAAACAAAATCAACAAAAACCGGCCTCCGCCCACCCCAGGCACAACCCACGCGATCCTCCTGTCACGACCTCTCCTGGCCGTAAGGGCCTCATTGTCTGGTCCCAGCCTCTCTTGATCTTACGTGCAAATGTTCAGGAATTTTTAAAGCACATCAAATTTTAGATACAATGGCATGTAAATTTTAAATGATTATTGTATTTAATTTTTTATGGTGAAGAATGAAAAACTTTAAATTTAAATTTTAATATTTTATTTTTTTAAGTTAATATTTTTTTTAAACCATAGCGTTACCATGGGCATCGAGACTAGTATTAGTAAAAGTTAAATGAATATGACTTTATCCAAACCTAAATGCTTATATTTTGAAACGGAGGTAGTATTTATATTGTCCTCTACAATGAAACCCTAAATTTGAACAATCTTAGGTTTGATTACAATTAGTCCTACTATCTAACAATTCAGTTTTCGACAACTATATATTTCAAAAAAACTTTTGTAACAGAAGTAGGCCTCAATAAAACACGTTTGGATGATATAGCAAACCATTAGTGTGTTCTGCAACAGCCCAGGAATCAGAGTGTTGGGCCGGGTTTCTTCTCTCCGGTGGCCCAGTCGGCCTGCCAAGTGTGGGTGGATTGCAGCCGTCGGTTGCCTCTCGATCCCACGGCCGTGATCGACTCCCACCAACTGCGGCGCCCCCTAAAACCTTCCTCCCAACCCACGCAACCGTCGCCGCGCCAACCCCAGGCTGCTGCTCCGCGCCGCTGCCCTGACCCGCCCCGCGCTGCGCCGTGCTGCCGTCTGTGCCGCCCGTCGCCTTTCCGTCTCTGGTTGCGCCCTTTGCACCACTCGTCGCCGCACCCCGTCGTCGTGCCGTCCTTGACCCAACTCTGTTCCCCGACTCGCCGCCCTGTCTTCGTCATCCCAGCGCTGTCCCCACGTCGTCCTCATGCCGGGCTGCCCGTCCTGCACCGCCACGTTGCGCCGTCCATCGACCTTGTCCGCCTGCATCTTGGTCATCGCCGTCCCGGCCTCGACCGTCTCCATCCGCGCCGCCTGGTTGTTGTCCGCTCTCCATCCGGGCGCCGTCTTCCTCGACTGCGACACGCTTTCCTGCTCGCCTTTGTCTGCCTCATTGGTCTGTGCCAACCCGTCTTCGGCCGTCCATCGACCGCGCCTCGCGTCGCCTCGGTCGTCTTTGTCCTGCATCGCCGCGCCTTGCTGGCCTCGTTCGTCTTCTCGCCGTTCGATCTGCTCGCCATCTTTGCCGCCCGCCATCCTCATCGACCGCGGGCCGTCCCCGGAGGTGCGCTCGTGTCCCTCTCCCTGCCGCCGTCGTCTTTGTCATCTTCAGCGTCGTTCTTCTTCGAGTTCGAGTCCGCCCGGTTCCGCGAGCTGCCTTCCCTGCCGTCGCCCTCGTTAGTGCTTGTGTCCCGTCCGTGCCATCCCTGTCGAGTGTGCCGTCTTCATCACCATCCTTGCTGGTCATCGTGCTGTTACCTTTGTTTATTGCGTATTCCATAGTCTGTAGAGGTAGGCGGCAGGTCATGATAGCCCTGCATCCTTTGAAATCCTTCACATTTGGGTACGTAAATAGTGCTGGAAGCTTGAGTTGTCTGTGCATGCAGGAGGAAACCAGTGCCCAAAATAATGCACTTGGAATTGATCTTACATTGTCCTAGACTTTGACATCTTGAGAACCCGTCTCTACCCAAGCATACCTAATTTTTGTTGTCCCTGAACGAAGTAAAGTTAGAAGATAGTACATACACGTTCCTCATGTTTGATAACCTTGAAATACTCTAAAAGAAGTGCTCCAGCAGTGTCTGTGCGCTTGCAGATTTATCTGTGAATGTAAGAAATACCAACAAGCATTTCTGGCGCCATTGCCGGAGAACGATTGATGTATTATCTTCGAGCATAGATCGTCCTTATATTTTTTAATTCCTTTATTTCTTACATACATTCTACCATGAAGCTACCCATCTATAAACTCTCTGCTCCGAAGCGCGAGTTATTTGAACCACCATCTTCATCAAAGCCTATCACAACATTTGGCTATGAACTCCGCGCTGGCTTTATAGCTGTGGTTTGGGAGCAATTCTTTGGGTATAAAAATGAAAACCCATACCATCATCTGCGGGACTCAAGCTATTGTGTTCATGCATAACTGTTTCAGGCATGACACAAGAAACTTTCAAGTGGAAATTGTTCCCCTTCTCTCTCAAAGAGAAGGCAAATCAATGGTACACTCTTACTGTAGCGAGGATGAACAGTGATTGGTAAAGACTTCGAGACCAATTTTTTCTCACATTCTTTCCCCTGACCCATGTTATTCCTCTGCGACGTGAAGTTGCTGGATTCCAGTAGGCAGAGATTGAAACTATAGGTGCAACTTAGGCTAGGTTCTTAGAGTTAATCCAAACTGGCCCTAACTTGTCTATATTAGAACATATGTTGCTGCAATATTTTTATTTCGGTCATAGCAAGAATCTACACTATACCTTGACATCTGTATGGGAGGATCATTCCTAGACAAGATGATAGAGGACGGAAGAAAAATCTTAGACACCATCCTGGATAATACTTTCTTCTTAGACTCTAGCAGCTCCCTCCACACGGACGTCAAAACAAGCTACGAGAAGACCTCTTCAGCCGAAACCATGTCTTTATCATCCACACCTAAAGATTCAACCGTTGAGCCCTCACCCGAACCACCAAAACCAACAGAAGAAGAAATTTGACCCTTGGACTTGCCAATCCAAAGCAATCATGGTAACACCTTGAATTCTTTCTTGCAAAAGAAACCTATGGTACCCCATCCTTCACAAAATCCTTCCCAACATCAAGTCCACAAGATAGAAGTGAAGGAAGCAACTTCATGTGCAAGCAAGGAATGGTAAGAGAGGTGGAGCGCTCTTCCAAAGTAACTCAAATCATTCCATCATCCAGAACCATACCTTATTTCATTAAGGGAGTCACCATAGAAGCCTTTCATAATCCCACCATTAGAGCCAATGTCATGACCAAGAGATTTGCCCTTATGTTTACTGGCAACGTGCCTCCATACCCGACAGACAAGCTCTTTAGAAGCCCCTCTGGACTCATCTTTGAAATTGCTGGATAGAACCACCTATACTAATTAAAGTAGATAAAATCAAGGCTCACCTAGATTTCCACATACGTCCTACCCTCGATTTTGATTTTCTCATAGGCTACCGTTAGAGCACCTTCTCCATATAAACACAAATCATGAGAGCTCTAATGAAAAGCTTGGGAGGATCGCTTTTGCTACTATTATCTCTTCAGTGAAAACACATCCCATTTCGAGAAGGTGATCCCTTTCACATCTGTTGAGTCCATCCAACTTTCCACTCAAGAGGAAGATGATTCAGGAGAAGCTCTTCATGTGTCTAAGTGGCGATCATCACTCTCAACGTGTACCAAGCCTCGTCCCTCTAGCCTGCCACCTTTTGTTCTTGATGATGACTGAGAATCAACAGTGAGCTTCCATGTTGAACCTGTAGAGAGGGAAAACATTTGGACCATGGATTGCTTTGAGGCATCGACTTTGGAGTCCAATGTAATCATAAATGAGCATTTGAGTTTTTTTCTGGAAGGAAAACATGAATGATGCTCACATATGAGTCTCCAGAGCCAATCATCCACTGCACCACAAGCACCTACGAGGGCTACAACCACCTTAAGGTCATCCTGTGCAAAACATTCATAAGGATGGTTGTAGATGTCTTTGTCTATCACAAACATTGTAGATTTCATAGTGTATTTATTGGCACTAATCTTGCAGCTTGTACTCCAACACTCGATTAACATTCACCGATAAAGCTGGGGACGACAACGCCAAGGAAGGCTGCAACTTTCCACGTGGTCGAGCTTCTGACATTAAACAAAGCACTGCCAAGAGATAGCATTGATTATCATTTGTCTTTTTGTTTCAATAAGATTTACTCTCCGAAAACACACCGGAAGAGTCATTTGTTTGTTCTTTTTGTTCTGTTTTTTTATCCAGGAAGCACCCGAGGTACAAGAATTCCTGAAGCTTTGCATTCTCAACACTTCGTGAGGACAGACAACAACCAACACATAGGACAGCACAAACAACACAAGACCCGAAGGGCTAATGCTCGGTCAACTGACATCTTCGGTCGGTGGATCAGTCAAGCCCAACAAGTTATCTCCTCCAACCCCCCTCAACCCCAACTCTCTTTGGTTCATGAGTTTAAATGCTATGGTCTTGATAAATCATGAAAATTAAACTCAACTTAAAATGAACCTTACTTGTTGCACCCTTAATTAAACATGCTTCTATATGGTTGGGTGGCATAACTTTTACTCCTACATACATGCCTGTTGCTTGTGACTATTTTATTAGGAAAGTATGTTATCTAGGTTGTTGGCGAAGGAGATATAGTATGATGATATGAATCTTGCTCTCTTCTGCTTAAAACATTTAAAATTTTTATTTTGAAACATAAAATCAAAAGCTTTGCAAACTCAATAAGATGTTATGTTCATACCAAAGCCATATGATTGCTACATTGAAAATCTGCTACATATGCTTCTTGTTTTTACGTTGAGCTTTGTCAAATTGTTGTGACCCTAGTGAGATACGTTTCATACATTACTGATCAAGATCATATACCCAACATCCATATGCTCACTTCTACACTAGAAGTTTGCATTACCACCTCATCCATTCACTATATAGATACTCTATAAGATTATGATCTCTCTCCTGTATCTTTGCAAAAGAGACATGGGCTATGAAAAAAATAGAAAAAAGAGAGAAAAAGCAAATGCTCAAAAAGAGAAAATATTTCTCGAGCATGAGAGAGAGAGAGAGAGAGAGAGAGATAGCCATGTTCTCTGAGCAAAAAGCATGCGGAAAGGGAGATCATGCTGAAAGGAGTATTCTTGTGCATCCATCCAAACTCATCATCCACACATGATCCATCCACCCACTCATCCATCCATCCGCCCATCCATATACATATACATTTTTGATTAGGTTATGTGATTTGATATCTCTATGGATCCGATTTTGACTTTGCAATACATGTAAAACAAGTATGCTGCCATTAGATCCCTACCATGAGCCTCACAAAATGCCTTATTAGAAGTAGGATGATTGGGGCAACACAATGCCTTGGTGAGGAATTATAGACATTGAGTGACTTGAAAGAAATCATTTGAGGAGTAAAGCTTTGCTTTTTTTTGAAACACATTGAAAAAATCCAAGTTAACTAACAGGAGAGAAAGAGATAATTTGATTCAATGCCATTGTATTTCTCAACCGCCCAAGATGGCGTGATAGACACTTCAACGTTCACAAGTGCAAGGTATGACTTGGAATAACTTGTATGCTACAATCACACTATAAGAAGTGTTATTACACCTTAGTCCTTAAACTTTACTCGAGGACGAGCAAAGGGCTAAGTGTGGGGAGTTTGTTGGTGGTCCTTAAAACCCATATTTGACCGCAAACCCCTGCATAAAGGATACCATGGTAGGACTTTATTACTAACTATTTCCACAAGTGTTGGTGAAATTATGCATGCAGGTGATTTGTAGTTGGAATTGAGGGAAAGCACAAGCAACTAAGGGAGGAAAGACACTTTCATCAAATCGCGGGCAGGAACATGGATTTTTGAGCTCACAACGGGGAGTAAACAAGCTCAAAATGATCATATACACATAGTACAAGACTAAGGGCCTCCGAAAGAGTCACCAGGACGAAGATTGGGCCAAACGGTAGGTCGGGCAACCCACTAGGTCAGCCGACCTTCAACTGCTGCCTTTCGCACCATGTTTTAACCGATGATTCAGTGACGTGCCTGTCAAATCATTCCTGTGGGTATGCCGGCGAATATTCCCTTCGGGAACCACCTTTGGCCGCCTACAAAAGGAGGGGCACCTCCCCCACTTCAAGACACACCATAGGCAAAGATCTCCATCCAAAGACCATTAGCACTAGTTCTTGGTATTTAGAAGATAGGGAGAGAGTGAGGCATATCAAGAAGAAGTGCTGGCCTTGTCGGCATCTTCTCCATGCTTGTACCTGACGAGTGTCTCCGAGGATCGTGAGAAGGAAAGGTGGGCCTACTTCAGTGCTGCTCTCGAGGGGTGCTAGGCCAAGTATCGGGCCTGTCGACACCATCTTACCTCTACAAATGCTTCTAGGTTCAAGTAAGTATTTGTGATTCTCTTGTATGTTTATTTAATCTGTTGATTCAATAAGATATAGTTCTTACTGCTTACCGGTTCATCGCTCTATATTGCTTAGGGTACCTTAGTCCTTTATTACATGTAGAATTAAAGTAGTATCCTACTTCGTAGACGTGGTGTCTAGGATAGTGGTTACCTTTGTTTAATGCGTACTCCACGGTCTGTAGAGGTAGGTGGCAGGTGGTGAAAGCCATGTCCATCATTTGAAATCCTTCATGTGCGAGTATGTAGTAGTGCTGAAAGCCGGAGCAGCCTGTGGATGCAGGAGGAAACCAATGCCCCAAGCAATGTGTTAGGAATTGATCTTATCTTGTCCCAGACTTAGACATCTTGAGAACCTCTCTACCCATGCCTACCTAATTCTTATTGTCTCTGGATGAAGTAAAGTTAAAAGATAGTACACACATGTTCCTCATGTTTGATAACCTTGAAATAATCTAAGGAAAGTGCTACAACGGTATTTTGTGCGCTTGCGGATTTGTTTGTCGACGTAAGAAATACCAACAATAATCCTAACCTGTCATACAAAGACAAATAATGGTACAAAACCAATTCATTGTTTTTCTTTTCACAAAATGGACCATCCTAGTGATAAATGATTCAACTCATATGCGCTCCATGTCTCTTCCCAATATCATTCGTCATCAAATTTGGAATACTGTAAATAAAAAATGACAGACAATTAGCTCAGCAATGATAACAATTAATCTAAGTCTACATAACAAGTTGATATATATATATATATATATATACTTACATCCTCACGGTTCATTTTATAATGTCCAGTGATCCTAAGGTACTCATAAATATAATAACCCCAAAGGACATTGCCAGAAGGTTGCTTATGAAAATAAGATATTTTTATTACCAGAAAGTCATAAAGTAGAGTTAGCTTTTCCTTAAGGATGAATCCCGACAAGTTTAATGTAAAATTTATAAGCACTATATGAATGGAAAAAAAATTATGAAATAGAAATAAATTGTATTATAACAACTATCCAGCTATATACATGCAGGACGTACACTTAGCTTTCTAAAGTCTTGATGAAATCTTTGTATTGTTCTTTGGGATAATTGAGTGAGTATAAGACCACCCTTTCACCTCTTTTTGTTGTATAATGATGCACATATAGTTGTCGCTATATAATAAAAGAAAGCATTAGGTAATTTTTTTAAGAAAGTAAGTCGAGTGCAGTGACGAAACTAACTTAAAATTGTAAGGGGCCATTATGTCCTTCTTGCCATCATTCAAAAAGTCTATGTTTCTCTTTACACTGCAAAAATATGGAGCTTTCCTCACCAAGTTTAGTGACCAACATCTCAACAATCACACCGGCCAATCTCGAGTCTTCCTCCCTGTTACAGGCGAGAGGAGGCAAAGCAGCGGCGAGGACCTCCGGCCGGCCGTCCAGCGTCGATCCAGCCGGGTTCCCCCTCCTTTCTCTCTCTAAAAGAGGAGGGGGAACCCTGATCTGATGATTTTGCTGTGTATATTCCAGGTTAAAGTAGTCTAGGGTTGGAGTTCATATGGGATTCGTCTCATTTGTCTTTAGTATCCCGATCTTAGCTTCGCAAAGATCGGTGATTTTGTTCCTCTTAAGATCCTACGGTGATGGTATTAGTACCAGAGTGGTTCTTATGAGGTATGTTATCCATGCTTTCGGGTTGGAGTTTTTAGTCCCCATTTTTGGTGGTCTGTCTTTTGTTGATCAAGCTTTGCCATGGAAGCGACAAACGGCAGATCTCAAGTTTCTTGACGATATTGTGGCCGACGGTTATCTTGCTGGTGTGTTCAATGTTCTACGGCACATGCTTGTTCTATTGGTGGCCGTTTCAAAAACTGATGCTGATTCATCTCTCTGGAGATCGGCTTTGAGCTTCCTTCGTCACCTCCTTCAATGGCAGCAATGGAGGGCACGGGAGGAGTGGTAAATCCGATCGGCAAGGATGGTGACCTGCTGGAGCACTTCACCAGGAGCTATTTGTAAATTTATTTTATTTTGGGTGCTCTTTTGTGAGGGGTTGGATGTAAGTTTATTATCTATATAATGAAATCCAACCCGTTTCCTCAAAAAAAAAAAAAAAGCTTACTGACCAACCACTTGATTTCTCTTGAGGCCTCTCTCCAGTCTGCCACGGCGCGCAGAGGCGGAAAGGGAGCAGTGCCGGCTACAGCGGTCTCCCTTGCCTCCAGTGACCTTCCAGGCCATCATGAGGTGGAGAAGACCGTGGATCTGCTGGTGGTGGGTGGGTTAAGTCCTAGTTTCTATAGGTTTAGGTCCTCTATGGTAGGTGTCCGGTCCATGGTGATGAGGCGATAGCTTCAACGAGGACAAGGAATAAATCCTCCCTGGCTCTTCCTTATCTCAAAGGTGCTCTGCTCCGGTACCTTCAACGGGCTTGTGGTGGTGCAGTCTGACTGGTTTGGCTCTTATACAGGAGTTCGTCGTCCAGTGCTCAAATCCCCTTCAATGATGTTAACGCTGAGGAGGATTTGGTGGTGCCAGCATATTCTTTCAAGGAGGAGGAGGAGGCTCCTGGTGCTGTTGAATGAAGGAGAGTGGATCGGGCTCAAGCCTCCCTCAGCATTGGTCGATGGCGAGCTGAGATCGGAGACCAGTGCACATTCACCGCCGATGGACGTTCAGCAACAGCTTAAACCTGTTACTGGGAATGGGTGTCTCCTGCTGTCTCTTCTCAAAGCCTTTGTGGGATGGGGTTCCTACTGATCTTGGAATGCTGCCGTTGGGTTCTTAGCGGTTGTCGACATCTACTTGACTTTGATGTTCAGCCGTTGCAAAATCTGCTGTCTTTGGCAAGCTTAGGAGATTGGTTTTTCATGCTTTTTTCCTATAACATCTCCTCTGTGTGTAGGATGGAGCGGTCTTCTTTGTAACCTTGCAGTACATACCTGTGTCAGCCCTTGTATGTTTACCTTATATTTTAATGCAAATATGTATTATAACAAACAGTTTTAGGCCTCATTTGGTATAGATTCTTAGAAAACAGCTTCTTTAGAAACAGCTTCTAAAACAATAGCTTCTCTAGAAAAATTAATTCTCCACAAAAAAGCACATTTCAAACCGTTTATCAAAATGATCGATTTTCGTATGGTCCCAATGTATAAATGAGTGCTGAATCCATGAGAAGCAATATTTTTAATACTTTTGGCTTCTAATACAAATTAGAGAAGTGCTTCTATGCTTCTTGAGAAGGGAATACAGAAGCAGCTCTTCTAGAACCGTTTGGTGGACTAGTTACAAAATCCGGAGCAAAAGCACTTTAAGAATCTATATCAAATGGGACCTTAGTGACCAAGAAATTTATTCCCTAGAAATTGATCAATAATACACCCTTCCTTCTTAAATTGCTACCATCATTAACTTGTTGGCTGTCTTTGACCATTCATCTTATTTATTATTTTAAAAAATAGCCTATATTTTGTTATAATTTATCTGGTCAAGAAAGGTATTTGAAACATGACTTATAACTTTGTATATTTGAATTAATACTTTGAATAAGATGAATGATGAAATAAAACTCAAAAAAGTCACAGTGATGTCAATAAGAAACGAGGGAGTAGTCACCAAGATTTGTCGTTTATGGTGGGCATATATTGTTAATGATCAAGGTGTATAATCATTAGCTGTTAAAAAAATTGCTTATTAGGTTGCTATACATGTTTAGTGACAAATATATGCAATTGTTGGTCACCATGTATGTATAATGATTAGGTTTTAGTCACCAAAATTTGAATAATATTTTTGTTGTGTATATAGGGACCAATTACTTTAGTGAGCAATTGATATTTTTCTGGTAGTGCCAATGGACCTTGTAGACAAGCTTGCCGCAAAGTCATCGCTTGTGACTCCGCTATAGTTACGGGCCTCCATGCGAAGCAACGAGCGTGACACTAAATATCTATTGTACAGACTACATCTAGAAAATTAATAAATAGGAGAGATTAATCAGATTTGATGGATAAAATTATAGAGCTATATGGTCAAAGGTATTTTAAGTTGTGGATCAGTAAAAAAAATGGTGGATCCAACATAAAAAATTATGGGCCCGGTATCAATTTTTAACAATCAATGGTTGAGATTCACTGAGAAGGAGAAGTAGCTCTCAAGCATTAGGAGAGGTGTTATGATACTTGAGAGGTACTAGAGGTACCTGTCCCTTCTTAATTAATTTCAACCATTAGTTTTTAAAACTTGGTACCAGGCCCACTATTTTTGATATCGGGTTCACCAATTTGGTAACTTTGACTAGCTTCCTATTTTTAACCATTAAATCTGATCAAATAAACGTGTGTGGTTCACTCAAGCATTGTGACATCTCTTGTAAACTAGTGATTAACAAGCACTACTCCGTCCAACAATATAAGCATTTGAAGGGGTTCGAGCTTATCTAATAATATAAGAATTTGAGAGTTATGAACATTATAAATGAGATGGTTAGAGGGTAAAACACTTTGTATGTGACAAAAATAAGGGTATGTTAGTCTTCTCATTCCACTTTTATTTTGAGTTGAAATGCATAGTGATCTTTGTATTCTTGAACGGGGAATTACACTCACTCTGATTTTAACATTCATCACGCCTTATGATTTACTCTCTCCAGTTTTAAATAATTGACACTGTTGACTTTCAACATCAACTTTGACTATTTCTTTTATTCAAAAAATTTATTCCAATGTGTTTAATTATTAGTCATGATTTAAATTCCATCAATGATAAAGCAAATAATAATAAAATTTTACATGTTTGAACAAATTTTTTGAATAAGACGAATAGTAAAAGTTGATGTCAAAAGTCAATGGTGTCAGTATTTTAAAACCGGAGAGAGCACGTGGAAAGATTGATGTGGCGAAAAGGCAGTTGCAGAAGAAGTGAACACAGATCGCTAACTGCAAGTGTCACTATGTGATACTCTCTGTTCCAGATAAAAGGATTTCTAGGTCAATAAAAAGAAGAATGTTTCTGGACTGAGTGAACAAAATCAAGTTGAGCAAACTATATTAAAAAAATTTAGCAGAACTTACACATTTGAACCTGCCTCTTGAGTCAAACCACGTACCAGTCTTACGTTTTTGTTTGTATCTCTTTTTCAAAACTGGTCCAGTCGACCCTCAAAATTTCCCTGTTTTTGCTGTATTCGCTCTGACCGACGATCATGAGTTAGGTCCACCCCAGTCTGAACCTCGGCTTTTCACCAAAGTTTTCAGAGCAACACATGCTTGCTGCTCATCCCGGGTGGGACTAGAGCACAGCCAGTTCCATCCTTCACAATTGCCTCCAAAGAAGGCAGAGGTTAAATATAATACACAGGACCTCAGGATATGCCATGCTTGCACGTGATCAAGAGGAAAAAAGCTAAAACAGTACCTCACTTGTACCAGCTTTGAACCTTGAGATATTGACAACCGAAATACAATGTTTGGCTGAAAGTTCCAAATCTTAATATTTCTAATGTTTCATTTGTCAATCTAGTACATGGTGAGCAATGGTATCGACAGTGTTCAACAAAGTTAGAGACAACAAAACGTAAGAGTACAAAGGATATACATGACAGTGTTCAACAAATTTACCAACAGGGCTAAACCGACTTAGGCCTCTTTCGTTTTAGCCTGGAATGTAGTCAATTCCACGTGAATCGGTCCGGTCCAGTTAGAAACCCGGTCGCAGCTGGAACTTGCATTCGGTTAGGCCAGGACCGGAACCTTGCCCTCCACCATGCGGAACAAATCTGACCGAGTAAATGGGTCTGGCGGCGGTGCAATGTGAGGCAAGCGAGGTGGCACGATGCGAGCTAGATTGCAGCAGCCATCACACGACAACGGTGATGTGACCCTCCTCCTCCCCCGTGCTTCTCACATGTAACACAATGGCCTCCTCTTCCTTCCACTCTTCTATCGATCTCGAAAAGTTGAGATTTTTGATCCCCATGCCATTGGAGTATGAGGTGACAGCGGCTGGTGCATGGGGACTGGAGAGGAGGAAGCATGGCACCAAGGTGAGGCGAGACGAGCAGCATGAGGGCTGTAGGAACTAATTTCACATCATTAAGCAAGGATCTACTACTAGCCTCATGCACAACCACAAAAATGGAGATCGGAAAAGGGGTATCCATCTCCAAGACGAAGCCACAGGGGCAAGCGAAGTCCCGTGACTGCATGATGCAGGCGTGGCGATCGATCTCGCGGGGTAGCGACGTCCTTCGGGGCGCCACCTACATTGACCCGGCATGGAAGTCATCGTCCTGCAAACGGCGGCGGCAGCCTTCCTGTCGTTAGCAGCTCCCTTAGGTTCTAGGGTTCTGAAAATGTGGAAGAGAGGTCATCTCTCTGGATTGTTGGATGCCAGAGAGTACTGGCTCCCTACTGTTTATATAGCGCTGCTGCGAGAGGGGGGAGCGCAACCAATGGTTTTGATTGCACCTCCGATCAAGGCGCAGATTTCCTTGTTTACATGATTTGATTCCCTTTATTCATATTCCTTTTATTTATCTTCCCATTATCCACACCGAAATCAAGGCCTGGCAATCACATTCCAACAAGGGCAACCTCCCATATCCCCTTTCATCTTCCTCTCCCAGTCACTCTAGGCCCTAGCTTCCCCCATGCTGCGAGTGGCGTTGTCACACCCTCAAAATCTCCACCCTTTGCACAGGAACAACTGGTTTTTCTATTTTTTCCTTAAGATTTTTCAAACTTTGCAAGAAAAACCTCTCTAATGCAAAGAAAAATTGAAAGGAAATTTTGGTAGATGTTTAAAACTTTTCAAAGTTTGTTATTGTGCCGCTCCTCTGTTATCCTTTCGTTTTGATTTTTTTTCCTTACCTTGAGTTTCGTGGGTTTTCGGTAATTTGTTCGGTTTTTTCTATTTGGCTTTTATTTTGAACCCCCGAGTGTTGCTCCAACTTAAATCCCAGAAACTCTTCCCCGATCAAGACCCGCTCGTGCCCGACGCCGGGGACACGGGCCGGACCGTGTGTCCCCCGTGACCGCCTCTGCTGATGCCCGATCGCCTAGGACACGAGCCCTTGTGAGTGTCCAGCGGTGAGGACTCGGGCAGAACGACGCCACTTCCCTGCGCCGCTCCCCTGCCTCACCTCCCCTGTTCCGATCCCCTGCTTCACCTCCCCTGCTCAGCTCCCCTGCGTCATGTCCCCTGCTTTGCCCCAAGTCCAGCTCACCCACACCCCTGCTTGGCCAGGCCACGCCTTCCACCTGGGCGCCCTCCTCACGGCCACGCCACGCACCGGCCGTCACTGCCAGCTGAGTTCTGAACAAAATACCCGCGCGTCGCTGTCACACGCACAACCACCCCTTCTGCCTCCCTCATAACACCTCTGCTCACCTCCGTCGCGCGCAAAATCGCGCTGGATGGATGCCTGCACGACGAGAGCCATTGAACGCTGCCGGAACCGCGTCAAATCCCCGGCCAGCTACTCCCTCACCGGTGAGTTACTCCTCACACGCTGCAGCTTCCTCGGGGCAGCCGCCATTCGATCGGATTCGCCTCCCACTCAGTCCCATCGCCCTTAACCAAGACGCGATGATCACCTGTTGCCTACCGTAAAAGCTTGCCTCAGTGACGCGCCGCGCACCAGTCACCCGGCGTTGCGCATTGGCATGGCTGCCAGCTGCCACCGCATGCTCCAGGCGAGGAGAAATGCAAATCATTGCGAAATCCCGCCGTAACGCCACCGTCGGGTCGGACGGCACGTGCCCCTGATGCCTAGCTGCACCGGTCGCTCCTAACTATAAAAGGGAGGGTCGCAGTGTCTGTTAGCCCCTGTTGCACTGCTCAGTTGCATAGGTTCCTCCCATCTCCCTCTCCCGGACTGCAATTTCATAGTCTTACCTTCCTTCCGCAAACCCAGCCGCCGCCAGCCATCCACGAATTCTCAAGACCTGGTGGCATTCCAACCCTGTCCCCTGCTCCACAACACCGCCACCCACCACCGAGGCTTCCTGTTAGCACAAATGTGCCGCCGCACGCTCCCCATGACCGTGTGATGTGGACCGCCGCAGGCTGCCTCACGGCTCACTGTGCCAACCTCGCTGGCACCACCGCCGGCCTGGGTGAGACCCGCATTGCATCCGTGGCGTCCCAGTGCCGCTCACACACCAGGCACGAGCCACCTCTATGCATCCTATGCCTGTTCTGCCGAGCGTCGTCGTCCGTGCGCCACCGGTGCGCTACAACCCCTAGCCTAGCTCATCGCCGGTAGTGGCGAGCTCGCCGCCTGCCGCGCCGTCCCCCACTTGTCGAGGCACACATCCTTCGCGGCAGTTGGGGCAATGCCAGTGGGGACTCCGGCAAGACACCGCCGCACAACGCCACGCAACTTTTGTTAGTGATTATCACAGCTTATGCTATAATATCTACCAAACACTTAAAATTCATAATTGATTATGCCTATAATCTCTGTTAAGGTCTCTTTGGTAGGGATTATGATTATCCAAAAAATTGCTCACACTTTAGATTATTCATGAAAATCACTTATCCAACTTGTCCACATCATTTATTTTTTATGTCAAGAGTGTTTGGCAAAATAGGTTATTCAATATGGATTATAGGTGGTGGGAATAGAGAAGTGGTAAAAAGCTACTATTTGTAGCTTATGAGTGCTAATACAAAATGTAGAAGTGATTATAAGTGATTGTATGCATGAACACTTATGAGTTTTAAGTGTTTGATAGAGATTATAGCATAAGCTGTGATAATCATTTGTAAAATCAGCCTCATAATCTCTACCAAAAAAGGTCTTACATTTTATACTAGCACCCATAAGCTACAAATAGTAGCTTTTATTATTTTTTCCCTTTTCACCACCTATGATCCCTATCGAATAATTTGTTTTGCCAAACACTCTTGACATTAAAAAAAAAAAGATAATGTGGATAAATTTAATAAATAATTTTCATGAATAATTTAAAGTATGAGCATTTTTTAATAATTATAATCCCTACCAAAGGTAGCCTAAATCAGCTTAACTGTGCTCTTCACCAGGATTAAACCCACTTAGGTCTGGTTCATTTTCTACAGAACAGCCCGGAACAAGTCCCATTTTCTGCAGATCGGGCAAGCGTGGAACAAATACCGGCTCAACCAAGAATAACCATTCGGTTCAGTCCAGCCGGGAATGAAATCCAGCCCATCTCGGGCATTCTGTGCTCTGGATGGCCTGGAAATGATCCACACCTTACCCCATCCTAATTGAATCCTATCGGCGAGGAAGTTGGACGCAACACTGGATGGTAAATGAAAGCTCATGCTAATCTTCCCAGCCGGTCGTTCTTGGATCTTGACGAATAGCAGTAGAGCAAGAGTGGCTTCTTCCAGGCGGCAATTCTCGTCGGTTCTTGACTCCAGTGTGCTTTGACGGCTTGGACAGCTTCACGTCTCTGGTCCTAGTCGCGGTCTCCCTGCGTTTGTTGATGGCCTGGCCATATGATGTGCTTGAGGTCAAGATACGGTCACAATAGCCTCTCTTCTCTTTGAAAATTCTAGATTGAGATGAGTTCTTTCTGATTTTATCTGGGGTTCTTTCTGGTTGTAAAAATATTATGTTCAAAGTGGCACTAGGATACTAGTGAGAATGCACATTGGAATATAGAAGTTCGGTCCTATTTCACTTGTCTGTTTTTATAACCATCATGGTCATTTGCATTTTTGTTGCTAGATAATTGAGTGACAAACTTTATAGCATGTAAATTTTTTGTCACTGACCTGCATCAGCGCGTTTGTACATATCTTGTCAATGTCTGTGACTTTGCACATATTCATTTAAATTTTATGCAGCAATGAATTGGTGTTCTTGTAATGTATTCTTGCGATCAATTCATGCAACTGATACATTGCTAGGGGCCAATACATGTAGTTAGTCACTGTATGTTGTATTGTTCTAGCTCACCTAAGATCGAGTTTGTTTGTTTAGTTGATTACTTAATCTACATTCTTTTGAGCATGCCAATTTACATAAGCAAATATGTTTAAATCCTTGTATGAGTATCAGCCATGTGTGTCTTGTTACTGGAGATGATCTTGCTGCTTTTAGTACAGAAACATATGCCAGTTTTGGGCTTTTGAGAGCATAACATGCTTGTTTTCCCATAGCATGAACTTGCAATTTAATGGTGCGTTAAAAATTTTACTTTACTATAGCACCTAAACTTCCTCTCTTGGTAGGAAAAACAGAGAAGTTTCACATCTGCACAAATGTTTGACTCTTTTTGATCATTTGTTTTTACAGCAAGGCAGCGGAACTAAAGATCAGAAGTGAAGCATGTCTGTCTGACTTCAGCGTGGCTGGTTGCTTCAGAGTATCGATCAGTTTGACAACTCTTAGTGCTTATGTTCAGTTAGGGTCAAACATTCTAGTTGTTATGTGCTTGACGATTGACGAGCTGTGAGGTGGTGCAAATGCCCTCTTTTATTTGTTTTGCTTCCAGGAGCTAAACTGAAATGTCTTCCATTTACTTTCCAAATGCTACATCAAATTTCCAATGGTACTAGCAACAGAGGAAATGCATGGTTGTGCATTTGAAATATTTCTTCCTATTGCATCTGTTCTGTTTCCAGTCGAAGTTGAAACAGTTCCAGCTGAACAATATTCACTTGATCCCTGCCCGGAAGGATTCCTGTTCTGGTTTCGAACTGTTGCTGCTGAACGAGGCCTTATCGATTTCTCTTGGGCAGCAGAAGCCAACTTGGCTTGCTCAAACTTATTTGGAAGCTTGACAAAGTTGTCAGTAAAACCTCCCTCGGGTTCGTCTGTACAACGTTTATTACCCTTCTTGCAGGACCATACCACCTTTCTTTCAAGATCTATCTACTCTTTTTCCAGTATAGAGACATGTCTGACTAGGATTTCATCTAAACTGTCAAAAGCCATGGCACTGTTCCTCTGCTTGTTATTCTGCTAATCGGTTCCTCCACCTTCCAATATATTCCTCTTCCCATATTCCGTCTTCTGCCTTTCTAGCCCACTTACATGCTTTACTAACATTTGATTCAGAATTGTTACAGTTCCTTTGCTGATCAAATGGCACATCGGTCCATCCTTCTCCCAATGCATTCGTATTTTTGTATTCTATCTTTTCATTTTTTGATTCATGATCCCCTATTTCACTTAGACGTCATCTAAACTACCTATGACAGCTGTACTTGACCAGGCTTCTATTGATGCTTCTGCACATTTGTTTGTCTTTCACCTGATTCCCTCTTTTCCTTCTCCAGCCTATGGGCTGGCTTTACAAAGATATTTTGTCAAGGCCAGCATGTAACGTGTTGCCATCTTTATTAGTAAAGAAAGATTTAAGCGATTCCAGCTTAACAGTTTCAATTCATGTTAATCATCTACCACCCTGTTTTCTCTTTACACCAGACATGGCAGTTGATACAATGTGCAATTTTGTTCTCTTTAAACATCTTGCGTAAAATCAGTAATATCTTGGATGGGAATGCTTTCTTCTCATGATCCCTATAATCACAGCTTCCCAATAAAGCACCATTATTTTCAGATATTGACTGAGGCTTATCATACTGGATTCTTTATTTCTGGAATGCGCATCTATCTCTGAGCTCACTTTAACATCCATAAAGTTTTGTTCTATGGGATGAGAGCCTTGGTTTTCCTTCTTTGCTTCCAGGATCTCTTTCTCAAGCTTAGACATGCTTTGCAAGAATGCTGCCCAAGTCAGCTGAATGTGCTTTTGTATTGCTACGGACATTTACAGCAACATGCTTAATTGAAGTGGGCCTCCTGTTTGCTTCTCTTGTTTCCTGAACTTCCTTTTTTGAGTATCAAAAGATGTTTCACCAGGAACTTGTCAAGACTTAGTAACTGAGAAGCATTTTCTTTGTTCATTCCTTGGATATCACTGAAGGTAGCTGCACTAGAATACCTTCTTGACTGTGGTCTGAATGACCCAGAACTGAACAAAAATGTATGAAGAAAGATATACATAACTTTTTGGTTGTACTATGGGAAAGATGTCTTTCTATTACTTAGGAATACCAATGATATATAGGCAACTACAGAATAGAGAATGGAACAAAGTTATTGAAAATTTTGAGAATAAATTGGATAATTAGTGTTATGAATAGTAACAAGAGCATCTATCAGAAAACACAAGGGTGACAAGCAAGTAGCTGAGCACGCATAGGCTCAAACTCAAGACAAAGCCTGGTCAAAAAGTCATAGAGACGACAAACCTTCAGTGCAGCTTGCTGACCTTTGCACGACGGATATGTGCTAGGTGAAAGTGGCGGAGACAGACCATCAAGCTGACGCCAAATAGTGGAGAGCTGAGCATAGAAGTCTTCCACTGAAGCATCTCCCTGCTGCAGAAGGTGCTCCTGATGAAATACAGCAATATACAGGGACTGACCTGAGGGCTCATAGTGGCGACAAAAAAAATCTCACATCTAATGTGTATTCTCAAAGTTCACGATCTTTGCGACAAAATGATCCTCCATACTGGCAGTGAAAATGGAAGAAGCACGAGCATCCGCATCCAACCACATCCTGTAACCACCGAGCCGAGACTCGTAAGAAGCTTGAACATCATCATAATCATATGTTACCACCGAGCCGAGACTCGTAAGAAGCCTGAACATCATCATAATCATCAGTGAGCTGCTTCTTCTCTGCATTTGTAGCCTTCTTTGGGAAGACAAGCGGCCCAATAGGCGGCGAACAAGCTGGACACTGGAATTCTTTAGCGAGAAAATACTATAAGCAAAGACCGCGCATGTGAATGCGCATCCAAAGTACCCATTCATGATAATTGGCGCCATTAAAGATCATCGGACACCGCAGAATAGGAATCCCGCTTGAAGATGGTGATGACTGAGTCATAATAACAGCTAGAGCGCAAGATGAGCAACGGCTGGCAACGGCGAGAGCGCAAGGGAAAAATGGCGTGTTTCTTTTTTTTTATTTGCTGTTCAAAAAAGTGACAGAAAGGAGTCATGTACAGAGAACAGTTTTTTTTTGGTTTAGGGTTTTTCCCTAACGGGCCAACCGAACAAGGCACAACACAGCAGCGGTGGCCACCAAATCAGAGAGGACGGCAGCCATCAGAGGAAGCGGCGGCCACCAGATCGTGGCAGCCACCAGATCAGAGGCGGCGACCACCAGATCGGCAGCCAGCGAGAAGAGGGGCGGCGGCTGGCGACGACGAGGAACGGCGGCCGGCAGTGGCAGCTCATCCCTAAGGTACAGATCAGGATCAGACAGCCCAGATCGGGATCCGACGGCCGGCGAGCAGAGGAAGCTGCAGGCGACAACGAGGATCTAAGCGAGGATCGACGACGGCGGCGAGGATCCAGGCAAGGATCGACGACGGTGGCGTGGATCCAGGCAGCACGGCGTGGAGGAACCGGTGGTGCGCGGATCGAGGGCAGACTCGACGGTGCAGTCCGGCCAAAGAGCAACGGCAGCCAGGCGCCGGCGTCGAAGATTCGACGCAGCATCGACGTGAAGCAACTCCCGGGAACCGTGAATCAGATTTGAGAAGAAATCAAAAAATGATTTCATGATGAAGTGCATAAATCAGGAAAAGGGCAGGGAGGATGAACCCTAACCCTAAAAATTGGCTCTGTATACCATGTTATGAATAGCACTTGTATTCGTGAAGAAGGCCAAAGGCCTCAATATATAGAGGTACAGGTGAGGAAAATATACAAAGAACCCCTCAGAGAAATAGAAAATACAGACATATACACATATCTCTAACAATTGGAAAGGTAAACTTTTATCAATAGGAGGGCGATTGATGCTCAAGAACAGTGTTAAGCAATCCTCCAATTTTTATGATGTCCTTTGAGTTACCAGGGGAGGTAGGAAAAGTTAGATAGCATTCGGTCCAAATCTTTTTGGAAGGCCAGACACTCACAAGAAAAAGTATCATACCACAAAATGGGACATTCTTTGCTTGCCTATCAAAAGAGCAAGGGGGTTTAGGTGTAACAATCCTTCATGTGAAAAATATATTATTATTAAGCAAGTAGCTCTTTTGTTTACTCAATGAAACAGGCATTTGGCAAATGTTATTTTAGAAACAAATATTGTGGGAGGAAGACTCTTAACACAAGTAGAAAGAAAATCAGGAGATTCTCATTTCTGGTCTGGCCTAATGAAGGTTAAAAGTGAGTTCCTTAAATGGGGGAAGTTCACTGTAGGAGATGGCAGAAAAACAAGATTCTGGGAAGACATCTGGGTGGATGCTACACCATTAAGTATACAGTTTCCTTCTCTATATAATATTTTCAGATGGAAAAATATATCTGTGCAATGGAAAATGAAGCTACCCCTTAAAATAAAGATATTCTTGTGGTACCTAGTATTGTTCTGACAACCTGATTAAGCGTAATTGGAAAGAAAGTAACAAAGTGCAGTTTCTGTAATTACGATGAGAGTATCCATCATTTATTCTTCCAATGTCATATCCCTAGATACATTTGGCATATTGTACATATTTCAACAGGGATACCAAAACCTAATAATACGGGCCATATCTTGAATGGACGGATTACTCATAAATACAAACAAGGAGCAAGTATAATCCTTGTAGGAGTTGCTGCCATGATCTGGTCTATATGGTTATGTCCAAATGGTTATTGTCTTCAATAAAAAATTCTATAGTCTTCATTACAGGTTATCTTCTGTGGCACATACTAGTTCCCCATCTGGAGGCCTTTACAAAAGGAATCATGCAGGGAGGAAATAATGAAGACATGCAACACACTAGAGGATGTCATAGCGATGTCAATCTTCGCCAATCATGTATGGTTGCAACATGAAAGAATTGAAGCACCTTGATGAATTGGATAGTAATTTTCCTCCTTTTTTTTTCATTCTGATTCTACTTAGATATACTTACTGTTAAGTTAAGAATTTGGCAGTTTGCACCCGTGCAAAAAGCTGGCTTTTACCATTGTCTAAAAAAACAATCTCTTTTTTATGACATTTTGTAACACCCTGAAAAATTCAAAATTTGTAAAGCTAATAAATTTATTGATTTTCCTTTACCTCACCATTCTTTTATTACTTTAAATTGAAAACCTCACATAAAATAAATTCTTCAAATTGAAAATTTTGAAAATTTAAAATATACTGGTGACAAGTGCTTGTTTCCTTTTTCTCTTTTCGAGTTCTGTTTTTCTTGGAGTCTATTTGATTTGAGATCTCTCAAAAATCCTCCCAAATTCATCTCAAATTCAAAACCCCATCTCTGGGCCGTTTTTCTCCTTTCGGCCCAAGCCGCCGCCATGGCCACTCTCATCACTTCCTCTCTTTCTCCGCATGGGCCGCCACGCGTCCCTGGCCCATTCCTCTATTCCTTTTCTCCCGCACGGACCGCCACGCCATCCCCTTCGCGGCCCAGCTCCAACGGTCGGCCCAATCGAGCGGGGGTTCTTCCTTCCCGCGCCGTCGCCGCTGCGAGCGGGCGCCGCCTAACCAGACGTAAGCACACAGGGCCGCCCCGACTCGTCGCCCACAATAACTCCACGCATGCTCGACAAAGGGCACATGCCGTCGAATATCCGGCCCACAAGCTCCGACCAAATCCCGTGGCTGCCGTCACCGCACCTCCGGCCGCCCAACGTGGCCTTTACCACTCACACAGCGGCCATCACGCAAAATTCGCCACAGTACCGTGCCGCCACGCTGCCATCTTGC
Organism: Zoysia pacifica; assembly: GCA_001602315.1. Lineage (NCBI taxonomy): Eukaryota > Viridiplantae > Streptophyta > Magnoliopsida > Poales > Poaceae > Zoysia > Zoysia pacifica. Next base: position 35,064 of record BCLH01000224.1, read on the forward strand.
CGCCCGACGGCGTCGGATACGCATCCGCCGGATTAAAAGCGTGGAATTACTCCGCCGCCCGCTGGCCGGCACGCTCCGCGCGAGCCCAACCCCCTCGCCGCCTATAAAAGGGACCCCGAGCTCTCTCTCTCGCTCACCGCCCCTGCACCCGCAAGCCCAAGGTCATCCTCACCCCCTTTCCGCCCTAATTTCGTCCTTCTCCTCCAACTCCGGCGAGCGCCGTCGCGTTGCGATTCCTCACCACCGGACACCAGCTCGCCGGTTAGACCGCACCCACAGCACCACCAACCTACACACCACCACGCGCACACCGGCACAACAGCTCCTCCTTTGACAGAGCCCCGCGCCATACGCAGCATGATCGGCCGCACGAATACGCTGCCGGCCGCCGTCACAAAGCAAACAAAGTTGACCCAGAGCGCCCCGACGTGAAATGGCTACACCCGGAGCAAACATAATCTAAACATGACATTATTTTACACATTTGAATAAGTTATTGGAACGAGATGAGTCAAATTAACGCTAAAAGTTAAATGCGGCAGCAATTTAAGGGCCCTTTTGGATTGAAGGAATTTTGTAAGAAAAATGGAGGATTCTATTCCTAGAGGAAAATACATTATTATTCATGTCATTGGAACCGAGGATTGGAGTAAAGAAAAAGTATTGTAAAATTTCCCATAGCAGCTATTTCATAGGGAAATCATAGGAAAGGAACTTCCGCTATGACCTCTTAGGATCGAGGCAATGTGCTACTTATAATAGTTATAAGCTATAATTAAAGGTAATAAACCAATGCTAAACATACAGTACACTACTAAAATTTATGTGTTTTCTATGTGGCTATCTAAACAGTGCATTAGAAATTTTTCTCTACTTTCTATTCCTGTATTTTACATATACATTCCTATCTTATATCTATATTTTTCCTGTTCATACATTTTGATCCAGTCCTAGAACCGAAGGCGCAAAAACCTTTTTGTTCTTTGCACAATGCTTGCTCCAATTTAACCTTTGCACGATGCCAATCCAACCTCAATAAATAAAGGAGTCAGTCTACATCAAAGGAACTTGCTACCTGCTCATGTCTAGGTAGATTCTGACGATGTATCGAGATGACAAAAAAATAACATATGGTGTTTAAATAAATTAAGGAAAGAAAAGTATTGTAGTAATATGTATCTTTTATTTCTCTCTTATGATTAGGATTTTAGTTGAACTGTGACATAGAGATAAAGGAATGGCAGTGGTTTGAGTCACCGCTATGGATGTTGGAATCACCGCTCAGCACTGCACGAAGATTAGGGATCCTTGACATGGATGACCACGCGTCGATGCTGTGGGAGTTGGAGTCACTGGGTAGCATTGTGCAGAGGTGCAGGGGTGGAGAGGGGTCTAAGAGAAAATAAATTCTAAAACAAATGGAGATGAATGGATTTATTGTTTTTTCCTTTAGAGATAAAATTTATGACATAAAAAATAGAGATAGAATTTGTGATATAAAAAAGTAAGATAGACGACGTCTACAAACTTTTATATCAGAAGAGATATATTGGACAAAACCTAACTGCCACGATGCTTGCAAGTGCACGGCGTGGTGGAACCTTTGCAGCTCCACCAGTTTCCCACGCCTGGTAACTGAAATTGACTGTTGCTTGATCGCAGGTATCGATCAACTGGGCTTCGTCTGGTGCATGGAGATAGAAGGCAGGCCCGCGGTGCATCCCAGGCCTTTATAAACCCATGTACTCCTCTGACTCGCGTTACCAAGTCCAAAGAATGCAGGCCTGAGGCCGCCAAGATACCATCGAATTCATGGCCGCGGTGCGCGTTCGTTGCCGGAAAATACGGTCCTTTATCTAGTCTAGCTCTGGGCAGCGAGCGTGAGTCTGGTGGCTGGCAGCACCCCAACAAACCTGAACCGGTGCAGCCTACGTACAGGTCGTTGATGTTTTTTCTCCTTTTGAGGGTGAATGGTCAATGCGTGATTATTAGGTTCCACATACAGCACTTACTAGCAGCGTGAAGCCGTCAATGTTTGATGGGCCCTACCAAGACACTGTTGTTTGTTAATTTGCAACAGTTGTGTTGGCCTTTGTTGGACGTAGCCGTCGATTTCGCTGGCCTTTGTTTGTTAGTCGTATAGCCTCTCGTACGACACGAATTCGTACGAAGCCGGCGAAGAAGAGTGGCACCTCGGTGCTGAACACCAACTTGCTAATTTAATTAAGCGATCGTTAGCGCGGTTGGCAAACGGCCGGGGCAGCGAACAACCGGTTGGAGGCCTGCAGCACTGTTTGTTGCAAGGACGATCCGCTTTTGCCGAGGTCGGTCGGTCACGAACGTCAGTGGCTGCCGTCGCGCCGTGGTACGACTCCAATCCGAAGGACGCCGCGAAATCAGCGCGCTCAACCTCGCGGGCACAATCGCGGGAAGCTACAATTGAGGCCAAGACGAACCGGTGGTGGCGCGGAAATGTTCGCTGCGTCGATCGCTGGTGCTCGGCCAGCCGGACCATCCCGGTCGGCAGCCCCACACTTGCTTGGACGTATTAGCTGCCCTCGCTTGGAGCTTTGCGAGACCTACACATGCCGTGATTGCCAGGACGTCGAAGCGCCCGTCTGGCCGATGTTAACTAGACACAGCGCATCCATGCAAGTCTGAACTACTCCTCGATACTGGTAATAACGAAAGCATGTGTGCAAGAGGAGGATCTTTTATACTAGAAACCCTTCTAGGCATAGTATCAATCCATTGATCAGATGCATCATACACCTTAACCCTCTTATGGCATGGTTAAGAGAAAGTCGGATGTTCACAGACATAGATCTCATATCAACTGCTGGTAACACTTTCGATATGAGTTCGGTTGGTATATTGATTAATATACCATACCCGAGTGACATGCTCTTTTGCTACCCTTTGTGAACCAATCTTTATATATTAAACGTCATGCGTTCTCTCAACTCTCGTTGCGTCACGTCACATAAAAAATATTAACCGTCGAATTAAAATCTAACGGTTGATATTAGTTTCAGGAAAAAATAGATATTAGAAAGGAGAAAAAAAGTTCTTTCCTCGGTCAACATAAGAGCGTGCTTCTACTCGACGGCTGCTTCTACTCGACGGGAGCAGCCATAAACAGCCGTGCCATCGCAATATATTAAAACACAAGCGTTCTCTGATAGCTTGTTGCGTCACGTCACCCTTAAAAATATTAACCGTCGGATTAAAATATAACGGTAGATATTAGGATAGAGAAAAATAGATATTAAAAAGGAGAAAAAAATCATTTCTCTAAGTCAAAGTTCGGCGGGAGTAGGCATGAACGAACATGTCGATATAAGAGAAGTTCTTATAAATTTATTCTACTTCTATATCTTGTAAGTATAAGCTACACTTAAAGACCTTTATATATTATGAAAATATATATTTAGATACCTTAAATTATTTTATCTTCTAAAAATACTTTTTGATTACTATGCCATAGATTCAATATAGAACTATTCTAAAAGATATAAGCGAAGTTCTTATAAATTTATTCTACTTCTATGTCTTATAAGTATATGCTATAATTAAAGATCTTTATATGTTATAAAAATATATATTTAGATAACTTAAATTATTTTATCTCTTAAAAATGCTTTTTGGTTACTATAAGAACTAAGATTCAATCTTTTTTCCGCTTACAACTTCGGTCTAAAAAAAATAGTAACTTTGGACGCAATGTTTTAATCAAACATTGCCGATATAAATTAGAAATAATTTTAAATTTATTAAGTTACAAAATTAGAAATAATTTGTTTTAAAAATACTTTCTTAAAAGTGTACCGATGTTACTTTTTATTAAATATTTTATAGATAACAAGAGTCACACTTATGCTTTGAAGACCATGTCAACAACTTTTTTTTTTAATACCGGAGTATATGTTTATGTAACTTTGTCATCTATGTCAGGACAACTATATTTTTATTTGTTAAATAATAAATTTAAAATATACTGTTTCAATTAGAGGTGCACAACAAAAACATACACGAAAAATACAGCAATTGTCGCGTAGATTTTCTAGTATATCACTAGACCCCTCATAAGGAATTAGACAATAGCTCTTAGTGCTAAAGATATATCTACGTCAGGACTACTTTCAACTGGCACTTCACATGCTGTACAAACTGTATATCCCTGTCCATTTCATTATCTTGCACCTGTAACCTGCCCTTCTTCCGCCACACGGGTCCAAGACACATTATCCCTTCCACGATCGATCTCACCTCCGCATGACACAGGCGCAATTGGTACTCTGTACAATCGTGGGCACTCTTCTTCCAACCAACCCGTGACAGGAATTCCAGGACCACGCTTCCTCTGAAATCCTGAAGAGCCCAAGTCCGTTGCTTCGCTAATAATCGACCGATCATGTCGCCGCTAACCTTTTCCGGCGATGGGGACGGCCTCTGTCTGCAGCTTTACTTGATCCAACGACTAGCAAGTGCCGCGTCCACGTCACGCCTTTCGGTGTAAGTGTGTACGGCACAGCCGTACGAAAACTATCGACGCTGAATTAGACTCCATTTGGATTGCGTTCGTGTCTCGGTAAAATTACTACATTTCAAATGACATTTTTTTCAACTAAACCTTTCAAAGTACATGATCTCTTTGAGAAATGATATATATATATATATATATATATATGTATATATATATATTATCACCTACACACGATACAAAAGGTCCACTATGTTGACACTTAAAAAATGATTTCACCGGAGTGTCTGGTACAATGTCGAAGCCTCCAGTAAGCCCTCTTGAGTTTGGTCACTTCACCCACCGGAGTGTCCGACAGGCACTCTCGGGTTCTCTGAATTTACACGACGGATCCTCCGGCATCATACCAGAGACTCTGATCACCGAAGTGTCCGGCACTTTATCGGAGACTCCGGTACTGTCGATTTAGAAAAGTTTTCAGCAGATCAATTTTAAATTATTTGTTAACTTAAAAAATTCGTTGCTCTACGGGATAAGACTATCTCAGCTCTATAAAACAGATACCTATATCCGGTTGAGAGATATCTCAATCGATCAAACTATTTATCTTTATATTTTGCACTTTTCTAACCCTAATCTCTTCACTCGACCCCGTTTCGCTGTTCTTTCTTCGTCTCGACGACGACCGAGGTGATTCAGCTCGCCTGATCGAACCCGAATGAGATAATCCTCCTCCGACGATACTGTAGCAATCAGTACTGGATCCTATACGCACGCCAGGGGAAAATTAAGGAGCCAGTCTAGTTCAGGGTCGTAACGTGTGACGAGCAAGCTGAACGTCTTACCCAAAATTTTCTACAGTACTTCTAGTTGATGGATTCCATGTCGTGATTGTTGCCGACCGGTTGGATTATTGGATTCCTCCTCACATCATTCCTTCCGTCCCTCCCATATCTCTTTATGGGATTTGATACTGGTGGTGATGCAGTCATGCAGATGATGCACCGGTGGTCAAGAAATGGTTGAAGTAATGCGCTGCATTTGGTTGAAAATTCGCGCAGGCCTTGCCGCCGCATCGACATCTCGATTTGAAATTGAGGAGCCTTGGCCTGGCTCTGAAGAAAAAAAAACAAATATATGAATAGTTGTACTGCCTTGCTTGAGACTACTATCAGTTTTTTCATGCAGTTTCAGGCTACGAGACGAGAGGTCGGACGAAACCGCACGTGTAAGGAGAAAACACATAAAATTTGTTTACCCCGGCGGTACGTGTGTAATGCATGTCGGCATGCACATCTCCTCTGCGGCTCTGCCTCGCACGGGCGCCAGGACAAACTCCACAACATAATCCAGGTCCAGAGGACGGGTTCCCAAAAAATCTCTCGCAGAAAGCCATCCAGCCAGGCAAGGCAAGGGGGGACGGACATGGCCGAGGAGCCAACAGTTGAGTGCCCCCCAAACTTTGCGAAGAAAACAAATCCATGTGACTCATTTGATTTGTAGTGCGGTGCAGATGCAGGTGGACATGGATACCATCTCTGTCCATTTGATGATTTGATTTGGCTATCTGCTCGCGCTTACCTCTCGCCCTAAGCAATCGCTTAACCGCACAGAACCTTCACCTCTTTCGTGTCATTTCCCTTTCCTAGCTAGCTAGCCAGCTTGCGAACACGTACTACCAACCGCCCGTCTTTTGCTCACACTCTTCTTCCACTGCTCCTGCTCACTATCCACTGGTACGCTACAAGATCACACAGTGCGTAGACATATATACATTATGTATAACTATATATCCTGATGTGTGCACGTCCTTGTAGTGGCTTAACTAGCTCCACCATAACATAAGCCGCACGCGCTCTCTTCACCTATACAGTACGCACAGCGACGCGCGGCAAGATGCGGCGCCTCCTGGTCCTGGCGCTCATCGCCGTGGCTGTGGCCACGGCGGCTGCGCAGCAGCGGGCGACATACATCGTCCACATGGCCAAGTCGGCAATGCCGCCTGAGTACGCCAACCACGGTGAGTGGTACGGCGCGTCGCTGCGCTCGGTGTCCGGCGGCGGCGCGGCCAAGATGCTGTACGCGTACGACACGGTCCTGCACGGCTTCTCCGCGCGCCTCACGGCGGAGGAGGCCCACGACATGGCGTGCGAGGAAGGCGTCCTCGCCGTGAACCCGGAGACGCGGTACGAGCTGCACACCACGCGGACGCCAGAGTTCCTCGGCATCGCGGGCAGCGCGCAGGGACTGTTCCCGCAGTCCGGGACCGCCGGAGACGTCGTCGTCGGGGTGCTCGACACCGGGGTGTGGCCGGAGAGCAAGAGCTACGACGACACGGGGCTCGGCGAGGTGCCCAGCTGGTGGAAGGGGGAATGCGTGGCCGGAACGGGGTTCCACACCTCCTCCTGCAACCGGAAGCTCGTCGGCGCGCGGTTCTTCAGCAAGGGATACGAGGCGGCGATGGGGCCCATGGACACCGGCAGGGAGTCGCGCTCCCCGCGCGACGACGACGGTCACGGCACGCACACGTCCTCCACCGCCGCGGGCGCGGCCGTGCCCGACGCGAGCCTGTTCGGGTTCGCGTCCGGCACCGCGCGGGGGATGGCGCCCAGGGCGCGCGTGGCGGTGTACAAGGTGTGCTGGCTTGGGGGATGCTTCAGCTCCGACATCCTCGCCGGCCTCGACGCTGCTGTCGCCGACGGCTGCGGCGTGCTCTCACTCTCGCTCGGCGGCGGCGCGCCCGACTACTCCCGCGACAGCGTCGCGATCGGCGCGTTCGCCGCGATGGAGCAGAACGTCCTGGTCTCCTGCTCCGCCGGGAACTCCGGGCCGGGAAGCTCCACTCTGTCCAACGTGGCGCCGTGGATCACCACCGTGGGCGCGGGAACACTCGACCGCGACTTCCCGGCCTACGTCGCGCTCGGCAACGGCAAGAATTACACGGGCGTCTCCCTCTACGCCGGGAAGGCCCTCCCCGCCACCCCGCTCCCAATCGTGTACGCCGCCAACGTCTCCAACTCCACAGCCGGCAACTTGTGCATGCCCGGGACCCTAGTGCCGGAGAAGGTCGCCGGTAAGATCGTCGTCTGCGACCGCGGCGTCAGCGCGCGAGTCCAGAAGGGCTTAGTCGTTCGCGACGCGGGCGGCGCTGGTATGGTGCTCTCCAACACCGCTGCCAACGGCCAGGAGCTCGTGGCCGACGCGCACCTCCTCCCCGCCGCCGGCATGGGAGAGAGGGAAGGCACCGCGATAAAGTCGTACGTGGCCTCCGACCCGAACCCCACCGCGACGATCGTGGTCGCCGGGACGCACGTGGACGTGCACCCTTCTCCGGTGGTCGCCGCGTTCTCCTCGCGCGGACCGAACATGGTGACGCCGGAGATCCTCAAGCCGGACATCATCGCGCCGGGTGTCAACATCCTGGCGTCGTGGACAGGCAAGGCCGGACCGACGGGGCTCGCCGCCGACACCCGTCGCGTGGGCTTCAACATCATCTCCGGCACGTCCATGTCGTGCCCGCACGTGAGTGGCCTCGCCTCGCTGCTCAAGAGCGCGCACCCGGAGTGGAGCCCGGCCGCCGTGCGCTCGGCGCTCATGACCACGGCCTACTCCACGTACAACAGCGGTTCCTCGTCGTTGCTGGACGCAGCTACCGGTGCGACCGCCACACCGTTCGACTACGGCGCCGGGCACGTGGACCCCGCGCGGGCGGTGGATCCAGGGCTCGTATACGACCTAGGCACCAGCGACTACGTCAACTTCCTATGCGCACTCAAGTACAGCTCCACCATGATCGCCGCCGTGACTCGGAGCAGGGAGTACGCGTGCGCCGAGAACAAGACCTACTCCGTGGGCAACCTGAACTACCCGTCCTTCTCCGTGGTCTACTCCACGGAGAACGGCGACGGAGAGGACTCTGCTTCGGCCACCGTGACGCACACGCGCACGCTCACCAATGTGGGTGTGTCAGGCACGTACAAGGTGTCCACTGCGGTGGAGGTGAAGGGCGTGACCGTGGCCGTGCAGCCCACCGAGCTGGAGTTCACGTCGGTAGGCGAGAAGAAGAGCTACACGGTGACCTTCACCTCCAAGTCGCAGCCGTCCGGCACCACTGGTTTCGGCCGGCTCGTCTGGTCCGACGGCAAGCACAACGTGGCCAGCCCCATAGCCTTTACGTGGACCTGATGGATACGGCTTGGCGTCCAAACGGTGTTGCCGTGTCCAAGTGATGAGCCACAATACCATAGTCAAAGGAGAGGAATGTGAAAATGGATGATTTGGAAGAGGGACTGAAAAGGTGAAAAATGGTGGTTTTCCGAAGTATTAATAAGGTTCTGGATCCTATCAGTGTCTAGCTAGATCGTGATATTATTTGAGGGATGGGGTGTGACATGATGATGGAAAGGATTTTAGTGATGTTTGGATGGAGACGGTGCTTTATTGGGATGGAGTTATTTGAGGTAGGTTCATCAGATCCTGGGCAAGCTTGGATTAGGGCTTTGGCTGGACCAGATTGCGAAGCTGCAAAAGGCGGTTACATTATTTCTGATTGAAACTTGTTGGATGCTATCAGCAATGATCTTCCCAAATGTTATTTTTACTTTCACTTATTTTGCTTCCACGCATTACTACCCGAAGTTTGGAAGAAACAGAGTAATGCTTTCTTATGTCTCATGATGCTTTGTTTGTTAATAGCGTCATAATATAATTTGAAAAAATCATAGTTCCGGAAAGAGACAAATGATACTGTGTACTCCTACAGTACACGTTTGTATGCACTGCTTCAAGAATAGCTCTTGAAACCGTGCATGATTCTGGGGAAGAGCGGAGATAGAAAACAAATCGACGGCGCTCTAGAGCTACTCTATTCGGTTTCATCATTCTTGACAATTCGAATAAGACTTAGGTCAAAAATTGGAATCATAATTATAAATAAATTTAAAATTGTTAAGTTTAAAATAAAATTTTTAATTATTAGATTTGTAATTGAAAAAAAAATTATTATTAGATTTTGTAAAAAATATTTTTATAAAAGTATATGTATATCACTTTTAATAAAATGACTTCTAGAAAAATAGCAGACAAAGTTGTATTTTAAAGATCATGTCATTATTTAAAATAACAAGAATTATGAAATTGGAAGGAGTACGAAAATTGGAATTTCTCTCTGCTCTAGAAACTTGTGCCACTTGAAACAACTGATTTCTTACAGATGTGCAGAACTATTCACAGAACTTTGTCTCTGTAAAGTGAGCAAGCAGTTAACAGAGAGGCGCGTTGTACGGTAAAGGGAGACAGGACACGGAAGAAAGAGGAAAAAAGGAGGCCGATTAAAAGCAGGGCCGGTGGTGAGAAAAAAGAAAGAAAGAACCAAAACAGCTGATTTATCAAGCGCTTTGCTTTTGTTTGGTACGCAGGGGCGTCCCCGTGACACTCGGCCTTTTGCGTTGCAAGAGCGGAGGGTGAAGGAGCAAAAGGGAGGAAAAAATTAAGCAAAGATGAGGGGACGCCGAATAAGTTCTTGCGGTGCTCACGATCTTGTGCCGGGCATCGGCATGGGCCCGTGAATAAACAAATTTGGTCTGGGCTTTTCCTGTCCTAGCTGCGTTGGCCCAATGTTGGCGCAGCTTTAGCTTTCCTTTCCAGATTGGCAGCTCTTGTTTTTTTTTTTTTAACTGCAGTTGGTTCGTCAATGGAGCGAGAGGCTGGGGAGCCTCACCTGCAAATCCATGCAATTTGATGCAGGTGGTGATTGATTTATACCGTACTTTCCAGCCTTTATCTGCAACAGATCACGGAAAGTTCTTATCCAAGAAAAAAAATCTTCGGCTAAGACATTAAACAAATGAAGCAAAAAAGGCCAAAAATGTTCAAAAAAAAAAAAAAAACAAGTACTATCTCCGTTTCAAAATAAAAATATTTTTAAGTTTAGATACAGACAGTCAAAATTTTTTAACTTCTACGAATGATATCTTAAAAATTATATAATTTTTTAGTATAAAAATATTTTTTATAAAAGTTTATTTAATAATAAATTAAAAATATAATTTTTATATGACAAAACATTATTAATTATATGGTTGCCGTGGAATTCAAGGATTTTTGCTCGATCGGAGGCTGCTATAATCCAGGCAGATATTCAAGTTTTAACTTCAGGTTTCTCTTCCTGTTTGCCGTGAAGCAAACTGAGCCGCTCATCCAGGTGCTCAGGATCAAACACGCAATCGAGCTAGTTTCCGTTGCAAACAGACTCCCAGATTTCTTAGGAGCTGTTTACAGCATGATTTTAATTTATTTCTCTGAACGAATGAGATAGCCTGTGATTAAAAAAAAAGGCTGAGGCCTGCCATCTCCTCGTCCTCAATATTCTCATGGGCCATCATCAGTTCCGCAACCGCTGGGATGTAATCCATGTCCAGTAGTCGGAAAAACCACTGGCATCATTGCAAATAGGGATGGCAGTTTAACCCACAGGTGTGGGTACGGGTGGCATTTTTCACCCGACTTGTGAACGAGTGCGAGAGGGTTTTTCATTTCACCCGCGGGTGACCCATTAGGTACTCGAAACTATCACATTTATATTTTTAACCATCCCATCAAGGTAAAAAAATTGAGGAGGATGAAATTTTCGTCCTAGCACACGAGCCTAATCCAACCTCTCTCCCACCATATCACACATCCTATTTTATTGTACCGATTAGCCATTGTTTATTATAAAAAAATTCTTTGTTTTTATTGTGAATTTGAGTTCTCCAGGACCCAACGGGCACCCGAGGCCCACTTGAAACCCGACAGGTACGGGTGCGGATTTTGATTTATACCTGCGGGTGCGGGTTTTAATTTTCACCCACAACCTCTTTAGTCGCAGGCAGATTTTCGCTTCACTCAATCCGAACCGGCCCATTGTCATCCCTAACTGGAAAACGCTACTAGAAATGGAAGGAAGGCTTCCTCCGCACAGTGTCTAGACTGAGATGCTAATCTCTACTCTTTAAAAAAACATAGGTTTTTTTTACGTACACTCGACAAAACATCTTCAACAAATATGGTTACACTGCGTATACATAGTAAAATGCACCCATAGTTGTCTTTTTTTATAAATCCGATGGATCAAATCTTTTCTCAGACACTCTTTACTGATCTAACAGTTAATCTCTTCCGGATGTCCCTTTTTTCCCCACAAAAAACATTGTTTATTAACAAAAATATACAAATTCATTTCCTCTATTTTTTTTGCCCATCCGATCAAAGGAAGAAAATCAGAGGAAAACTAAAATTTGTTACCTGGGCTAACAAATTCGAGATCACTCTGCTCCGAAAATTGAAAGTTGTTAGCCCAACCAGCGTCGTACAGCAAAACATGGACGAATGCTACTAACCAACAAATTAGAGCTCGTTCTTCATCCATTAAAAAATTTGTTACCATATTAACAGATGAAAAACTCAGCCACCTCTCTGCCTCAGCACCACCGTGCTACCTCTTCGTGCCACCGCGTCACGGTGCCACTGCTCTACCTCGGCGCCGCCGTTCAGCCTCTCCGTGCCGCCGTGTTATTATGGTGTTATTATGGTGATGAATAATGAGAAATTTCTAATTTTAATTTTAATATATTAATTTTTTAATTTAATATTTTGTGGCAAAATCGCTTCAAAACAGTGAATGGTTTGACTAAGATCGATCTCGAGTGATATTGAGCAACAATACTTAAATAGTACAACACAAATGACAATATAAAATTGAAAACTGATTAAAGTCTTACAATAAAGTTCAAGTAGTCTTAAAAGAGATAAGTTTAAAACATAGCGAAAATGATACGAAAAAGATACGACAGTTTCCTACTTATAAAATATATCTTGCCTTAAAACATGCTTCATTCCTCGCGACCGAAGTTTGGTGAGAAGGGAACCGGTTCACAGAGCAGTTCACAGGAGCCTCACCTTCCTACATTTTTTTTGCCGCAACAGCTACACCAGCTACCTGCAAAAAGAGCTACACATGACCAAAAAAGAAAAACCAAATCATGAGTAATAATTACTCAGCAAATCTTACCTGTAAAAAATGGCCAACTACAACCGACTCTTAAACATGAGAGGCTGACTTAGAGAATAGCTATTTCCATAAAACATGACGCTAACAATGAATCCTTACTTTTAACTTTTAGCGCAAATTTAAGTTCACAGAAATATAGATTTTACTTGCATTATAAACTAGAGCAAGCATGGTTGCCCAGCAATTACCTATAACTAAGCAAACAAATAATTTTATTATTATTATTAATCCAGTTGTTATTATGACATGACATGGCGAACAAGCGGTACTTGTTACTGCAAGAAGCAGCGATTATAATCGATTTACACCAACTAAAAAAATCTGAAGTACACGACACGTACGTGCTTCATAGAAGCCGCACGTGGCCAACTTTCGCTCAACCCATAGGCCTGGTCCGAACAGGCGCACCTCTTCCGAGCGTAGAGTCATCCATACGATCACCACATAAGACATATCCATACTTAGACACAAGGCTCTCCTTCGCTGCCGTTAAAAGAGAGGTGAGGATCGTCCAACCACTGCGGTATTTTGCTACATCAGTTTACTGGTCCCATGTCCTCAGTATGTATTCGATACGTTCAAACTTGCTCAACAGGGCCACACTTGAATTGGTCCTTAACCAATACAGACAGGACTACCACCGCGAAGGCCCAGTCTTCTCAAACCCTCTTATACTCTATCCTCGCCCGGTCTCAGATTTATTTAAGTGTGGGATAAAATCAAACCTATAATCTCGCGAGTGAGGTTTCTCATTCACTCGACTTCTACCGTTGATTAAAACTCATAGCCTAGCTCTACATCGAGTTACTTATACCAATATATACTCAATAAAGATAATTGGCACTATCATGTATTCTAAGGTTTCAAACAATTCTTACAACTTAATGCACAATACATTGGGTATGCAATACATAGTGATAAAACAAAAATTTAAAACAGAGTTAATGCACCGGGGCTTGCCTTCGGTTTGTTGAGAGTTAGCACAAACAAGAGGAAAGTCTTCAGCGACGGATGACTCCGAAGCGATCAGCGCTAGATCTTGGTCTTCCGCGATGTTTACTAAATGCGAAAAATGATGTGTGAGTGCAATTAGTTATGCACCTAATGACATGTAATATTTTTCATGTCATCGCATATAAAAAGGACGCTCACATGCAATGATAAGCCCATGAATGCATATGTCAAGGATGAGTATACGATGATATGACAAGAGTATGATGATGATTTCATGAAAAAGGATTTTATTAGACCAAGGTGCTGCTAGGATTTATATGAAAAGGTTTCTAAAATGAATTTCTATACTATGCTAAATAGTTCATAATAGGGAAGATTACTTCTAAATTTTCTTAATATTGTTCTTGAAGGCATAAATCACAAATTTAGTTGCTCAAAATATTAACAAAGCTATAAACTAATTTCTGAACAAATTTTATACTTTATTGCAATATTATGAATTTATAATGAATTAATTTGTATCTAAGAGTAATAAATTATTTATATTTAATATATAAGTGTATAAATTCTAAGTAACTCTAAGATGACATATATTAATTAATAGAACATAATTATGTATTTTTCACATTTTTAATATGCAAAAAAAATGATGATATGCATGTATGTGCAATGCACTTTGTTTAATTTTTAGAATTAATTTTAATGCATAAAATGAAACTTTGGAAGTTTTAAAATATTCTACATGATGAAAGAATTCCAACGGTATATTATTTGTAACTTTTAGAGCTAAGATGAATTTTCTATGATTTTTGAAAGATAATACTAATTTCTGGACAATTAATAATTAATTTCGCAAAATAGACCAGAATTATCGGCCAATTGGGCTGCGCACAAACAGGGCGGCCCACGGCAGCTGGCCGCTTCGGCCTGGCCTTCCTGGCCAGCTGGGCCACGAAGAGCCAGCCCAACAAGGGCGGCCTCCAACGGCGTCGCAGCCTAGCCCAGGCGGGCACGCGCGGGGCGGCCATGGCGAGCTC
>BCLH01000224.1:49597-70037 GCA_001602315.1 Zoysia pacifica
GGGGCGGCCATGGCGAGCTCGCTGGCCTTGGCGGCGCGCCCTGCCGGAGTAGGCGGCCGGCGGCGATATCAGGAGCCAATAGGGTCGCCGCGGCGCGGGGAGCTCGGAGGTGGCGTCAACGGCCTGATTTGCTCATCGGGATGCGGCCGGCGACGAGCAACGGTGGACGGCGAGGTTCGGCGGCGGCTCCCGGAGGAAGTAGTCAACGAGGAGCGAGGAGGAGGGACCCTAGAGCTTCACCCGAGCTGTGAGAACACCGGCACAGAGATTGTGGTTGACGCGGGAGGCTCGAAGGGGGTCGGCACCGGTGAGGTAGCGTGGTTTCCACGGCGTCAGTGGACAAGAGCTCGAAATCCCGCCAAGGAGCTCCACAATTTGCTCGGGTCTTGACCTTGGAGATAGGAGAGATGGTGAGGAGGCGTGCAAGGAATCGCGAGGAGCTTGCCGGACCTCACCGGATTTCTGAGGGGGACGATCGACGGAGTCTCAACTCGGGAAATACCAAAATTTGGTTTGTTCCAGCGGGGAGGGGAGCGGGCTGGTGCGTCGGGGACCTCGAGCAGGGGCGGGCGCCGCTGCTGGTCGTGCGAGAGAGCCGGAGGCGACCTGCTCTAGCTGCTTCACGGTGGGGGTGGGGGTGGGTGCTCAAGTGCGGCGGGGGAGAGAGGGAGAGAGGGAGCACCGGCCGGGGTTCGTGGACACAGGGTTATCGCCGTGTCTAGTGCGGGGTTTGGGCGCGGGACGCACAGCACGCATGCGGGGCAAGAGGCGGCGAGCGCTTGCGGCAGCTGGCAGGAGCCGTGGCGTCTGTAGGTTGGGGAAGAAGGAAGTGTGCGTCTGACAGGTGGGTCCTGCACTCTTTTCTATTTTCCAAATTTTCGCTGATTTTCTGTGCTGCACTGATTTTTCTCTGAAAACAATCCTTCCTGGGCTCTAAAAATTTTGAAATTTTGCAGGAGGGTAGAACTTTTGAGAAAGAACAACTTTTATTTTGGTCATAAGTTCAAAATAGAAATAAATAAAATGATATTTAATTTTGAAGACAGTTCAGCTTTTAAAGGAAAATAATTTTTTTGGGACTTTTAAACCTCAAACAAAATTTCCCAAAAATTTCCAAATTTCAAGTCTTCTCAATACCCTTCAAAATAAAATATTGGTTCACAAAATTTCACTGAAAAATTTTGAACTACATTTGGAAATTTGAATTTTTCTTTGAAACTGGAAATGTCACTAGAATTATTTTAGCACTTTTGGGCTCGGATTTTCGGAAATTCTGAATTCGACTGGAGCACCTTATTATTCGTAAACACGGAGTGTTACATATTTTTCCTTCGACCATAGCGTTTAGCATCGGGATTAGTGGAAGATAGGAGTAAACGTATTGCCTTGGCTGCATTGTCCTCATCCCAAGATATTTTGAGATGCATTTGGGACTTATCTTCTTTAATTAATGAAATTGGCACCTTCTTGTGCCTGCTCCTTGAAAAAAAAGAGAGATGCATTTGGGACTGGGACACTGAAGTTCAATTTAAAATTGTGATTATTCTCTGGCAGCTGTGGACTTACTGCAATGATGGGAACGCAGGAGAGACCGCTAAGCCATGCAGTGCAGTAGTTACCATGATTCACAGTTTTATATGGAGTTTAAGGAAGCTATGAAGCCAGATGCTCCTCGTAGACACGTAGTACACCTGTCAAGTATTGGGAATTGCCAGAGGCTGGATTTGTGAAAATTAATGTTGATTGATCTCTCTGTGAAGAGAGGGGATCAGGAGGTTGGGGCTTCATTTTAAGAGATGTCAGGGGCACTGTTATTAGCTCTGGAACAGGAAGAATTGATCACTGTAGGGATGCCCTACAGAGTGAAGCTGTCGCTGCATTGCAAGCTTTGATCCATGCCTATCAATTAGGTATATCACAAGTGGAAATGGAAACGGACTCAAGCACTCTGAAGAATGCTGTGACCTCAAGATCTTTTGTTCTGTCAGCTAATGGTGTTCTGTTTCAGGATTTAAAATTTCTGATGGCGATGGAGTTTGTGTCTGTGAGGGTTGGTTTTAATCCTAGATGCTGTAATGCGCTGGCTGATAAACTAGCTAAGATGGGTGTCACTTTAGAATCAAGTGAATCCATGGTTTGGCATGAAAATGTTCCGAATGATGTATCTCGTTTGGTGGCCGCCGATTTGGCTAGGACCCTTGGTTAATGGAAATTTAAATAATTTCCTACTAAAAAAAAAACACTACCCCCTCGTCTGAACGATTCGTAGGGGAAACGATGCACGACACCGCTGCAGATTTGCTACCTTTGTATGCCTCTTGCCTTTCAGGAAAAAGATTTGGGCTCAGCCGCTCAGGGCTGTATCTTGGCAGGTTCGACGGGACAGGGCCCCTAAAAATGTTACTCCTTAAGTACCAGGCCTAATTAATATTGAGCCCATAGATAAAGATTGGAAGTCCGTATGGCCGTATGCCTGATTATGTATTCCAGTTAGGACTCAAGCCGCCAGTCGCTTAATCTCCGTATCTTCCGACGATCCAATCGATCGCTTCGTCTCCGGCGACCCGACCAGGTAGTTGCAGCGGCGTATCTTGTTATCATCTCCCTGCTGTCGTTCTCATGTGTTTCTCTTCGTGATTAGTCCCAACGCTGAACCAACTTTGTGTTTCGCACATGGGCCCCAAAATTTTAGGTACAACCTTGCTTGTGCTTGAAGTTTGTTACTTTTCAGATGACGTCTGGGCTTCGATACATAAAACGTGTGGGCTAACCAAAGGCACCCTAGATGGCACGTTCACTGTTGAATAACGAGCCCACTGAATCTTGACGGACCCGTCGTTTCCACGCTCAGTTCAGCCGGTGTTTCGGCCTGTTTCTGGACGTGTTTATCTTTGGGCTTGGGCCTAATATTGTTACGAGCCTATATTATACCAGCGGTTGATGTCTCATTAGTTTCTCTTCTGAAAAGAGGAATGAAAATACACGCCGTTGTGATCTCGTCTCCAAAGGAACAAAAGTTACAAAACAGTTCACCTCTCTCACAAAAGTGCGCCTGTCTAGGTAGGTGTAATGATCTGATTGCATGTTAAAGCTTCACTGTCCCGTTAAGGTAGATTAAATGATATACTTTTATCTCTTAAGAAGATAAGACTAGAAATCAATACCGATCGTTGAATTTTATAGTTTTAAAACTATCACATGCATTTGTTTTCAAAACTGTTTAATAACTTTTCAAACTGATGACTATAATTATAATTATAAAAGATATGTGCAAATAGACAGTCCACAATTATTTTGATCTATTGTAGAATCAATCTAAAAAGATTGTTTAAAGATTTTCGAATCCTACACTTTTTCCTATGTAGTTCATATAGTGTTTTTGCATTTCAAAAATGCCTTAGACTATACTCTCTCCGTTCTTAAATTGCTGTCGTTGATTTTTAATATCAATTTTGATCATTCGTTTTATTAAAAAAATTGATAATATCATATATTTTGTTATAATTGATTTAACATTAAAATTATTTGAATCTCAACTTAAAGTTCTACATATTTGAATTAATTTTTTAAATAAGATGAATTATCAGAAACCGAGAGAGTACCAAAGATGTTTGTTAAACGGTGCACAAATGTGGGCGTGTTCATCAGTTCATGCCAACTTACAGCAATCATTACTTTCCGGTCGATTTGGAATTCCTTCATTTTCTTGAAAGAGTCACTATCCGACCAATTTACTATTGAAATCTGAGTGCTCTCTCCTCGAGACCATCATCTGCAAACGATTAGGGGTGAAAGTGTAACAGTCGTATAGACGACCTGCATTTGTTGCGGCTGTCAGGGTGGTCAACTCGTGCTGTCCATTGCTGGAGGACCACGCAGAATAGATTAACCTCTTCGTGTCAGGCAGGGCGCTTCAGTATTCTTCATTACTCCTACTAACATGTGTTGGCTCAGCTCATTATACTCAATCCTTTGGGCTCCCGTCAGCCGTCCAGTTTGCGGCCTGCAGCTGCGCCAGCTGACCGGAGCAGCACGCCTCCATTTCCGTTCTGCAATGCGCCACCGCCGCACGCACGCGTCTTCCATCGATCTCCCAAGATGGTTACTGTAGTGCCAGGAGCAGCAGCAACATTGTCAAAACACAGCTCTGAAAACTGTCGGCCGGTTAAACAGCAGCTTTGCAGGCAACTGCCTTCCTAGGCCACTGTCTCTGCTTCGCAGGCAAGGCTCTGCAGAAGTCAGCAGCTGCTTCTCACATCCAATATTTGTACTACTAGTACTCCAGCTTTGCTTCCAGGATCATTTCACCTCGACAGCTCCTTGGCTTCGACTCCAATTCTCTACCGTCAGAAGGTTACTGACATCTTAGAAGTGATTTCTTTTTCAACTCATGTTACCGTCAGCAGTTTTTCGTTTCTCGACACCGGTGCATTAGGTTGAGTTTCCGACACCAGCTAACCTACGAAAACGTATGTTTTGAGAAGAATTGCAAAATTAATGCTATACTTATATGACATGGCCACAAAACACAACACACACCATGATTGGTGGTTAGTCCCTGTGTCTGTTTAAACAAAGATTAAGATGCACTTGTGTATTATGATGTGTGGTCCTTAACCTTAGGGACACACAGACACACCGCTGATGGCTCTCGGAAAGCTGTGGAATGCTGGAGATAAACATGATCATGTAGGTCATCAGCAATCCTGCTCCTGTGCAGAGAGTGAGTTTTTTTTTTTTCTAGGATTAGTTTTCTTCTGCATCCATTTTTGGCTCCGTAGGATCGGTCCGGACGGTGCGGCGAACAGCAATAATTTCGCCTGCTTTTCTTGCTTCCAGTAGGATGTACTAGGAGCATGGCGACTAGGGCTTAGGGTGGTCTTGCGAGGATTCTTAACGCCTGCATCCTTTGGTTGGTAGCCTTTTCTGCACATAAATTGGGAGGCCGTCTGTCAAACCGGTAGCTGGTGGCACTGAATCAGACATGTCTCACTCACTTTGTGCCATCCCGTTTAAATCAGGTAGGAGTGCAACATGAACCGTGCCAAGCCTTGTTTTTGAGGGAAAAAGGGCCTGGCCAAGTTCATTTCTGAAACTAGCTATATACAAACAAATTTGTGATAGGGTGAGCAGTGCCAGCTGAATGATGACTCGGGATATACCTTGACGAATGACGATGCTAACGAGCAACGACAGGGACGTTAACTGGTCCACGGAACGCTAGGCCTCCGTTCGCTCCTTGGACAGAACTAACCCTGCTGCGAAGCTCCACGCTTGCGAGTATAAAACGAGGATTTTGACCTTGCAGGGCTGGTGCACGTGTGAGTTCCAAGTTCCCAATAGGTTAAGAAGACAATGGAGTCATCACTAAGAACATTAGAATTTGTTCGGCTTCTTGACATTGGTCCCGCCTTCCCATGGCGAACACACGGGCCGACGAATAAATCTATTACTCCACTCCCACCAAGAAAGGGCCATCAATGACACACGATGGTTTTGAAGCTTCAGGGACCGGTGCTCTGTTTGCTGCACAGGTCATTACAGATTAATATACACAAGGATGTATGTAGAGGGAAGCTCTACGACAGCATCTGGAGCGCTTGAAATTGCAGTAGAAGTAGCAGTACATGAGAGTATCATCCTATTCCTAGCAACGAATCATCATTCCCTCCATCATACTGCAAACCAAAGTACGAGTAGTAAAATGCAAGCAGGCCTGAGCACCACATTGATGGTGCCACACTGCTGCTCTTAGACGCGAGAAAAAGACTGAATCATTCCAAAGGACATCAATCACAACACAGTTCAATCCATGACACTCAAAAAGATGTTTGTGATTACATATACTAATCTTCTGTCCCTCGTCTCATGATTAAAAAAGAGATGTGCGAGGTGAGGAGGTTGAGTAACAAAAAAACTCACTGTCCAAACACCGATAAGTATTCCAACTAACTTCCACCGTGAGGTTCTACTCGGCACCCACTAAATTCAAGTAACAAGCATTCAGACGTTCTAATATTTTTTCCGCTGAAAAGTTAGCTTGACCAAATTCCCTAACATAGCAGATGAACCGCCGATCGGATGCAGTGACAACTAAATCACTGTCCATTGCCAGTGACGAAATCCTTCTTCCCCTATGACGACAGTGACTGATTAGTTTCACCAAAAGAGAACAAACTGCACCACCACAATGAGCTTTCTCAAGTGGCTGCAAAGAACACGCACAAACAAACAAAAAAAAAAAAAAGAAGCAGCAAACAAGGCTGCCACCTACTTCTCTGGATCGATTAGAAACGATGCTTCACAAGATCTTCTTGAACCACATGAAACACCTTGTGAATGCCTCATGCTTCCTATACAAAGAAGGCATTTGGATTGACCAAACTCCAATCCTCATCTCACTTGTTTCTCTCCTATGCTAGATTGATTAATCAGCTATGAACAGGCTTTATATCAGTTCTGATCTTCCAGTATGGTTCCTCTCGACACCACCTTGTCGTCTTCAGCCTTCTCCAGTGCAGCAACTTTAGCGCTATGGCCGAGCGGAGGACCGGCCTTCACCCGATCGCCATGGGTAAGGTCAGTAGTCTCGTCAACAGATTCAGGCTTGATGTCAGCAGGCGCGATGAAACAGTCCGTGGACAGACCAGGGACGTTGAACGCAACCTCCTTAATGCTCCATGCTTCCTCCATCCGGGTCTTTGTATGGCTCATGGCCACCTCGCCGAACTGGAACAGTGTCGCAACCGAGTGACCGGCATGCGCAATCATCATACCATCCACTGGACGGTAGTCCTCAATGAGCGAATTGACGGTGGTCTCCCGGTAAACTGCATCCCCTCCAGTAGCTGACTGGATCCGGGACAGGTGTGAATCCTCGATGTGGACGAGAAGGCCAGTCCTCTGGCTGAAGTACCCAAACATGACATGCCTGATGACCTCTGCAGAACCATCACTGCGAGCCTTGAGGGTCTCTGGATCCGCGGACAGCTTCAGGATGAAGCAGTCCTCCCCATTCATCTTCCTCTCCCCAACGCAACGTGTGCCAGCAAACATGCTTGCCGTGGTCAATGGATCCAGGCCCTGCAAAGACATCGTTCAGAATGATTGAGCTTCTTCTATCGCCGAATTGGCGCTAGAGAAAGGCGCAAAGATGAACACAGTCATACCTGAAGGACACGGCGAAGCGGGCGAACAGGGCCTTTGGCAGCACGGGCACCAATCCATGGGACGTGGCGCCACACAAGCCGGCCATCGCACCCTGCGTGGACCTTGCTCCCACCGACAGCCATCTCGATAGACCACATTTTGGGGGCCATCTGCCACAGCACGAAGCAGCCGGTCTCGCCGCCACGTCCAGCATTGCGATTCTTGAGAACGCGGCCGGCGTTCTCGAGCTCCGTTGCCACCATGCGAACCTTGCCCATGGTGTAGGTGTTGCGCACGGACGCAAGAAGCTTGTGTCCTCCGGAGGCCGCGAGGTACTGCTGCAGGATGTACTGTGCCGACGAGGTCTGCTGTTGACGAGAGCAATCACGCACTTGTCATTTCTCAGCAGCAAATTGCCGTATTTTGCAGCACACAGAAAACATCCACAGCGGTGAAAAAAATATTTCACACATATATGTCCTAAAGAGAAGTCAAAGGTCACAAAACCATAGAACACAGTAGTAACTGTTTGCTGTTACTATCACTGTAAACATTTTTTTCTGTGAACACAAGCATGAACTCATGAAAGAAGACGTGGATACAGACATCAAAGAAAATGTTCACTCCGGTATTCACCAAACAACTCAACTGAATCAAATCTGAAGCGTGCAAGGCCGCAAGGGGGGAGAAAACCATGAAGAACAGTATCAAGGAGGAGAGGACTGAACGATATGCGAGAAAAAAGGACTTACGAGGTGAGCATCCTTGACGCCGAGGTGAGGGAGCGGCTTGTCGGGGCAAACGTGCACGGGCCCAAGCGGCGGGCCCATGACGCCAAGGAGCAGCCTAAGGTCGCTGCGCGCCACGCCGGAGCCGGCGGCCACAGCGGCCACGGAAGACGGGGTGCGTGCAAAGTGACCGCGCACCCACCGGCCCCACCCTTCCTTCCGCGCGCGCCGGCTTCCTCTACCTCCGCCGCCGTCGGAGTCGCCGTCGCCACCCTCTGGATTGGGCCCCTCCATGAGCGGCGCCAGTGCCTCTCCATCACCACTCATACCTCTGGCGAACCTCAGCGCGGCGGCGAGATGCGCTGCCTCCGACTTACGACGCGCCCTTGCCGGCGACAGCCCACGCACCACCTCGTCCCGCAGCACGGCGAAGAAGCCCTGCTTCCTTTCCATGGGCAGGGGAGGAAGCGGATCTGTTTGAGAATAATGAAATCCTCCGGGGGGTGCTTGCCGGGATCTCTGTGGCCGAGGAATGAGACGGGTGAGGGGTTGGTGGCCAATTTATACTGAAGCGTGGGGCTTGGACTGCAAAAAAGAGGAGGCAGGCACACTGGCTCGACGCGGGAAGCGGGTAACGCTGGGGTGTGACAGTGGAGGTGGTATATACGGCGGCCGGTCGGCTGTGCTGCTTTCCGTCACCACCTCAGGTGTGCCAAACCGTCACTGCCGTAGTGAGGCCCAGGGGGGGGGGGGGGGGGGGGGGGGGGGGGGGGGGGGGGGGGGGGGGGGGGGGGGGGGGGGGGGGGGGGGGGGGGGGGGGGGGGGGGGGGGGGGGGGGGGGGGGGGGGGGGGGGGGGGGGGGGGGGGGGGGGGGGGGGGGGTGTGGGAGGGCACTATACAGGGAAAAGACAAGGGCCCCCGGGAGCTACGGGGCCCGTGATTTCGTATTATCTCACTGCCGCAGCCGGCGTTCAGGGGTTTTGGGCTGCCCGTTTTTCTTCTTAACAAGATGCAATAATTTTCAATTATTTACTCTTTTTTAGGTGCTTCAGTATAGGAAAGTGCAATCCATCACATTTTTTTGATGAAACACCGAATAACTTGCACCAATATAATTTTGTATAGTGATTTATAACTTTTATATCTACAAAATAGTAACCGGAGAATAGACGCCTACATTGCCTTACAATAAAGTTAGCAAATCTATTGGATTCATATGTTGTCTATGGATGATTCAAAAGCAACAAATGTAACCGTTATCGATGTGGTGTTCCACAGCGATTGGTGGATATAATGAATATCAATGTTGCCTTGCAGTCACGATAAATTGAAACATTAGCAATGTTATTAGTTGCATGGCATATGTGGTGAGTGTAGACAGTTGAAAGACGACAAAATTAATGTTGTAATATGCGATACCACCAAACAAGTAAATCAACTAGGATTGGTGGATTATATTCATATCTATACCAGACGACAAACTAGGAGGATCAAAAGACATTTCTCTTGAAACATGAGTGACATGTAACTATCATATAATTAGAAATGGTGACGTTATCCGTTTTGACATTGGGCTAGCGTTCGTAAATGCATCTGCTTCTAGGCCAACTTTGCGGCCCGATAGGTCATTTGCGACTCAGGTGGCCGAGAATAGGCTTATTCGGTTCGACATTGGTTGGTATTTTGGGTATGTTCTACTTTGTGTCCAAGAGAGCTTTATTCTATAGTAGTATTAGAAATTAAAAATATTCCTATATCAAAAAGGTTGGCAATTTAGTTACTACTACTGTTTATTACTCCATCTCAAAATATAAGCATTTCTGATTCAGTCAAAATAAAAAAAATTAACTTTGACTAATAATATCTAAAAATTAAACACTTCTTATTATAAAGAGTTACATATTATGGAAGTTTATTTCACGACGAATCTAGCAATGTAATTTATATATGATAAAGCATAGTGAATTCTTTATAACTAATGGTCAAAGTTAAAAAAATAACTTTTATGAAACTTAAAAATGCTTATATTTTGAGACCAAAGTAGTACAACATTGTTCAAATTTTCCCATGAGTTACAGATGGTAGGGTGTTAAACGACCACTTAAAAATACTTATATTTGGAGATCAAGGTAGCACAACATTGTTCAAATTTTCTCAATGAGTTACACATGGCAGGGTGCAAACCACCGTTTTTCACCTTCGACGGTGGGCGTAGCCGGCAAGGACGCGCAACCACCAAGACGGTGCCGTTATCCGAACGTTCGGGTGTCAGCGGTTGACCACGGCACGGACTCCATCACCTAAGTGACGTGCGCCCGCTAAAAATCAAAAAAAGAAAAGCTCCTGTGACGTGCACGGTCCTAGCTATGTAATCCATCATAAACACACAAAAAAAAAAGAGGGGAAAAGCTCTAGTGACGACGCGCCGGAGGATAGGGATTAGCGCGCCCGCATCATCGCGTCCGTTTGGGTCGACGACCGGCGTCGGTTTGAGAGACCCGGTGCCGTGGCCGCATCCACAGGATCGGCCAAGCGCCCGGCCACAGCAGCCGGTGGGTGCTTAGAGATAGATAGGTCTTGCGTGGCTTTTGGCAGTTTTGTTTCCGGTCAATTAAACTGAAGGAGGCGTTGCCATCTTTTCTCAGATTGGGTTAAGCCACAGGACGGCAGGCACAGATCCGTGTATTAATTATGCAGGATGAACCTGCTGATTATTTTTAGTATATGTAATTATGTGCTTGCGATTTGCTTAGAATTTGTTGCTTAGGTGTATTAAGGATATAGGTGCTTCAATAAAGGAGAGTGCAATCCGTCAATATTTTTTAGATGAACACCGAACAACATGCACCAATTTAATTGTGTACAGCGCATGGTAGTGGTTGTTGTGAATTATAACTTTATATTAGCGAATGGTGATTTGATGATAGTTTGGTGTCTATGTTGTCGTATTTACAGCAGAGTTCGCAAATATATTGGATGCACGCTTTGTGTATGGATGATTCGAGAACGACAAATGTGACCGCTATCGATACGTCATTCGATAATGATTGGTTGATATAATTAATATCAGTGAAATGGAACGCCAGCGATGCTATTGGTTGCACAGCAGACATGTTGAGTGTGCTGTGTGCTTGGTTCATAGATAACAAATTAGTGTCATAATATGCGATGTCCACCAATAACCAATACATACGTTCCGGTACGTCAGCGGTCGTCCCCGGCACGGCCTCCACGGCAATTTTTTGAATAATCCAACAAAGAAGAGCTCCTGTGACGTGCACGGTCCCATCTAATCCATCATAACCCTCCCTCCACCCCAAAGAAAAAAAGAAAGGGAAAAGTGACGACGCGCCTGTAGGTACGTAGCGGTGATGGCGTAACACGTTCGGTGGTGGAATTGAGCAGAGGATAGCGCGCCCGCGTCATCGCATCCGTTTGGGTCGACGACCGGCGTCGGTTTTGAGAGAGACCCGGTGCCACGTCCGCGACGTCCGCAGGAAGGATCGGCCAAGCGTCCAGCCGCAGCAGCCGGTGGGTGCTTCGAGATAGATAGGCCGCCTCCATGCGTGGCGTTTGGTTGTTTTGTTTTCGGTCAATTTAAAGTGAAGGTGGCGTTGCTATCTTTTCTCAGCAGGGCAAGGCACGGATCCGAGTCCAGCCAAGGCGGGCAGGCGGCTGGTAGAGGATACAGATAAATTCTTGCGTGGTGTTCTGCTTTTTTTTGTTAAACTGACGTGGGCGTTTTAATTGTTTTTTTTCCCTTCAACAAAAATGAAAGAGAAGGCGTTGTTTATTTTCCAAGATTTGTTTAGGAGTGTGGTAATAGAGAGATGATTGTGCATTAATGATGCAGGACGAACCTGCTGATTTTTTTTTTAGTATGTGTAATAATGTGTTTGAGATCTCCTTCGGATTTGTTGCTTAGGCGTATGTACAACTACAAAGCGTGAGTGGGATTTCCCCAGTATCAACATCATGTGCCGTCTGCCATGTTTTAGTTGATCGATCGTCCCCTAATCCCTTTCTGGTGGTGTATGAATGAAAAATATAGTAATCGCCCGTGTTGATAACGAAATCAGGCGTGGGGCCGGCCTAGTTGAAACTATTACGTCGTCTTGGTTTCGAAGACGCGTCTATTCTCCGATTTATCTGACGCTTTACTTTTGTGCTAGTAGACTAAGGGGCTGTTTGGCATCATCGTAGATTATAAAAATCTAAATTTTTAGAGGTGGATTTTATAATCTGGATTTTTTTTAAAAAAAATTTGATGGGAATGTTTGGAGGTCCTATTATATAGAGTGGTCTGCTTTTTTAAGTTATAACTTATCTAATTACATGTTTACCCTTTTTTTTAAAAAAAATAAACATTGCTGGTTGCCACTATTTTTCAAATGACTTCAAACGAACACTGGAGTCCTTTATGTGCTTTCCTTTTTCTTGATATCATACTATACCATACATGTCATATCTATATTTTTGTACTCCCTCCATTCCGATTTAAGTGTCCAGATGCAAAACAAAACCTATTAAAGTGGGATGGAGGGGGCGTTGTCTCATGAAACATAAAAGTTGAGAGAACAAACGGAGTCATTATCATTATAGCTCTAAACATGAGAATTAAAGAGAAATAAAAAATATATGATGCATAGTAAAAAAGAAGAAAAGATAGAGATATATTAAAAAATGATATGATAATTAAAAATAAATAAAAAGAGTACTGGCTAATAGGGTCCCTAGCTGTCTCGCCGTGATGTACTATTAGGTCAAGGAACAGCATGTCGTCATACTCCTATTGACAAACGCTTGGGCACCAGGCAGGACATGCATCGATCGCCGTCACGTACAGTACCATGCACAAACGTGAGCCTAGTCTGACCGACCTGATCATTAACAGTACAGGCAACAGGAGTGTAGACGCAGTACTGCTTTTCTTTTTTAGATAATAGACGCAGTACAGGTGTACTAGCTCTAGATAGACAGCGCTCAACGAAGCACGGAGAAGTGATCGACAAGGAGAATTGCTTGTGGCAGATGATGGACACACTATCAACTGGTTGATGTGACTTTTCTCTAATGGCGCAGATCTGGAGCCTGGACCCTATAGCTCGTCTCCTATTGCTCAGCAGCACGAATCTGCTACGGAGTATGCACCTTCCAGGTTCAATGTACTTGCTATTTTACGCATCTGGAGTGAAGTACGTTTGTGTGAAGAAATAAACACAGGGGAACCTTTTAAAGTACTCTATTGTACTCTCGCACCCCACAAAAAAAAGGTTATTGTTAATAGTCAATAAAAAATATTCATAGATAAAAAATGATGAATAATGGATGACATAATTATATACTCTCTTTGATTCCATAATTCTTAATGTTTTGTACAACGGCACAATCTTTAAAATACAACTTTGACTACTATTTTTTATAGAAGCATTTCACTACTAGACTAAATTTATTTAAAAATGACATATGTATATCATTATGAAAGTACTTTTTAAGACAAATTTAATCATATAGTTTTTATATTTTTAAATATAACAATTTAAAAATTATTTTTAATTTATATTCCTAAAGTTTGACATAAATCTTATTTAAAACAATAAGAATTATGAAATTGGAGGAAATATTAGTCATTCTGTCCCAATTTTTTTATCTTCATATGAAACAATGAGGGATGGAAAGCGAGTGGTGGTCCACAGAAAATGAAGAGGGGTGGAAGGTGAGAGAAATAGAGATCCATGCAGATGTATTGTTACGCGATACTGAATAAGTAAACTAACAGTACCATGAAAAGTACACAGTCGTTTTCACCTTTTTCTCATTTGTATATTCCATTTTAGATTTCATTTCATTAGATTTATTATTTTCACTCATATTTTCTGAGTAAATTAAGGACTGAATATCAATTTTTGGCACCGAAGGTTAAACCTCTGATGAGTAGTGTTTACATTCCGAACAACTTTGTATAGGCATTTTGAAGCGTAGGAGAATCTGTAGTCTCCTCCAGTGCAGGGAAACATGTGTTTTTGAATTCTATAAATGTACGAGGAATATGTATTTATATAAATTTTTTGACAATATGTGGATCTTTATTGCTTATAATGTAAAGGTTCGATCTTTTTTAACAAAACAAAATATTGAAAAATCTTCCGTACCCACTAAATATATATGGACATGTATTGTGCTCCGTGTTGCGTACGTCGCTTTGAATTAGGTAGGCTGCACGCAGCAGGTAAACGATATGCATCTGGCAAATTGCCATCACTAATTCGTCGCTTTAGATGGACAATTAGCATGTCTAATCCCTAATGTCAGATTAATAAGAACTCCGTACCAGACTGAGATGCGCAGTTAGTTATGTTTGCTAAGTAGTCAACAGTCACTGTACGATGGATCTGCTTCTTTTTAAGGCATGTGTGTTGGATCTTGGATGTGTTGTCTCTGATGAGTGTGCGCTGCCAATTACATTGCCGTAACATGCTTGCAGCGTGGAAAAAAGTTTCACGTCACGAACCCTAGTTACAGCTCACGGATGGACCTTTTAGCACATTATGATGAAAAAGCGGATGTAACGTCTGATGTGAGAACATTTCGCAGAAAATTAGCGCTTCGATCTGGGTTTTTTGTTTAATTTCTTTTCGCTGGATGCATGCATATATATCGTGATAAGCGGTAGATCGAGTAGGTTGTATCAGGATCTACTTGGGTAAAGGGAGTGATCAGCTAAAAAAATGAAGCAAAATAATAATATGGGATTTGGGAATGCAGAAAGGTTAGCTTTCGAGAAAAAGGAACTAAAAGTTGAAAGTTCACTCCTGCTGCTTTTCTGATTTTATGTGCAGAGAACCTAAAAATATACTTTTTCTACTCCTAAATTATCTTCGTTGTAGACTTCATCTTATTTAAAAATTATTATAAATATCATATATTTTGTTATGATTTATTTTTCTATAAAAGTTATTTAAAACACAAATTATAATTTTTCTTTTAAACTAATTTTTAAATAAGATAATGGTGAAATATGTCATTAAAAGTTAATAACTTAAAAAAATTAAGAACAGAGAAAGTATCACAAAAGGCAACAACGAAATCCATCAGCTAGTTTTTCTGAAAGCTCAAAAACTACAATCCAAACAATCAAGTCCTCTATACAGTCAATCAGAATGAGTGTTAATATAATGGACCAGATGAGCATAACATTGCATATGAGGAACGATTAAGGATAATGGTTAACATAATGTTGCAGTTTTGTTCTTGTATGTACAGTAACAATGGCCCAAAATATGGAGCGCCCCAAAGATGGATCAGCACGTTGCTACGTCGCGCGGCCAGCGAGAGGTGCGTGCAAGCCTGGCTACCGTCTTGCGGAAAAACAATGGCAGGTTCATTTTCGTAGAGGTGACTTGGTCTACCTTACGACGGAAAGTCCAGGCAGATCCATCTTGCACTGAGGCCGATTAAGGGGCTGTTCGTGTAAGAACATTATTTCGCATCAATATCAACTAAAACCCAAGATCTACAAGTTGCCTCATGCATAACCACCAAGAAAGAGATGGGGAAGAGGTATACCATCTCCAGACAAAGCCATAGGGGCCAGAGAAGTCCCGTTTCTGCGTGATGGCGGATCTCGCGAGGTAGCGGCGTCCTTCGAGGTGCCACCTACTACACTGACCTGGCATGGAAGTCGTCGTCGTCGTCATCGTCCTGGAAACGGCGGTGGCCTTCCTCTCGTTAGCAGCACCCTTAGGATCGTTCTAGGGTTCAAAAAATGTGAGAGGAAGGTCGTTATCTCTGGATGGTTGGATGTCAGAGAGGGCTGGCTCCCTACTGTTTATATAGCGCTGCTGTGAGAGGGGGCCGCAACCAATGGATTGGATTGCACCTCCGATCAAGGCACATGTTTCCTTATTTACGTGATAAAGTTTCCTTATTTCGCGATTTCATTGCCCCTTATTCACATTCTTGTTATTTAGCTTTGCATTATACGCGCATGAATCAAGCCTAGCGATCACATTCCAACATTCTCTCACTTGATCGTTAGGCTAACATCATAAGCCCACATTGGACAAAAATTGGTACACCAAAGTAAAGTGTTCCAACAGGTAGTTAAGTGCCATTGCAACTACAGAACTTATAGTACACCTTTCTTTATCCAAAATGGAGAACTTTATTTTTTAAGGAGTTGGTTGCTTTATTGGCCCATTATTCCAGAAGCAGAGGCTTCCCAATAATCCCATGCCAGCTACATGACCACAAAAAATATTGGGTGGTAAGACTTTAGTTAGTGGATCCGCAAACATTAGCCTAGTACTTATATGCTCAACCTTAATGGTTTGATCTTGGACTCTATCTTTTACAATATGATACTTAATGTTAATGTGTTTGGCAGCACCACTTGACTTGTTGTTACTCGAAAAGAATACTGTGGATTGATTATCGCAGTATAATGTTAATAGTCTAGATATGCTGTCTACCACTCGTAATTCGAGAATAAATTGTTTTAACCATACAGCCTGCCCAGTGGCCTCAGAACATGCTATAAATTCAAAGTGCATTGTTGACGATGCAGTAATAGTTTGTTTAGAGCTTTTCCACGAAATAGCTCCTCATGCGAGTGTGAAGACATAACCTAACATGGATTTCTTAGACTCCACACAGCCCACAAAGTCTGCATAAGAATATCCAACGACCTTAAGTTTATTAGACTTTCTATATTTTAGCATATAATGCTTAGTGCCTTGCATATAGCGCAATGCTTTCTTAACGGCCTTGCAGTAGTCCGGTCCGGAATTTGACTGAAATCTACCAAGCATCCTGATCATAAAAGCTAAGTCAGGGCGCGTACATACTTGAGCATATATGATACTTTTGACAACAGAAGCATAAGGGATTGATTTCATCTGATCAGATTCAAACTTTCTTTGGACATTGAAATGTACCCAATTTATCGCCCTTGACAAAAGGAGTAGGCGAGGCAGAGGATTTATACATATTATATCACTTAAGTACTCTGTCTATGCATGACTTCTGTGATAAACCTAATTCTCTTTTAGACCGATCTCGGTGGATTTTTATGCCCAGGACATAAGAGGCATCACCAAGATTCTTCATATCAAAATTAGAGGAGAAAAAACTTTTGGTCTCATATAATATATATACTTATTGCTATAGTCCAAAAGTATATCATCAACATAAAGGAATAGAATGACAAAATCATTCCCTTTAAATTTCACATATATACAATTATCCACCTTATTTTTGTTAAAGCCAAATTTTCTTATTACTTCATCAAACTTTAAGTACCATTGTCTTGAGGTTTTCTTTAATCCATTAAGCGATTTCTTAAATTTGCATCCCATATGTTCCTTGCCTTCCACAACAAAACCTTCGGTTGAGCCATGTATACACGTTCTTGCAAGTCACCATTTAAGAATGCAGTCTTAACATCCATTTGATGCAACTCTAAATCATAGTGTTCTACAAGCACCATTATTATCGTAAAGGAATTTTTGCTGGACACAAGAGAGAAAGTTTCATTAAAATCAATCCCCTATCTTTGTGTAAAGCCCTTTGCCACAAGTCTAGCCTTAAATCTCTCAATATTTCCTTTGGAGTCATGTTTTATTTTGTAGACCCATTTACAGCCCACTGTTTTGGCTCCATTAGGAATTTCAACTAAGTTCCATACATCATATGCACTCATAGACTTCATTTCATCCTTCATGGCATCAAGCCACATAGATTAGTGCTTACACTTTATTGCGTCCTTATATGATGTAGGGTCACCCTCCTTTCCTATGTCATCCTCATACATATACACCTCGTAATCATCAGAGATGGCTGGTCTCCAAACTCGCTGTGATCTCCTAAGAGGCTCAGTGTTTTCTTTATTTTGTACGATAGAAGGTTGTTGTAACTCATCATTAGCAGATTCCTCCGCCTGAGGAACAACCACAACGAGATCCGCTGCATGTGATGTCTTAGGTGGTGCCATATCTAATAGAGCAACCACAGAAGGTAAACCTACTAGAGGTGCAACCATTGTGGGTGTGACTAAATGTGGCATAGGAGGAGCCATTTTTCTGAAGGTACTTAGCAAAAGGACCCAGAATTTGGCCATAAGGTGCATGTTTGCCATAATATTCTCCTCCTCGATCTGATCTTACTACTTTAAACTTTACATTATGCTGATTTTCAACCTCAGCCTGTATGATGCTTTATTGGATAAATGTAGCCATATCTTGAGAAATCATCCGTGAATGTAATGAAAGAATCAAAATCATCCACAGACATAATAGGAAAAGGGCCACAAAAAAGTCATGTACTTCTAACAGCTCCTTTCTTAATTTGTTTTGCAAATTTTCTTTGATGCAATCGATGCATTGATCAAAGTTTGTAAAGTCTAATGGGTGAATAATATCATCTCAAATGAGAGGCTCTATTCTCCCTCTCAAAATGTGGCCTAACTGACAGTGCCACAATTTTGATGAAGTCTCATTCTTACTAGTGCGCTTGCTTGAATCATCACATATAGTTATAACATAAGATTTATCAAGAGAGAGCAAATAAAGTTGGTCTTGTAAAAGAGCAAGACCCACATCACAATCATCATACTTAATCAAACATTTATTGTTTCTAAGATGAAAATCATAACCATCACAGTCTAATAACAAAACAGAAATCAAGTTTCTTCTCAAACTAGGAACATAAAGAACATCATTAAGATGAAGTCTAAAGCTGCCATCTAAGTGAAGCGCCATTGATAGACGGCCTGAACTTCAGCATCTTTTCCATTAGCGACCTTTAGGCTCCACTCCTCCTCTTTTATAACGAAACCCTGAAAAGAATTACATACGTGCACAGTGGCACCAGAGTCATTCCACCAAGAATTGGGGAAATAATTAACATAATGGGATTCATCAACAAAAGTAACAACATCATTACCCTTCTTAGCAAGCCACTTCAAAAAACCAACATAGTCCTGAAAGTGAGAGCGATCACCACAGAAGTGACATCCATCACCTTTGCACTTAAAAGAGTGAGTGAGGTGAGAAGGTCCTGCCTGATCACATTCTTCATGCGACTTATGCTTCTTTCCACCACCATTGTTGCCATCATTAAACTTCCTCTTATGAGAGCCAACTTCATTGACTTGATCTTTCTTGGCAGTCTTATGTCCCTGGTGTTGTTGTAAGAAATCACAAGGACCTCATATTCATTAGGAAGAGAGTTGATGCAAACAAGGACAAGAAAAGGATCTTCAAAACCCATGTTCTTGGCCTTTAGCTTAGCATTTATGTCACACATTCATAGAATGTTCTCTTTAATACTGTCAACACAGCTAAAAGTATTGTTAAAGAGCTTACAAATCAAGCAAAGAGCATAAGACTTATCATTGCCCTTAAACTTTTCCTCAATTGAGGCCTCAATTGAGGCCATGAAGGTCTTAGCATCATCGGACTCAGAGATTCCTTCCTTTATCCCTTCCGACATGGTCCTCTTCTTTATCTTAAGGCTCAAATGGTTAGAGCGCTCCCACTTAGAACAAGCTTCTTTATATTCCATATTTTTCTCATCAAAATCCTAGACACCAGTAGTGGGCGGAACAGAAGCGTCAGTCTCAAAAGCAATAATCAAGCTCAAGACAACCAAGGGCTATCTCAACTTCAGTTTTCCAGGTGGCAAAATTGTTTCCATTAAGTTTCTTAACGCCGTTGATAGCGGCCAAAATGTTCGGAACTGAATAACAAAAGAAAACATTAGAAAAAACATAAGTATTAACATGCATCAAAATAACCTAACATTGGTTCGGTTAAAATAATGCACATTAATAATTTTCACAACACCGATGTGTAAAAGTGAAAATAAAACATATCAATTATGACAAGTAATTAACAACCATGTTGGT
The DNA here is from genome assembly GCA_001602315.1 of Zoysia pacifica. Lineage (NCBI taxonomy): Eukaryota > Viridiplantae > Streptophyta > Magnoliopsida > Poales > Poaceae > Zoysia > Zoysia pacifica. Next base: position 69,380 of record BCLH01000224.1, read on the forward strand.
TAGAAATTAATTACAAGCCATTGAAGTAAAATACTAAATAGTATCCTCTAATTAAATATTCCGTTGGTTCAATTTAATTTAGAGAATAAAAATAATAAGCAGCCCATACTGTGCATTATTTTAACCGAATAAATTGCAAGAATTATTTAATTATTTAATTATTAGCACAATAAATTGCAAGAAAAATAGAATAAATAAAACCTGATAAAAATATGATTTAGGCCCAAAACAGCGCAGCCCATACTGTGCGGCCCGTAATAAATCTATCCCCAACATCATACTTCGGCCTGCTAAAAGTTGCGTAACTAAATCCAGCTCGTAGTAAATGTGGTCCATAAAAACAACCCACTTTAATTATGTTGGAAAAAAGAACAAGCTGAAAATCACTTAAACCAACCAAAATCGGTCCGAAAAAGACCCAATCTACTCCCCCGCGCCCTAACAGTTAAGGCCCAGCCCAAACAAAAGTAGAAATCTAATCTGAGCCATTGGATTAAAACTGACGGCTAAGATTCAATGGACGGTATATAAAAGCTGCGTTCTTCGGTCGGGATCTCAAACCCTAAAGCATTTTTACCCAAAAAAATCGGATCAACAGAGGCGCATGTGGTGGTGCATGGCACTGCCGGGCGCGGGTGCCGCTGCGCAAGGCGGCGTG
>BCLH01000224.1:70047-97920 GCA_001602315.1 Zoysia pacifica
GGGCCACGGCTGAGCCACGCAGCCCTTCGCGTGGGCACAGCGCCCGAGCGGCCCACAGGCAAAACCTGATCCAGCCGGCACGCATGGCAGCGCGCATCCCGTCACGGGGGCGCACGGAACGCCGCCCTTTGGAGCCACACGCGGGGCGCGAGGGAGGAGAGCGCAACAGTTGCCGCCCATGATGCTGGATCCAACGGCGACGCACAGTGATTGGTGACAAAAAAGGCTAGATCTACTTGATTTACTTTGGATTTTGGGGATTTTCTTTAGAGTGTTGCTAGGATCTGAGAAAACATGAAGGTTTTGGTCCAGTTTTTTCTTGATATGTTCTAATCCCCTTGATAACCGAACACTAATCACCACATCTGAGCCTTAATCAAACTAACTGAACCTAATCAGGTCTTAGAGGTCATGTAGAGACTAGATTGGCGAAAGATACCGAATGTAAGAATATTATTTCGCATCAATATCAACTAAAGCCCAAGATCTACAATTATTTCGCATCAATATCAACTAAAGCCTAAGATCTACAACTAGGCTCGTGCATAACCAACAAGAAGGAGATGGGGAAGATGTATACCATCTCCAGACGAAGCCCTAGGGGCCAGCGAAGTCCCGTGCCTACGTGATGCAGGCGTGGTGGTCGATCTCGCGGGGTAGCGGCATCCTTCGGGGCGTCACCTACACTGACACAGCACGGAAGTCGTCGTCGTCGTCCTGCAAACAGCGGCGACGGCCTTTCTCTCGTTAGCAGCACCCTTAGGATTGTTTTAGGGTTCAGAAAATGTGGGAGGGAGGTCGTTCTCTCTGGATCGTTGGATGCCAGAGAGGGCCGGCTCTCTACTGTTTATATAATGCTGCTGCGAGAGGGGGCCACAACCAATAGATTTGATTGCGCCTTTGATCAAGGCGCATGTTTCCTTATTCATGATAAGGTTTCCTTATTTTGCGATTTCATTTCCCCTTTATTCACATTTCTATTATTTACCTTCCCATTATACAAGCAGGAATCAAGCCTGGCGATCACATTCCAACAATTCGGTTATTCTTGGTCTAGATCAGGATTGATTTGGAATGGGGAGGATTCAATCCTTCACAAGATAGATTAGGATTTAATCCTCTTCATTCCTCCTCTAATCCTCCTCAATCCCTGTCAACCGAACATCCCCTAAAACCTTCCTCGGCCATTATTTCTTCCTTCGTCCATTTTGTCCCCTAACACCGTCAATTCTTCGTCTCGCGGCCCATTACAAAGCTACTTTGTGGGGATGGAATGTTCCCTAAGAAATATTACTTCTTTCCATCCACAAATGTTAGCACTACTAGGTTTGATAGATCAAATTAATTTATATAGTTTAGCTTTGATCATCAATAGATGAAAATTTATTATGTTTGATAAAATAGAATTGATGCACACTACAAGAAAATGAATCTTAGTCAACAAGTTTTAGTGAACAAGTAATTTGATTACTAAAAATTGACAAATAGCGATCAAGATCTTGTTTTTATTGTAGATATATATTTTTAGTGACCAAGGTATATGCTTGTTGGTTGATATATTCATTTAGTTACCAAGAGTTCTGTAGTTACTATTTAGTTTTAGGGATTAACATGTCTAATTATAGGTTACTATATATATATAGTGATAAGGTTTTAGTGATCAAAATGTGATCAAAGTATTTAGTGATAAAATAATTATAGTGACTAATACTCTCTCTGGTTCCATATTTCTTGACTTTTGAGAAATGATGTGATTTTTAAGATGTAACTTTGACTTTGTTTTCTTTATAAGTTTTTATTTTAAAATAACATAAGTATATTTTTATGAAAGAATTTTTTAAGACAAATTGATTCATATAATTTTCACATTTGAAAACTTAACAATTTTAAAATTATTTGTAGTTTATATTTCCTATGTTTGACTAAATCTATTCCAAAACATTACCAATTATGGTATCGAAGGTAGTACTAGTCCGACCCGGCCGCTGGTTCTTTATTTCGGTCGTTCTCAGCGCCATGCATGCGTGCTGAATGGACATCCTGCATGCTGGGATGGATATCCGACCGTGGAAATCAAGTGGGGTACGATGTGCGTGGCTACAGTGTAATACTATACAACATGCACGCATGCAGGACGATCGAAGACAGGAGCGGGAGGAACGTCGTACTTTCAGCTTTGCTTTCCGGCACCGGGCAGCAGGCAAGCACAAGGAAAATAAAAGTGACAAAGCAGAAACTTTCAGTACTGATCGATTATTGTACGAGTCAAACAAAAGTGGTCCAATCCTAACATCTTCATATCTGTGTGAGTACTCCTTCCGTCTCAATAGAAATTATTTTAAATTTTGTTGACTATAATTTTTAAATTTAACCGAATTTATAAATTTCACTGGTCAAAGTTGTTGTCAATAAAAGCTAATAAGTTTTTATTGGGACACAGAGAGTACTATAGTATCTCTCCTTGTTGCCTGTGCACCTAGTTTTTTTTTCTCAACTTAATTGATTCTCATGTCTAGACTAAAATGAGAACTATTTTATGACGGATGGAGTAATATATAAATAATAAATATAAGGGGAAAAGGAAACTGTAAACAAAAGTAGGTTGGTCGTACAATAATGCCATACACACTCTTCGCAAAAGAAAAACAGTGCGTGTGTACAAATATTGTGGAAATATATAATCTTTCGTACTAATTGTTGACATGTGCTGTGCTCTCACCCCGATTTGTATTGCACAATTTTTGGCAGGCTGAATACATGAAGCTAAATAAAGGCATGTTGACGTACCATACATAGCTAGCTATAGTCACTTTAAACAAACAAATACTTATGGTCAAATCCCATAACAAACTCTGATTCAAGATTGCCGTACGTGCCTAGATGTTTAGATAGATATTCTAACTTTCTAAGAGCTACTTTTTACGACCATAGGTTGTCTCCATTATCTCGTGCTAACATGGATGCGACGGGAAAATGTTGAAGCTAGAAATCATCCACGTCAGAAGGCACACTTTTTCATATACTACATCCGTTCCAAAATTAAGCATTTTTAAGTTTCATCAAAGTTAATTTCTTTTAACTTCGATTAATAATATCTAGAGAATTAAATAATTTTAATATAAAGAGTTACATAATTTATATATGACAAAATATTAAAAAATATTTATTATTGATGGTCAAAGTTAAAGAAGTTTGATTTTAACCAGCTTGAAAATGCCTATATTTTGAAATGGAGGGAGTACATTCAATTCCAAAAATTGATTCACTGTTTTGAGGTATGGAAATCTAATAAGTACAAAATTAGTACATATCCTTTTCTAAATTCCGTAGTTTTGCTATCTGCAGATATAAATACATTAGTCACATAATGTAATTAGGTACTTGGGATGCTAGTCGAAGCAGCTATAATAAAAAGCAGAGCTTTATCCTCGCTTATCTCCATCGCAAGGACGATTAGTAGGTTCTAACCTCGTCATCTTCCCATCCTGCTTACGATTCGACATAAAGTTAAAGGGGATATATTACATTTCATCATCTATTATCGTCAAGAATAAAAAATAAAAAGTAAAGCAAGCGAGTAATTGGCTGATTCGTAGTCTGAGGTGACTTTGTAAGTAAATAGTTATCTTATTCTAAAAAAAATGTAAATAGTTATCTTCATTATTCTCGTAAAGATTTGTCATCCTCACAGCAATTTCCATATGGCACCAAATCCGTGTGTAATTTTTCATGACTGTCGACCGACAAAAACAGGAAACTTCTATTATATGATAAAGGTATTTTTCAAAAAGAAGGTGCAGCAGACACATGAGCCACTTGAAATGTATGATATGAAAACGTGAATTTCCGTTTGGAGATTTGTTGATTGATGGGGTTTGATGTTATGGCCAACAGGCATGGCATTGTTCTCGCGGATGGGTTGAAAATGGACTAGCTTATATAGCTGCATCCATACGAGAACGAAATCATGTAGTATTACGCTGCGTGGCAACAACAGCCAAATTTAGTTCCAAAATTCAAAAAGGAAAAGTAGGCGATTCTGAAGACATGTGATGATATGCTCTTCCCTGAAACAGGCTGCAATTAATCAGCTTAAGTACGTGGACATATGTGTTGGAGTATAAGTGAATTGCTCATTTTTTCTCATCAGCTTAAGCTTTTGGGGTTAATTAGTTAGTGCATGCAATTCAATATGCTATCAGAGCTAGAGATCTTAGTTCAAATCTTGGCGGACACGATTTATTAAAATAAATTATAGCCTACTCCTATTTTACGTTTGCGTCTACGAGAGCTGCACGTGAGGGAGAGTGTTGGAGTATAAGTGAATTAATCACCTTTTTCCATCAGCTTAAGCTTTTGAAGTCAACTAGTTAGTGCATGCAACTCAATAACATGTACCCGTTCTAATAGCTATAACTTTTAACAAATCACCAAGATTGTGGACACCTCCAAAGGCAATCACATTAAGCAGATAAAAAGTTATGACCAAATCCCATAAACTAAACACATATTTTTCTGATTGCCGTACGTTTGGCAAAGTTGTTTAGATTTCTATACAAGAGCTACTTTGTGCTACGATCTGTTGTCTTTGAATGTTCTTCGGCTTGTGCTAACATGGATGCAACGGGGATGGTTCAATCGAGCACACAAGCACGGCAGACCTTTTTCTCTTTACATGCATCCAGATATGAAAATAGATTATTCATCATTTTTTATGTACAAAGATTTTTAATATATGCTCTCTCTTTTTTTTAATTAATGTCGTCATTGACTTTTAAATTCAACTTTGACCATTCATCTTATTCAAAATTTGATGAATTCAAATTTTTTTGATAAATTTGATATATTTTGCTATAATTTGATTTATCATTAGAGTTATTGAATCACAACATAAAATTTTACATATTCAAGTAAATTTTTTGAATAAGACGAAAAGTCAAAGTTGATTATAGAAGTCAATGACGATATCAATTTAAGAACGGAGGGAGTATAAAACTAGCCTATCAGTTCAATAATTCGGTTTTGTTGCTGTCCGATATAAATACTTAACTCTCAGATATTAGTACGTGAAACTCTAGCATAAATATAAGAAAATAAGTTGTAACAAAAAGTGTCAAGCTAAAGGCCCATTTATGCCCCCCGCATGAAAATACTTCATCTCAGAATTATGTTTATTTTTGCCCCTCAGTCGCACTGGAAATGGAAAGGGTCTTTGACTAATCAACAGAGCTCGCTGATTGTAGTCTGATAAGTTAATCAGTGGAAAGCATGTGAGCTTTATCCTCACTTAATTATGGCTGGCACAAAGAACAATTATATTAGTACAGTAGGTACTAACCTCGTCATCTTTACAGATTACAAGTCGAGCGCGGTATACATGTTATAGTTTGAGCTACAGTACATAACAACTGGTCTCTATGTTCTTTAATTAATGTCACCGTTAACTTTTAAATTCAATTTTGACCATTCGTTTTATTAAAATTTTTTTGATAAATTTCATATATTTTGATATAATTTGATTTATTATTAGAGTTATTTGAATCACAACTTACACATTCGAGCAATTTTTTTTAATAAGACGAATGGTCAAAATTGAATTTAAAAATCAACGATGAATGATGCATATCCGAGTAAGATTCTGGTGTTATTCAATTAATTAGTTACTCGCTACCTGGTGACACTAATCAAGATCTATATGGATGAAAATGATATGTATGCATGTTACTTTCGAATAACAAGTAGGAGTAGGTATAAAGTTAGGGACCGTACACATAACAATTCACAATGAATAATGCGGACTATTTTTCATTAATTGTCGACCAGCTGCGTCCATGACTATCTTCTTCTCTAGCAGAAATCTGAGGTAAATTTGTCAGCAAAACAATTTTCTTCGTCCTCACCAAAAGCAATCCAGTCCTATGAAAGATCCTGTAAATTGAAGGATGCTGGGCCACGGCCTAGAGAGAGAGAAGGACGATCGATTTAGCTTTTGAGCACATGCATGCACGCTTTCGAACCGAAATGGCATGCATGGCGCGCTGAATGAACGATCGAGGGTCACTCAGAACCCGCTGTAGGAGAGCATGCATTCACAGACGATCAAGTAGGGGATGCCTATAGTCATGGGCGACGTTCATGCGTCCATGCATCGCGTCTTTGATCAAGTACTCCAGGTTTGTATTCAGTCGGCAGGCCCGGCACACCAGTAATCTTTCGATCGGCCGGAGGCGCCACGGACGCGAGCCGGCGTCGTCTGCCGTGACCTTTTTTCCCCAGGGAAAAGCAGCACGGCGCGCGTCTGGCCTCGGCCAGTTGATTTTCCGAGTGGGGCGTGTGTACCCGCCACTGCGGCAGCGGTAGCCAGAAAAGCGCGCGCTGGTGGCGGCGCAGCGCAGGCCACAGCAGGGGGGGGGGGGGGGGGGGGGGGGGGGGGGGGGGGGGGGGGGGGGGAGGGAGGAAGCGTGCCGTTCGCGCGCCCGCCGTGTTGGTGAGCGGAGGAAAAACAGAAGTACTGGTCGTCCTGCATATGCGTTCCGCAGGTGCAGCGGCCATGGCGTCGTAACGTCGGTCAGTGGGTTGGTTGTTGAGGACCAGGAGTCATCAATGCTCTTCAGATGTCAACACTTGCCCAAAGCATGCGGCGGCGTCGCGTCGTCGCTTGCTATGGTTGGAACGCTGACCAATCCCCTAATTCCCCGGCGGCCGGAGGGCCAATCTGAAAAGTGGACATCTGGTATTCGACGTGATTCAAAATCGTATTTTTCGCCCGGCATGCACGCCGAGCGCATTGCTGGTCCGGCACCCACGGAACCAGAATTGATTGCGGTGCTTGTGCTTGGGGACCTTGAAGCTAGCTGTGTGAGCCAAATGATTTCTGAGTTCTGACCGTCCCACTGGTTGCTGCAGACATGCGTGGGCCTAATGTGAGGCCGAGTACGGGCCATGGCCCAGCACGGGCCCTCATTGATTTTTTTTTCCGATAACGGGGACATTGTTCCGGCTTTTATAGAAAGCCGAGTAACAGGTTACAACACTAGGGACACCAGTGTCACAAAAATCCGCCCACCATCAAGACAGCCATCAACCGGGCTATCAGAGCCCCTGACCAGACTGTCCAAACTAACACTAGTTATTAGCGCTAGGGATCAACACTATCAGTCTGTCAGAACCAATTATCACAGGACGACCACACTCGCAAAGACTAGGAAACTGATCAAGAGGCAATCAGATCTCCACGACATCAGAAACGAACGTAGTCTTGGGGAGTATCTCCAGATCCATCATGACTTTTTGTATCAGCTGTGTCAAGTGTCCGCCGTTCACCTTCTTCAACAATCTTTTCCATTTCTATAGAAACGATATCCCAAGAAACAAACCATAAGTGGGGCATGGAAACTTATTCTCAAAAGTCATCTTGTTGCAGAACTTCCACAGCCTAGGCGATTCCTGCAAAGAAAACCAAAGCTACTGAAAATGGTGAATGAAAATGACGCATGGATCCTGACAACCAGATATCCATGGTCGAACTGGGGCATTTCTCCCAGCCAAAAGTATCACGTAAAATGCACTATGCATACTGAGATAACGAACAGGAAAAGAAGATGTTGTCATTGGTTTCATAACAGCCACATAACACACATTTATCACTCCCTTTCAACCCACTCGATTTAAGGCCCACACCACATTGTAACCGATCTAGGTACATTTGCCAAAGAAAGATTTTAAGTTTGAAGGAAATTCTCCCTTGGATTATATATCTACAGGACACTGTCTGACATTGATTTTGTGGTTAGGACGTCTAAAAAACTTGGTCTGTAGGGCATTGAAGCTTTGTCTGTACTAGTGTCCTGGAAACCAAGTTTTTTTTGTTAGCATTCTAGGGACCAAGCTGACACTATCCAGTGTCCTGCAAATCGCCTTTCTCCCTTTCCAAATTTGGGACAGATTCCAACTAGAACCCCCCCCCCCCCCCCCAAAAAAAAAAGGTGAGGAACCTGTAAAGGGATCTAGTAGAGAAAGTTTTACTCTTATCAAGGTCCCAGAAAACCTTATCCACAGTATCATCTAATCTGAAATCAGCCATCAGACAGGACAGATTATTCCATTCCTCAGTTTCCATATTCCCAAAGTGTCTCCGGAAGTGGAGCTGTATATGTTGCAAGCTTCATGACCTTTTAAGTCCCCTAAAAAGTATGAATTGATTTTAGTGATTAAATAAATATTATAATTAACAGTTGTGATTGTAGCTACTACCTAACTAAATCTCTACATCATGATGGGCTTACTCGATGGATGACAAAGATGCTCTCTAGAAGAGAAGTTCTGGGCTTCGGTAGGCATGATAGAATTGCTAGTACTATTAAGAGGGTCAAATCATTAGTTCTTAAGTCATACAAGTGTTAAGAGGTATGAATGCTCTTACTTAACTCAGAAAGTACTCAGAAAGTACTAAAAATGATAGAGAAGGCAAAGCAAGCGAAGCCAAAGTTAAGTTGAAGGCAAAGGCAGTTGCAGTCTTGCAGATGAGTCACCGAACAGTCTAGTGAGGTCACCGGACAGTCCAGTGAGCCAGGAAAAGCCAGTCTAGAGACAGGTGTTCTTTGGAGTCGAAGAAAAGACGTCACCAGATAGTTCAGTGGTGCAATGACTGGACAGTTTGATAAGCCAAAAGACGAAGTCCAGAAGAGGTGTCTCTAGGGTCTAAAAATGAGTCATCAGACAGTTCGGTGAAAGTATGCACTAGACAATCCGGTGTCTTATGGAATAGATTTCTAAGATGATATTTTCCTTGGTTTGTTGACAGAAAGAGTCACTAGATAGTCTGGTGGTGCGCCGGATAGTCTGGTGGGAGTCACCAGATAGTCTGATGACTTGCAAAAACAGTTAGCTTTATGACTCACTTTCTAACAGTTGTTTCTGGGCTTAGAGCCTATTTAAATCGTGAAGGGGGATGTTTTGCCATGTGGCTGAGGTCTAAATTGTTGTAAAAAACTTGTAAGAGGCCAAGGGACACCAAGACGAGAGCACAACACAAGATTGGAGATCTTTTGTGCTAGTAGGAGAGTGATAGGAGCATTCATACACTTTTAAAGCTTCTAAGGCTTTGAGAGGAGTGATATTTGCCTATTACTCTTGGTTTTGGCAGCCCAGACTGGTTAGGTGTCGGTGTTCAAGCTTTCGAGGAGATTGTGAAAAACGACGCCAAGTTTATTAGCGGTTTCGGGTCTCTCGCTTGAAAGGAACACCAAAACAGAGCGCCTGAGCCTTGGGAGCCTGCTCTTGTGCAAGGGTATTGTGTGCGACATCCGGGCCACCGATGACTTCACTCCAGAAAGTGAAGCATACTCTTTGGAGAACCGTTTCAAAAACGACGAGAGGGACGATTCCAACGGAAGTGGTCCAATGAGGATTACGTGAAGGCGTCAACATTCCGAGACCCCAAGAAAAATTGTTGAGTATTCTCTTCACTCTCTCTTTTTACATTCTGCATTTCATACCATTAAGTTGAGTTTTAGGTTGCTTTACTATTCCTATTGGCGGCTATCGTGCTAGTGCTTGTTTGTTGATTTCATCTTATCACTAGCATTGTTAGGGGTCTTGGCCTACTAAAATTATGTAGGTTGCTCTTGTTGTGGTTTGAGTCTCATAGTTTAAGTTTATAGCGAATTAAATCCTTTAAGTCCATCGATTCAACCCCATTCTCGGTGTCCTTAATCCTTACAGCTATAACTAGTCATTAAAAATGGAATCGCAGACCCTAACCTCATAATCTGCACATATATTATATATGTGAGAAAAATTAAGTTTCAATGGCACCATGCCTAGCCAGGTATCAGTCCAAAATCGAGTAAGCGTCCCATCATGGACCTCGTGTACTGCACCCCAATGGAAAAGCTATTTAACTTTGTTGAGACCCCGCCAAAATTGTGAAGCATTATAGCTCCAAGATTGAAAGAAATCGCTGTTATTCATGTACTTCGCTCTAAGTAACCTACACCACAAATCTGAGCTACCAGATTTGATCTTCGAGATCCATTTAGTCAAAAGGCACTCATTCATTGGTTTGGTGTTTATAATACCCAAGTCCCTGTAATCCTTTGGTCTAGACACCGCTTCCCAATTGATCATATGGTCTTTCTGTATCTTATCAGCACCTTGCCAAAAGAAACTCAAACGGATTGTGTCCATTTGTTTATGAGTGGGGTTATGTAAGAGGCAGAACCCCATCATGTAGATCGACAAGTTACTTAGACAGTTGTTAGTCAAGACCAATTTACCCCGCGATGAGGTATATTTGCCCTTCCACGGGTCATGTTGCTTCCGCATCTTATCAATCACCATGGTGAAATCGAAACTCCGAAGGGACCGATTTGCCGTAGATATCCCAAAATAGATAAAAGGTAGAGACCCCGACAGACAATTTAACATATTAACATAAAGGGTCCCCTCTTCCTGTGAGATGCCAAATGTGTAGACCTCACATCTATGAAAATTAATCTTTAGGCCAGAGAGATATTCAAAGCAGTATAGAATTATTTTCAAATTCCAAATATTATTAATAGTAGGGTTCACCATGACCACTGTATCATCCGCGTACTGCAAGTGTGATCCCTTCTGGAATTAAGTGACCTAAAAAACCGGTAATCAAACCCTTGCTCCTTGCTTTATAAATGAGAGTCCCCAATGCATCCGCTACCAGATTAAAGAGAAAGGGGGACAGAGGACAGCCCTGATGGAGACCTTGATAGGTTCGAAAGAAAGCACCCCTCTCTCCATTCACATTAACATAGACCCGTCCTCCTTGGACTGATTGCATAACCTAGGTAATCCATTGTACGGGGAAAACTTTCCTTTGCATGACCTCTTCTAGAAAGCTCCATTTGACCTTGTCATAAGCCTTTCAAAGTCTATTTTCTGGATGAGACCAGGGAGCTTTTTCAGACAGTTGATGTATGGTTTCATGTAAAATCACCACACCTTCCAAGATGCTATGCGCTTTTATGAATTCTGTTTGCTCTTTGTTGATAATTTTGTTAGCTCCCTAAGCTATAAGATTAGTAAGAATCTTAGTGAAAATCTTGTAATCCAATTTATCAAGCAAAAGGGATGGAATTGCCAGACATTCACAGCCTCCTTAACTTTCGGCACCAAGGTAATCACCCCATAATTGAGACATTTTAGGTCCAATTCACCTTTGTACTAGTCATGGAACATTTCCATAAGTTACATTTTAATTGTACTTCAGACACTGTTAACAAATTGAACGGCAAACCCATTTGGACCCAGAGCCAATTCCGATGTCATACCGAACATAGTTTTTTCACTTCCTCAGAACCTGCTCATTATTATCCCAAAAGTCTGCTTAGATGGACATCTAAATCAGGACTGGATCCAAATAGTTTGTTTATAAAATTGAGTAATATGAGTCATGAGCTCATGCTGGTCAGTAATAGCTCCCTAGTCAGTGTTCAAGGATGTGATATGATTATGCCTTCTTCTCCCATTGGCAACAAGTTGAAAAAATTTGGCATTATTTTCTCCTTTCAGCAGCCACTTAATACTCCCACGTTGATGCCAGTAAAGTGCCTCTATGACATATAGCTGTTTTAGTTCACTTTCAGTCTTATAACGAGATTGCCACTTCGAAGGAAGTAAGTCTCTCTCCATAGAAAGGGAATCCCAAGTTTCAAGTTGCTGAATAAGCGCGGATTTATCTCTCTCTTGGCCACCCTTTTTTCTAGCATCCAAACCCCTCATAAACTGCCAACATTTCGTAAGACATCCATACCACTTATTCATCAAATAACAGGTAGACGGGGTTTTGTTTCTAAGATCGACTAACATTGCTAGACATTTTTTTTGAAGTGAGGGTCCAGTAACCATTGCTTTTCAAAGAAGAAATATTGGGGTCCGGGAGGTAAATATTCCCCATCATCCAAAATAATTGGGGAATGATCGGAACCTGTCTGTGTTATGCACCTTGCATGAGAAAGTGAAAATATCAGCTCCCACGGAACTGAAACCAGCATATGATCCAGGTTCATCATAACCTGACTTGTTTGCTTATTGGTCCAAGTGAATAATGAACGGCTACGTTTAATTTCTTTCAACGAGCACTCGCCAATGAAGGAGTTAAACAACTCCAGCAGGGGGAAATTAATATTATCATTGTTTTTATCTGCACTACACCTAATTAAATTTAAGTCTCCTCCCAAAACCATAGGGAGGAGGGATTGGGAACAGAAAGCACATAATTCCAGCAGCAAATTAGGTGAAAGCGCATGGTTCACCGGACCATATACCGTATCTTGAACCCAATAAAAGTTATGAAGTTTATTTTAGAGGGTCATCAGGATAGAATAAGAGCCATACCAAACATCTTCCAATTCTGAAATATCAACTTTACATCCCATTAAGATACCACCTGTTCGATCCTCCGTCAGAATTCATTTCCAGCAGAAGTCAGCACCACCATTCAATTCTTTTAAATCAGTGTGCAGAAAATCTTGTTTCTTAGTCTCTTCATACCTCACACAATCCACCCCTTCTTTAGTAATATAATCATCTATCTATTTTCGTCGTCCAGGTGCACCTAGTCCCGAATGTTCCAAAAGAGAGTCTTCATTTAGAATGTTTGGATTTTTAAGCAACCTATCCCGATGACAGGTCACTTGAAGTGGCCTTGTCAGAGACCCCAGATGGGTCTATAGCCCATGCCATGAAGTATTATCAACGACCGCCATGGCCATGAGTTCAAAGTCCCTGGTATTAGGATGTGCATGGATTTCATTATGTTGATGTGTATCTTCTTTATATTGTGCTTATGCAAGGTGATCTCGAAGGATATTCTCCTCTTTAATAGTAGAAATTAGTAACTTCTCATCATTAACTACAATATCTATATCAGTAATCACCTCTCTAATCGTGTCATCCAGAGTATTATTCAAAATACTAAAAGGATTAGAGGAGGGATGAATACCGGAGGTGTCCATATTCTTCAGTTTAGTTCGAGTACACGTTGGCCTTCTCATGAACTGGGATACCATTGTGTGGGATCCAGGGGCTTCGGCGAGAAGGAGCAGGCATCTCTTTTTTAACCCACTTAGAAGTCTTTTTTTGCGAACGGGAGCTGACCAGCCCTACTCCTCAAACTCCATGGAGTTTTGCTGTGGAGCACCATGCTCCTCAATACCCACTGCCCCTTCAAGTCCCTGAACACCTTGTACAATTTCTCCAGCTGAAATGGTCGTCAACAGCTCCAACACAGTAGCATTTCGGTCAGAGTTAGGAATAGCAACAGTATTGCACTTGCCCAGAGTCAACATTTCCACATTCATACCAATATATTGTGTATCGGCAGTGAGGCCCCTTGCCTCCTCTGGTGTAACTTCAGGAGTGATTAGAGGCAGAACAGTTACAGTGAGAGCAGCCCCAGAAGCAAGGAAGGTGAGGATATCTGCCCAGCGCCATGCGGAAAACCCAACAGAATCGAGTTAAAAACCTCTACGTCCTCAAAAAATGAACCACAGACGTCTTAACTGGATCGTAGAAAGCCAGATGATCAGATGTAACAGGAAGGGAGTCACCTGCCTATTGTAGCTAGCAATGGCTCCACCTCCTCAATCATTGTATGGTAAGAACTAGCCCCTGGCAATTTGTCCCAATCATTAGAGGTATCTTCTTCTTCAAAACCTCCACCATCAGAGTCATCATCACTTTTGTCATCCTTGTGACAACGAAGCCGACCCCCATTGGTATCGTTGTCCAGTCTCGACGGTCCATCCAGAACTTCCAGCTTTACCACGAGGACCTTCTCCAGCAAAATGAACCTCATGCCCCATGCCATTGATGAAAATTTCCACACAGCCCCTAAGTTGTAAAGGAGCACGACAACAAACTTTAACCCACATAGGTCCACCATGGATAAGCAACAGTTCATCGACCATCAGGAGTTAGCCGCAAAGGGTATCCACCTCCTTCACCACAAAATCAGTTTTGGCCCAAGTGGGGATGCCATAGATTTTCATCCACGCAATGTGGAGAATGGCTATAGCTTCAGTGTCACTAGCCACTTTGAACACTTTTATCTTTAAGCGATACTTCACGGTTAGAAGCTTTGAAAATTTGGTGAAAGCGTCCAAGGATTGCTTGTTAGGAAAAACCACAGAGAAATCATTTCTATCAATTTCTCGGATCAGCTAGTCGCAAGCATTATCCACGAAATCCTTCCGTTCCTCCTCAAGTTTGTGAACAGAAGCTTCCCCCTGAAGAACGGATATGTGACCCAACAGCGCATTGGCAGCTTGTTCAGACTCAGGTATCTCAATAGAATAGAAAACCTGCTTAATACCAAAACCAAAGAGACGCAGTTTTTAACCCTTAATTTCAACAGACTCGAAAGCCATATTGTTTGATTGCATACATTTGTAACAAACGGGATCCTTGGTACATTCGAGCTAGTGATGCCCACAATCACGGCAGCGGAAAAAGCACAGCTCCTTAGAAGAATCCTGATCCATAACTTCAAAATTCCTTAGATTGACACCCGTCAGCTGAAGAACGAGGGTTCCCCAGGTCCAGGCACTCATGCCCATCAAACCCTAACCTCCTTGGCCACCATCAAATCGACCCCCGTGGCCAAATCCACTATAAGATCGACGACCCCGGTGAAGCTCCTCCAGGACGACCACCGTGGCCATCCCGACGCAGCTGTGGTCTGCCCTTTCCACGGTGATCCCCAGCCCTTTGCTGGAACAAAAGCATCTCGCGCGCCCCATGGTTGCTTGAACTAGAACCAAAGAAATGAGGAGGGAATTTACTGAACGGGCACCCTTGCTGGTTCTCCATGAAGCACTGGAGTCGCTTCTGCAGATTCACCTCCTCTGATTCCAGATCAAGGAAGTCGTCGTCCTCCATCCATTCATCTGCAGCACTGCACTTCCAACCCGGGCGAGAATCATGATTCATAATGATCTAAGCCAAAGAGCGTTAGAGCAGAGCAGTGCGGCCGAGATGATGAGCTTGATCGCCAAATCGCCTCACCTCAGAGTCCGGAGCAGGAAACCCTAGGCGAAGCTCAGTACTCCCCTTTGGGAGCCACGGACAGCCTAGCTTGACGAGGCTCAAGCAACGAAACCCATGAAGCTTCCCCATGGCGACTCAAAAGTGCATCATCCTGTACCTCTAACAAGGGATGAAGCTCTAGTGTCCCGCAATGATGCACGAGAGACATGTCGGAGCCAAGTCCTGACCCAGGGACAGAGGGCAGATCTCCATGATGGGTCGCTCCATCAGAGCAAAGGACATTTCTAATCTCCATCGCCAACCGACGTTGGTTAGTATGTTTGAACGAGCTCGAACGAGATCGCCTCGATGCTGAGATGTGCATAACATCGGCATCGTCCGCTGCCTACAGTCGAAGAAACAACAAACGAGGAACCATGAATTAACTCGTTGGATGTATGTTTATCAACACATTCTCCACCTCTAAGAGTTGGTTTCTTCAAGGTTGCTTTGTGCTTTGGCGGTTTTCTAAAGATGAAGCTTGTCCAAGTCTAAGGATGTTTTAGAGTCGTGTGTGGCTTAGTTTTAGGCTTTGAGTCAATAAGAAAAGCCGGTAGTATTAAGAGGAGTTGGGTCACTCGTCTCGGTTTTACAAGTGTTAGGGAGTATGGATGCTTTTGGCTCTTTGAGGCACTTGATCAGTGAAAGTTTAAAGGTGTTAAGAGTTGCAGGGAAAAAAAGAAAATCTTAAAGAAGTCAAGTTCTAGTGACAGAAGAGTCACCGGATAGTTGGTGTCACTGAACAGTCCGGTGAGGGCTAAAGACAGAAGTCCAGAGAGGTAGTTTTTTGGAGTTAGTTCAGCTGTAGTCACTGGACAGCCCGAATGGGACACCGATAGTACGATAAGTGTTGGAGGCTAGAGTCCAGAGAGTGGTGCTATCTGAAGTTGAAGCAAAGAAGACACCAGACAGTCTGGTGTGTCAATGACCAAACAGTCCAATGTTCAAAAAAAAAAAGTCTAGAAGAGGCGTCTTTGGAAGTTCAAAAGAGAGTCACCGGATAGTCCTGTGATGATATGAACCGTACAGTCCGGTGTCACATGGAATGGATTCCACAGAAGATGTTTTCTACTATATGAAGATCAGGAGTCACCGGACAGTCCGGTGGTCGCAGTCACCGGACAATCCGGTGACTGCAAAAAGCAGTCCGCTTTTTGGCAGTGGCTCCCAACAGCCTTTTCAAGGCTTGGGGTCTATATAAACTATTTGGATAGCTGTTGTGAAGGTTGCCTGTGGCAAGAGAAGTTGGGAGATTATATGAGAAAGCCAAAGGTCAACAAGGAGAGCACAAATCTTTTGAGAGATCTTGAGTGCTAGTGAAGAGTAGCAGAGAGCATTCATTCATTCCTAGAGCTTGTGAGGCTAAGAAGAGTGTCTTCGGCTTGTTTATCTTGTTTTATGGCAGCTTAGACTGGCTAGGCGTCGTTGTCCGAGCTTTCGAGATCTTGTGGAAGGCGACATCAAGATTGAAAGCGGTTTTGGGTCCCTCGCTCGAATGAACGGAGCGTTGGAGGCTTGCTCATGCGCAAGGGTATTGTGTGCTACTAACGGACCGCCGATGTCTTCACTCTGGGAAGTGGAGCATACCCTTGAGAGCACCATTTCGACAATAGCGGGAGGGACTGAGACTCCAACGAGAGTGGTCCAACGAGGATTAAGAAAAGGTGCCATCCTTTCGAGACCTCAGAAAAAATCGTAAGCTTTTCTATCTCCTCTCTCTTTACTTACCACCTTTACCTTATTACGAGTAGAGTGATAGCTTACTTTGTGATTTCTCTTGGTGGCTCTTGTGCCGGTTGCCATGCTTGCTAGTTTGATAGGTTGTTCTTTTCTTACCTTCTTGAGCCTTGTTTCCTAGCTTGGTTGTGCTCTTGCTTAATCTTTTCGTGCTGGGAGTTGGTGAAAGGATCAAGGACACCAAGAAAGGGGTTGAATCGGTGGACTTATAACACTAATTTTGCTACGAACTAAAACTACAAGACTTGATCACAACGGAAGCAAATCTAAACAAGTCTAGTAGGCTAAGACCCCTAATAATGCTAGTGACATAAAAATAACAACAAGCAAGCACTAGCATGATAGACACCAAGAAGAATCAAAGAACAACCTATTACACTACTCAACGGTAAGTAGATGCAGTAAGTAAAGAGAGTGAGATAGAGAGTGCTCAGTGTTTTTTCCCGAGGTCTCCGAAGGTAGGCGCCTTTTCCTAATCCTCGTTGGACCACTCCCATTGGAGTCCCTGTCCCCCCGTCATTCTCGAAACGATGCTCACAAGGGTACGCTTCACTCTCGAAGTGAAGGCACCGGCGGCCCGGTTGTCGCACACAATACCCAAGTGCTAGAGCAAGCCTCTAAGGCTCGGACGCTCCCTCTTCGTGTCCCTTTCGAGCAGGGGACCCGAAACCACGTACAAACTTAGCGTCGTCTTTCACAATCTCCTCGAAATCTCGAGCACTGACTCCTAGCCGGTCTAAGCTGCCCACACCAAGAGTAATAGGCAAAGATCACTTCTCTCAAGCCCTACAAGCTCTAGAAGTGGATGAATCCTATTACTCTTGGTGTGGGAGAGTCTCAAGCCCTACAAGCGCTAGTAGGAAAGTAATAGGGAGCTTTCATAAATTTCTAGAGCTTGGAGGGCTTGAGAGGAGTGATCTTTGCCTTTTACTCTTAGTGTGGGCAGCCTAGATCGGCTAAGAGTTGGTGATCAAGTTTCTGAGAAAATTGTGAAAGACGTCGCCAAGTTTGTACGCGGTTATCGGTCCTCCACTCGAAAGGGACACCAAGAGGGAGCGCCCGAGTCTAGAGGCTTGCTCTAACACTTGGGTATTATGTGCGACAGCCAGGTCACCGGTGTCTTCACTCCGAGAGTGAAGCGTACCGTTGTGAGCATCGTTCCGGAAACGATGGAAGGGACCGAGACTCTGACGGAAGTGGTCCAATGAGGACTAGTGGAAGGCGCCTACCTTCCGAGACCTCAAAAAAACCGAGCACTCTCTATCTCACTCTCTTTACTTATCGCGTTTACTTACCGTTTGAGTAGTATGATAAGTTGTTCTTTGATTACTCTTGGTGGCTATCGTGCTAGTGCTTGTTTGTTGTTATTTTTGTATCACTTGCGTTGTTAGGGGTTTTGGCCTACTAGAATTGTTTAGGTTTGCTTTCGTTGTGGTCAAGTCTAATAGTTTTAGTTTGTAGCAAAATTAGTGCTATAAGTTCACCGATTCAAACCCCTTCTCGGTGTCCTTAATCCTTACACCACCTACACCCCGAAACAAAATGGTGTTGTTCAAAGAAAGAATAGGACTCTCATCACTCTTGCAAGAGCTATGTTGGATGAATATGGCACCCCAAAGAGGTTTTGGGCTGAGGCAATCAACACGGCTTGCTATACATCAAATCGAGTTTATCTACATCGCTTATTGAAGAAGACTCCCTACGAGCTCTTGATGGGAAGAAAACCCAACTTGGCATAGCTCCGTGTCTTTGGATGCAAATGTTATATCTTCAAGAAAAGGAAGAGGCTAGGGAAGTTTGATAAGAGGACCGACAGTGGATTTTTGTCAGGTATTGTGATAACTCTAAAGCTTATCTTGTCTTCAATGCAACTACTGTATTTGTAGAGAAATCATGTGATATGCAATTTGATGAAACTAATAGTTCTCAAGAGAACAAAGAACTTTATAGTTGTGATGTAGATGATGAACCATTGGAGGAAGCTATGCGAAAGATACCTGTGGGAGAAGTTCTTTGAAGGGAAGATGATGATCTCTCTACTCCACCACCGGAAGCATCTTCCTCGACCCAACAAAAGATTGCTACATCAACAAATCAAGTGCAAAAATCATCAAATGCTCAACCTCCACAAGATTAACCTCAAGAGTCTACTACTTCAAGAAATCAATGGGTTCCTACACCAAATGCTACACTAATTTGCCCAACAAAAACTCAGATCAAGCCATCCAAGATGCTCAAGATGTCTCTCCACCACAAGCTACACCGGCTCAAGAAGCTCCAAAGAGGCACAACCCCATTTCTCAAGATCACGAAAGTGACTTGATTCTTGAGAGTTCCTATCAAGGGTTAAAAACTAGAAGAAATCAATACAAGCCAAACTATACTAACGATGAAACTACTAACATTGCTTGTGAGAATTTCTCTTTTGTGTCCTTGATAGAGCCCAAGAACATCAGTGAAGCGGTGGAGGATCACAAATGGATGTTGGCTATGCAAGAGAGCTAAATAACTTTGAAAGGAATCATGGTTGGGAATTGGTGAAGAGGCCAAAGAACAAGAATATCATTGGTGCCAAATGGGTCATCACGAACAAGAAAGAAGAAAATAGGAAAGTCGTGAGAAACAAAGCAAGACTCGTGGCCAAAGGTTACTCTCAACTTGAATGAGTGGACTTTGACGAGACTTTCGGCCCCCCCATGGCTCAACTTGAGTTAATTCAAACTTTGCTCACTTATGCTTCACATTTTAACTTCAAATTATATCAAATAGATGTGAAGAGCACCTTTCTAAATGATTATATTAATGAGCAAGTTTTTGTGGAGCAACCTCCTAGCTTCGAGGATCCCAAGCACCCGAGCCACGTCTTCATGTTGAAGAAAGCATTATATGGACTCAAGCAAGCTCCAAGGGCGTGGTATGAGAGGCTAAGAGACTTCCTCACTAGCAAAGGCTTCAAAATAGGAAGTATCGATAACACTGGCTTTACTAGACGTGTTGATAATGGTATTTTCATTTGTCAAATTTATGTAGATGATGTTATCTTTGGGTCTACTAATGAAGCTGTAAGGATCAAGGGTACCGATAAGGGGAGTTGAATCAGTGGACTTATAGGACTAAATTTGCTACAAACTTAAACTATGACACTCAACCACAACAAGAGCAACCTAAGCAATTCTAGTAGGCCAAGATCCTTAACAATGCCAGTAAAAAGCAATGACAACAAGCAAGCACTAGCACGATAGCCACCAAGAGTAATCATAAAGCAACCTATCAACTCTACTCAATAATGTGAAAACGCAAAAAGTAAAGAGAGAGAGTCAAGAGAATGCTCAGCAATTTTTCTCGAAGTCTCAGAAGGAAAGTGCCTTCTCTAATCCTCGTTGAATCACTCCCGTCAAAGTTTTAGTTCCTCCCATCGTTCCTGAAACGATGCTCACAAGGGTACGCTTCACTACCGAAGTGAAGACACCGGCGACCCGACTATCTCACACAATACTCAAGCGCTAGAGCAAGCCTCCATGGCTCGTACGATCACTCTTGGTGTCCCTTTCGAGTGAGGGATTTGAATCCGCTCACAAACTTGGTGTCGTCTTCCACAATGTCTTTAGAAGCTCGAACACCGACTCCTAGCCGTTAGGCTGCCAAGACCAAGTGTAATAGGCAAAGATCACTCCTCTCAAACCTGATAAGCTCTACAAGTGTATGAATGCTCCCTATCACTCTTCTACTAGCACCAAAGATCTCTAATCTTGTCTTTTGCTTTCTCGATGGTGTCCCTTGGCCTCTCACAAGTTTCCTGCAGCAATTCAGACCTCAGGCACTTTTCCTGCAGCAATTCAGACCTCAGGCACACTGCAAAACGCCCCCCTCCACGGTTCAAATAGGCTCCAAGCCAAAAAAACAGCCATTGAAACATGATGTCATAAAGCTATCTGTATTATCCAATCAGTAGACTGTCCGATGACTGCACCCACATAACTGTTCGGTGACTTGTTTTCTCACAGACTAGAAAAATACCCTCTCTGCAATCTATTTCATGTGATACCGAACTGTTCGGTGTATACCGTCACCGAACTGTCTAGTGACTTCTCTTTTAGACTTCTAGAGACACCTTTTTGGACTTTAGCTTCTGACTCATCGGACTGTCCGGTGAGTTCTTCACCTCTACTACAGAGAGCACCTCTCTCTGGACTGACTCCTCCTGGGCTCATCGGACTGTTCGGTGACTGCTTGCAACTGAACTTGAGCTTCGGTCTTTGACTTCACTTTCTTTGCCATCTTCAGTGTTTTTTGAGGTAACTAAAGAGCATTCACACCCTCTAACACTTGTTTGACAGGAGATGAATGACTTGACCCCTTTAATAGTAGCAGCGTTCCTATGATTCTCTAGCTACTCCTTAGCCTTGGTTCTCTGATGCCCAGAACTCTTCTTCTTAGGATCATCCTTCATGTTGTAGAGATTAGCGGGGTGGAACCTACAAGAACAATCATTACATATGGTGTTCATTCAATCACCAAAATCAATTCATACCTTTTAAGAGGTCATAAAGTTTACGGTCTCGTCCTTTTGGGTGATTAATGACACCATAGTACTCGCAACCAAATTCAAATGAGATGATAAAAGATAAAAAAAAGAAGCACATCTCGAAGAAAAAACTTACCCCCTTACCTTGATGACTCCCCCTAGAAATTTGCATGAGTTCTCCACCTTTGTCTTCCTTTGAAAATGATCTCTCTCCTGTTGTGAGTACTCGCTCTCCCCCTTTGTCATCTAATCACACAAAAAGATGGCATCGAGGAAGCAAATAGAGAAGAGAGACGCTAGATAGACAGAGGTTAACGCACTAGAGAACCCGCAAGACAATCACAACTTAGGGAATCATACACAATGAATCACAAAGGTTAGTCCAAAAACCAAGTGAATCTTAATAAGCTAAAAATATTGAATAAAACATAAGCTCATCAAAATGTAGCAAAAAGAGTCAAAGAAATCTGTCAAACAAGATCCAGAGCCTTAACTACACATCCACGGCCTCCCCTTAGACAGTAGCCTCTCAAAGGAGCTACAACCACATGGCACACTCCTAATACCCTATACCTAAAGAAATCTAGTCCTCTGCTGGCGCGGCTGGAGAGTCGGGTGCAATGACTGCTGGTGGCTGCTGCCGCTGCTGACTCATCTCCCGGCTGCTCAGTATCATCAAAGGCACTCAAACTGGAAGAAGACATCGGGGAAGGCTTCTTGACATCAACTGTAGCTAGCTGGTCTACGCTGGCAAGGGCCTGAGCTGTCTCCTCTGTAAAATATCCTGCCTCAACCAGGATAGCTGCATGTGACACACTGGGCTGCTCGACTGTGGTGGTTGTAGTCTCTGCCTCTAAAACCTTTGGCTGTGGTTCCATTAGAACTGACTCAGCAGTGGTAGCCTCAAAAGCAAAAACTCTCAGGGCAAGCGGAGAACTGCCAACTGCTATCCCTGTCTCCAATGTCGGTACTGACACTCTCGGATCAGCTGAAAAAAATAGTGCCGACATAGAGTATGAGAAATCTGAGAGAACTGAGAAGAAGTAACTGGAACACACCTCCGGTAGGAGCTGCTGTGCCAGCTGCTCCAAAAGATACAAAAGGTGAAAGCGGAGCTGAGAGCAAGGTGCTAAAACTTGGCTACTGCTGCTGCTGCAGCTGTGATGTAAATGCTGGCATGGAAGAGTACTGAGGCTGAGGGGCTGTCGACTGTAGCTGCGAGGGCAGGGGACCCTGTAACGTGGTCGTCGAAAATGCAAGCAATGGTGGCATACCAATCTCTTGGAGATATGATGCAATCTCTCTAAACCTGGCAGACATATAAGATATGGCTACTACCATCTCTAGCTGAGTGCACTGTGACCTCTCATGGAACTTCATATCCTGCCGTCTCCTCTCTTCTGCTAGCTACCTCTCTATCCGGAGCCTCTCCTCAATCTGCTCCTCTGTTCAGCTTGCTCTACGTGAATAGCATCTAGTCGGGCAGCAAGAGCAGGGTAGTGTGGCACAAGAGGTACCATAATGTGTACGTGATTCCCAATCTTCCGTTAGGTTGTGGGAACTCTCGATTTAGTGGAGATGCGACACACAATCGATCCGGTCTCAAATCAACACGATTCTAACCCCGCAATCGCAGCACCACTTTTTCTCTGGTTATCAACCATGCACACATAATTGACCTCATCTAGAAGGCTAATCTCTATCTACGAATCGAAGAACACAAGCAAGAACAAGGAAGAACACAACTCAATTATGAAATCTGAACTAAATCATGAAGTTGGAAAACCAACAAATTGTCAAACAGCAAAACTATTTGATAACAGATGAAAACTAATCAAAACCTCTCTCTAGTGATGGCAGCTACTGTTTATATAGATATTGGGATGTCCTTAGGGGGAAACTAATGAGCGTAGAAAAGATACACAGCCCAAAGGCCAAAAGATAGTGTCACAGCACCCTGACTGATTAGGGATGTCATACTATTTTGGTGATTCCTTGAGATCAAAAAAGTATTTTTAACACGAGATTTGATCCTTTGGAAAGCTTATCTTCTTAGCTTTCCATCCATATATATAACGTCCAGAATGGAGCTCGTATGCGACCGGGGCATCCATTTTAGTTCAGGCTGCTCCTGGAGTCCTACTCAGACTTGAACCCGAGTTGGATTGGATCACCTCTAGAGTTGAATGTGCCTTGCTGATTTTGAGCATCTCCAAATCCTTCTTCATGCTTCTCTTGACCCTCTCTAATATTTCTAATCATAATAAAGTTATTATGATATGTACATGGTTCTCGATCTTCCGTCAGGCCGTGGTAACTCTCAATTTAGTGAAGATGTGATACACAATCGATCTAGCCTCAAAATAATATGATCTGAACTCCGCAATCACAGCACCACTTCTCCTCTGGTTATTAACCATGCACAAATGATTGATCTCGCCAAAATGCTAATCCCAACCTGCGAATCGAAGAACACAAGCAAGAACAAGAAAGAACGCAACTCAATTGCAAAATCAGAATTAAATCACGAAATTGGAAAACCATCTTCAGTAACAATGTATGCCAGCTGACATATGCAATCTCGCTGCATATGTCTCATGCCATGATATTTATGGCACTTGATGTTGGAGGAACGTCCTATCGAGGTACTGGAGGATGTACTCTTGTTGGGTACCTGCAAAGAACGCTTACCTGAATCTGAAGATTGTGCCAAAGGGGCTAGTTTTGGTGCTGCTGCAATGTTGGAAGGTGGTGGCATACATGTGGTCGAAGAAGAAAATGTCGACCCTGGAGTGTATGTACTTGTACTGTTCTGGATTTGTCATCCTTGCAATTCTTTTTCCTGCAAGCACAGCAAAGTGAAACAACTGCTCGACAGAATTATAATTTTTATAATCAATTATGTCTTGAATTTTACGACGCAACCCAGCATAAAAATGACAGATAGTATCCTCAAAGTCCTCTTCTATCCCATAACATATCATACCCTTTTGCAACTCAGCAAAATATTTTTGAACAGATTTATCATGTTGTTCTAAGTGTTGCAACTTTTTACGCAAATCTCTTTGATAGGAAGGAGGGACAAAATGGTTATGCATAGCATCTTTCAATCTATCCCAACTATCAGGTTGCAAATGCGCTTTGCAAAGATCAGTCGACCATAGTAAAGCAAAATCTCGAAACTCACTAGTAGCTTGTCTAACTCTATGTTGTTCAGAAACTAAGTGAGATGTAAATTTTTATTCTACAACCGTCTCCCAATCAAAATAAGCTTCAGCATCATAATTACCAGAAAAGAGTGGGATGGTAAACTTAATCTTAGCGAAAGGTTCATAAGGAGCACGATGTTCATTACCTCTCATACCTTGGCGGTTACGACGTTGACGATCACGAAATCTGTTTTGTTGTTCTCAATCGTTGTCAACTTCATGCTCGGAGTTGTTCTCGTCATTAACTTCATCCTTTTCCTCTCTCTGTTCAGGTCGACGTCTCTCAAAGGTTGTCATACGAGTTAAGAGACGCTGTAATTCCTGCTTCATTGTCCGGACGTGCATGTCTATGGCATTGAATTGCTCAGTCATCCTCTAATTAAACTTAGCAAGAGTGTTAGAAAGTTATTTTGAGTGACACATTCAGCGAAGTAGTTCGAGGAGTTGGAAGCATCAAGTAGTTCACTCTTATCACTTCCAGACTTACCCCTTTCTACCATGGTTAGAAAGCGACAAAGAAGCAAAGCAGCATATTATCCTTACATGACAGTTCTGCAAAAGAAAATGACTTACCAAGTTCCTACACAGTTCTTACCAATGCAAGGCAAAAGATGGTACAATCGGTGGTAGTAGATACCAGGGAGTTGTAATTTCACAATTGCAGAGTCAAATGCAGTGTTGATCTGAGGTGAATATGTGGAGCTTAGAGGGCTCAAATAATGGTTAGTGAAACACAATTTTATAACAGACAGTAATGCTGAATAAGTGTTTCAAGTATGTAATTCTAGTTGCTGTTATAATCTTATAAAAAATTCAAATGTTAACAATGATAAGATACAAAGATCAGTAACATATGCGGCTCCAAACATAGTAATCAGCATGGTATAACACAAGACAGTGATGTCACCTCGATGATGTCACTTTTTTATTTTTCTTTTAAATTTTCACTATTTTTTTATTTTTCAGAGGCACAAAAACAGAAACAACAAGAAGTTTCAAACCAATCCAGTGAAGGATGTGTTCTGTAGAAAATCACGAAGATGTCTGAAATTGCACGTAAAATCTTGTAAATTTGCAAAGGTCCAATTTCAGGGGAATTTGGCCTTGAAAACTTTTTTGAACCCCAACAAAGTCAGGGAGAGCCAAATGAGTCTTTTTGTTCTGTGAATTTGAAAAAAATTCATCTAATTTCGAGTTCGCATGACAAAAGTTACCCCCGTTTTACCGAAGGGTGCTCGGGACACATTTTTAGAAGGTGTGAAATGCAATCGAGAGGAAATCGGGTGGCGATTTTATGGATGATTGAGCAGCGAATGATTATGAAGAGGTGGATGGTGGATCTGTTTGTGGTCGAAATATAGGGTGGGCGGGTGGGATAAAATTTTGATGCAAAGAAAATAAATAACAGATGTAAACACGGTAACAGATCTAAACATGATGTGGATGAACGATGAAGGAAAACATCTGAATACAAAAAGATTGAAATCCAGCAACCAAAACACAAACTAAGGACACAAACTCAACACTATAGATTCTGAAATAAAATTATGCAAAGGATAAACATGGTTTGGACATGGGAACACCAAACGATCTACATTTTTTTTGCGGCTTTTCTGTGTATGATAGGATGAATGCAAATTTGATAAAGATATATGTGAACCAAATGGTATACCTGAAACTCTGATTATCACTTGATGTGTATGTGATTTACGATCTTTCGCAAGGTCATGGTAACTCTCGATTTGGTGGAGATACGACACAAAATCGATCCAGCCTCAAATCAACACAGTTCGAACCTTGCAATCGCATCACCACTTCTCGGGTTATCAACTGTGCACACACAATTGAACTCGCTAATAAGGCTAATCTTAGCCTGCAAATCGAAGAACACAAGCAAAAACAAGGAAGAACACAACTCAATTGTGAAATTTGAATTAAATCACGAAATTAGAAAACCAACAAATCGTCAAAAGGCGAAACTGTTTGAAAACAGATGAAAACTAATCAAAACCTAACCCTAATGATGATGGCTACTGCTTATATAGAGTTTAGGACGACCTTAGAGACAAACCCTAACACTAATGAACCTTAAAAGGATACACGACCCAAAGACCAAAAGATAGTGTCACAGCACCCGGGGCAGTTTATGGATGTCATTTTATTTTAATGATTCCTGCTGATCCCTATTGAATTTGGAGATTAGACCAGTGCCATTGGAAAGATTATCTTCTTAGCTTTTCAATCATATCTAGAACGTCCAAAATGGATCCCTTATGCAACCTGGGCGTCCGTTTTAGTGTGGACTGCTCTTGGAACCCGAGGGCAACTCAACTCCGAGTTGGATTGACTCTCCTCTGGGGTTAAATGTGTCAGATCTCCAAATCCTTCTGCATGCTTCCTTTGATCCTCTCCAATGTTTCTAATTATAATAAAATCATTAGGTAGCCATCTCTTCTCAAAGGAAGGAAGACATGTGTTTCGAAATGAGCTCACATCTAAATTCAATTGTTGTGCATGAGTTATAGTAGGTGGAGAAGCGTTTTGTGTATCCAATAAAAGGATGCCCTCATCATCCTCCCCCTCTTGAATCAGAGTTATCCTCAACTCAAGCTCATCTTCCTCTTCGATGTGGCCACATTGTGTTGAGAGCGTGTGCCAATTCATGTTCGCTCTCGAAATCAAGTTAATCTGATGCTCAATCCCTTGAATGGGTGGTAGTCTTGGAGGTGCCACGGGTGGAAAATTATCATAATACTCCTGCAAAAAGTTAGCCACAGGAGCATCCAAAGAAGAAGCAAGATCTTCAAGTGAAAACAATGCATTGTTGCATGTCAAAGTATAACGTGAAGCATTTTCATCATAAATTTCAGCAAGATCAGACTTTATAGCAAGCATTATAGGACTTTTTGAATTTATTGCTTGCTAAATTTTAGATGTAGGAGGATGTTCTTTCTTTTCATTAGCAAGTCTATCCCTATCAGCTTGTACAATTTCAGCAGGGGTCAAATGTGTCAAAGGTAGTAAAGTAATTTTCTTTCCTTTATATGCATAAAGGTATATTTATTACTTTTACCATAATGGATAGCATCATTATCATATTCCTATAGACAATCCAATAACAATGAACAAGCTTACATAGGTACAACATCACAATACACAATAAAAACATAGGTGCCAATGGAGAATCAATACGGAGTATTTTTATCATAAAAATCAAAAAGATGAACTTTTTGTTAAAATATATTTTTTAAACAATCCATATGGTCAGCATCATTATCACTCTTATGAGAAGCTATAAAGTGTGTTGTCTTAGAAAAACTAGATAAACATGACATAGCA
>BCLH01000224.1:98171-117392 GCA_001602315.1 Zoysia pacifica
CAAATCAAACATTGACAAAGATAAATAGATAAACGGTGATACTTGCGGTTGCTTTACAAAAGTAGGATAGACAAAAAATTTCAGCGCAACAAAAATATTGTCACCTTTTGTAGATCGATGTTCAATAGTTTTTTTCTCATTTTGAGCAATATCTTTTGGCGTGTTATGATCAGTCTCAGGCTATGCATGGAACATTGAGCATCTCTTCTTTCTTCATGTATATATTACTTTCATCTTCTTATTTGATCTCAATTTTCCTGCAAAATGTTAGATGCAATAAGAGGCACAGTAGAAAGCTATTCCTCCAAAGTGTGTTCATCACATCTAGACATAGGTTCAAAAAATGTATGAACAAAAGTTTTTTAGTTAGCTATAAACATTGCTACCAAGTTAAAGTACTATCAACTGATGCACTACCAACATTCAAAAGCTTTCTCCTTTCACACATACGGCATTGTCCAAATAGATTATCCATCTCTCTTTTCGAAGAATTATATTTAATAGAATCTAAACCATCATATAAAGGAAGAGATGAAAGAATATAATTACTCGTGCACGAAGATGATGTAGCAATGACCTGAACCTCATACATCTTTTGATCACGTGCAACGTCTCTCTGAGGTGGATTACATCCTTGAAGGCTTGCCAGCATATTGTCCACATCATTGTGTTTTTAATGTTTGCCTCGATATTATCAATGACTCTTTGCAAAGTACTGGTCACATTATATTAACCTCCTTTTCTTCTTGTCATAGTTAGAAAAATAGCATATAGATAGCAAAATATTATTCCTACAACTACAGTGGGATGGGGCTGAAAATTTTGCAAAAGGAAAGGGCTTACCGAGCTCTTGCAAGGTTCTTACCAAAGCAAAGCAAAGAATGGTGCAACCGGTGGCTGGAGAAACCAGAGAGTCGTAATTCCACAATTGCAGGGTCAAATATAGTGTTGATCTGAGGTGGGAATGTGGAGCTTAGAAGGGTGAAATAAAGATAAATGAAACACAATTCTATAACAGATAGTAATATTAAATAAGTGTTCTAAGTATTATGTTCTAGTCGCTGGCCCAAGCTTATAAAAAAAATCCAGATGTTAGAAAAATATGAATGAAGATATCAAAGGGCAGCAACAATACAAACGATAAGGTTCCAGAAACCAGCGAATTGTTCAGCACTTGAAAAATCAGCAAAGGTTAATTTTTGGCTTCTAGATCTTCAAATAATTTTATTTTTATTTTATTTTTTTGATGTTTTCTCTGAACCAGAAGCACAAAAGATGATACACGACCAAGTTTCAAATCAATATGATGATATATGTGGCTTGGAGAAAATTTTGAATTTCTGTTAAATTTGTTCTAAAACTTTGGAGTGCGAAAACGGAAACTTCTAATCTGAAATAATTGAATCTAGGATCGTCAGAGGTTGGGAAATTTTTTGTAGATATCCAAAAAGTACATATATGTCTAATTTAGAGTCCAGAAATAAAAGTTATGACTATTTTAATAATGGACCTCTGTATTAGATATCAGGTAAAGCCTGAAAATAGATTCAGATTGGAAATTGGGTGGGAATTTTGTAGATGATTTTATGGTAGAAGCTTATGAATGGGTAATTTTGAAGTAAGGGAACTGTTAGTGGTTGATACAAGGGATAGATGGGTGGGAAACAATTTTTATGCACGATAACAGATGAACGATGAAGAAAAACACCTAGATGCAAAAAGATTTCAAAATCAAGCAACTAAAACACAAACTAAGAACACAAACTTAACAATAAGACTCTGAAATAAAATTATGCAAAGTCTAAACACGTCTTGGGCAGAGGAACACCTAGTGATCTACTATTTTTTTGTTACGGCTTTTCTGTGGACGATAAGATAAATGCAAATTTGACAAAGATAGATATGAACCTGACAGTATACCTGAAGCTCTGATTACCACTTAATGTGTACATCATTCTCGATCTTCTGTCAGATCATGGTAACTCTCGATTTGGTGGAGATGCGACACACAATCGATTTGGCCTCAAATCAACACGATTCGAACCCCGCAATCGCAACACCACTTCTCCTCTGGTTATGAACAGTGCACACTCGATTGACCTCGCCAGAAAGGCTTACTTCAGCCTGCGAACCGAAGAACACAAGCAAGAACAAAGGGGAACACAACTCAATTGCGAAATCTAAATTAAATCACGAAGTTGAAAAACCAACAAAACCATCAAACGACAAAACTATTTGATAACAGATGAAAACTAATCAAAACTTCTCTCTAGTGATGGTGGCTACTGTTTATATAGAGGTTGGGACGTCCTTAAGGAGAATCCCTAATACTAATGGGTCTCGAAAAGATACACAGCCCAAAGGCCAAAAGATAGTGTCACAGCACCTTAACAGATTTTGGATATCATATTGTTTCCATGATTCTCAGAGATCTAGGAAGTGTTTTGCACGAGATTAGATCCGTTGAAAAGCTTGTCTCCTTAGCTTTCCATTCATATGTAGAACATCCAAAATAAAGCTCATATGTGATCGGGGCATCTGTTTTAGTGCAGACTGCTCCTGTAGTCCGACTCAGACTCGAACCCGAGTTGGATTGGATCTACTCTAGAGTTGAACGTGCCTTGCTGATTTTGAGCATCTCCAAGTCCTTCTCCATGCTTCCCCCTGACCCTCTCCAATATTTCTAATCATGATAAAGTCATTAGGTAGCAATCTATTCTAAAAAAAGAAAGACATGTGTTTAAGAACGGGCTAACTCTAATCTCAACTGTTGTACGTGAATTTTATTAATACTAATTTGAGAAGTCTTGTGTGTATCTAAATGAGTGATGTCCTCATCATTGGAGTCTCGGCCTGACCTGAAGCCTAAATGCTCCCAATCGCTGCATGTGCTCCCTGCGGAGCCTCAGTCTTTAGCTCAAACTCATCAGGGGTTGTGGTCTCCTCTTGTACAGGTGTATTCTGTGAAGCAAATACTCGAAGAACTCTGGAGTCGGATGGCTCAGCTAAACTGAAGAAGGTGTTGATCTCTGGCAAAGCTGCATACTCCTCATCGGTCATAACTCTAAACTCTAACTCTCCCCAGCAACAGACATATGTAAGGGGCAAAAGGTAACTGACGTGCTCTAATCCCCTCAAAGATGACATCCTCCATCTGTGCTAGCAGCAAATCTGTCAGATCAAATGCCTCATGCCTCAGCAAGTAACAGAGGAGCCATTGATGTAGAATGATAACACGCTCTTTGTAGCCAGTTCTCGGGGCTATCGTCTTGCCCAGTAACCCTCTCAACATACGTGCCTTGTGTGTCAACCTCAGAGGGTGCTTAGAGTAATGCTCCCCATGTGGTAGCGGGTACACAGGACTCAGTCTCCCATCACTCGGCTCCATCCCTCCAAACGGACGATATGGCGGCAAGAAATTCAGATGAGCACAAGCGTGGATCCGTGTCTTAGAAGATACAAACTCCAGAGTAGAAATGACATCGGATCTCTCAAAGCGATGTGACTCCTCTCTATACATGAACCAGAGATAAGACCTGTCGGGGAAGATCTACAGTGAGGCAAAGAACTCAAGAGAAACCTCCTCACTAAACCTCAATTGCTGGGTGACCAACTTTGTCAAACCAGAAAGATATGCAATGTAATGACCGAGATTTTTCTTACCTTTCGATAAGTCCTGATCTTCCGTGACCTTACCAATCCCAAGAGGTTGACATGCACGACATCACAAGCGATCAATCAAGAAACCATAACAAAAATATTAAACAAGAACGAGAATAGAAAATAATAAGTCAAACAAATTATTAGAGTAAAATCCTCCAAAGGGGTCCATCGGCACGCAGACTGGAACATCTCAGAGCAGATAGATCACTATCGAGAATCCAACAAGAGTATCGACGGAAGCATCAATATGGCAGCGGTAGCGAACCTCCTCCACACAGGCTAGCTTGAGCGCAGGAGCGGACTTCATGGTTCGTCGGAGAGTAGTCGAAGTCAAAACTAAGAGTATCCTCTGAAAACAACAAATTAGAAAGCCGTGAGTACGAATACTCAGCAAACCGCCTAGTACCTATTAACAATGTATGCATGCAAATGGTTTCAAGGATAAAGGCATGGCTCAAGTGCTAAATGCAAGTTTAAAACATTTCATTTTATTTTAAAGATGCAAGAAAGTTTTATTTTAAAACTGTCAAATTTTATTATCTTGCCCCGCAGGGATCTTCGTTATCTCGGACGGGGGTTCATTTTAAATGCCGGTGTAATCTCCACACCGATCACAGCTCAAAGGCCGGAGTCAAAAACATTTTAAAATAGAAAAAGAGGAAAGAAAACAAAACTACTCAACGAGGAGCGCAACTTAGAGGGTGTTCTTCCAAAAGGACATGACAATGCACATTGACTATAATTCTGCAGAGGTTATGCACTGGACCCATGAGAAGCGTCATCGGGAACTACCATCGTAGTCCCGATGAACACACAAGACCCGTCCACAAGCTTTTAACTGGTGCTATCCATCCTCTAGGATAAAGATTCTAAAAGCCTACGCAATAGGGTCCTGGAGCTGTGAAGAGCTTACCACTCATCAGGTGGGGTATCTCGATCTCATATAGGGAGTCATAGCTCAATACCACACTAACACAACACCGCCAACCCACGAGTAAACAACCAGTCTCGGCAAGCTTCAAGATCAAGCTACTGTCCATACAGGGTAACGTGGTGTGCATGGTTGTCAACTGAGCGTACAAGGCTCGAAGGACTCGGTCCTTAATTGCAAGAGCAGGCACTATCTCCAACCTCAACGCTAACAACAAGTCTCACGAAAAGATCCCAACCCGGATATTCTCGTTGTACCTGCAACAGGTACGCCCACAGGGACTTTTCAAAAGTCCCCTAGCTCCTCATACTTCATCCTGCCCCTGCTAAATTGTTATCTATAGTTATTTGCAAAACTCACACATTTGAAGCACAGTTCAAAATCATTTAACACAGATTCTATTTTTGTAGGGATAGGTGTGAGAAAAAAATAAATACGACTAAGCATGGCTAAGCATAAAAATAAAATAATTATTCTAAAGCAATCTTAGGGCTCATATTTGTGGAACAATAAATAGGCATAGGTTAACAATGTTGCTAGCATATTTTAAAATAGTTGGCAGGCAAATTAGGGTTGCAAATAAAACATGCAGTTTAAAATACTGGAAACAAAAGTGATCAAAAAACGCGGCTTGTCTAGCAACTCGGGATCGAAGTCGGGATCCGGGTCATCGAACTGAGCTGGCTCGCGGAACTCCTTCTCTGGAACACCAGCTAAACACAGCACGAACAGGGGTCAGACACTAGGTACGCGACAATTAAAACCGGTAATTAAATCTAAATTAAAATTACTAGGCTAAACGTGCGCAAAACATTCCCCAGAAAATCCTACACGACAGTCATGACGAGACACAGAACAATTTATCAAATAACTAAGATCAAACGGAGTTCCTAAAAAATCGTAGACGATCTAGACCACAAGGAATTTAGATTAATAATAGATCAATTAATCGCAACTAGATTAGCAATTAATCCAACAATTAATCAGAGAGGAAAAAGGAATTTAAGAGGGGAATTCCTTACCACAGATCTGAAAAAATCAGAGCCGAAATCCGGAGTCGTGCGCTGAAATTTCAGAGAGAAAACCGGAACCGACTGCTGGAACTCGGTCAGCACGGCGTAGGAGACGAGGCTGGCGCGATGACGACAAACGCGCTGGAGCTGACGTCGCGTGGAAATCTGGATGAGCAGGCACGGAACTCGACGGTAGACGACGTCGGTCGACGCATAGATGGACCAGGCGCGGGGACGAGGCGAGCTGGGCGATGGAGTCCAGTGACGCGAAAATCCAAGCGATGACGGCGACAAACGACGCGGGTCGGTGCGGGAGATTCGGCTGATGGGCGACGCGGCAACAGCTCGGGCGGCTCGGCGCTGAGGCTCGAGCGACGCGGCGCAGGAGTCGAGGGGGAGACAGCGACACGTAGATGGTGGCGTGTGGAGCGACTCGACGACTGGAGCGGGACCCAGCGACGTGACGGGGTATGGTGGGAGCAGGCGAGCAGAGACGCGCGGAAAGCGGCAGAGGCGCGGAACTCGGAGGCGGCGGTGCGGAGAAGAAAACGGTTGCTGAATTTTTTGGAAAATGGGGAGGAGAAAGGGGAGGTGAGGGAATGGATAAGAATGGGAGAGATATTTATAAGAGGATTAGAATGGGGGTAGGTGGGAGTTGATAATATTGAGAGAAAATGATTAGAAAAATTATTTAGGGATCTGAAAATTAATTTGGAATTTCTGGAAAATAATTTTAGCCCCAACGGAAAAATTACGCGGACTAAATTATTTTGGCACTGGAACAATTTAGAATGAAGGATTTCGAGTTAGACGGAACAAAATTCGGAATATATGATTTTTTATCGGAACGGAATTTGGAATAACTCGCCGCTTTATTAATTTGAAATTTACGGGATGTTACAGACTCTTCCTCCTTACAAAATCTTGTCCTTGAGATCAAGAAGCAGACTGAAACAGATAGAGAAACTCTTTTCTCTGATCATCTTTCTTCTCCCAGGTAGCCTCTCACTCGGTGTGATTGCTTCACTGGACCTTGAGAAACTTGGTCTTGGACCTCTTCGTTTCCTTGAACGCCTCGTCAAGAATCTTCACTAGGTACTCTAGGTACTCGAGCGTGTCTTGAATATCTAAAGCATAAGGGACAACTTGCTCCTCCGGCACTCGAAGACACTTCTTCAAGTGAGAGACGTGAAACACCGGATGCACACCCGCAAGCTCGGATGGCAAGTCCAACCTGTAAGCAAGCTCACCGATCTTCCTGAGAATCCGAAAAGGACCAACAAACTTTGGAGCCAACTTCCCTCGAACATAGAAGCGACGCGTGCCACGAAGAGGTGACACTTTGAGATACACCCAATCTCCAACCTCGAAAGAAAGAGGCCTCCTCCTCTTATCCGCATAACTCTTCTGACGGCTCTGAGAAACCCGAAGATGCTCTCTGATCTTCTCAACCTTCTCCTCTACAGCTTTGATGGAATCAGGACCAAAAAAAGACCTCTCACAAACCTCTAACCACATAGGTGGGGTACGGCATCTCCTACCATACAATGCCTCAAAAGGTGACTTCCTTAAATTGGCCTGAAAACTGTTGTTGTAAGAGAACTCCGCAAAAGACATATTGTCCTCAAAGCTCTGCCCATAGGTGATCACACAAGCCCTCAACATATCCTCCAGAATCTGATTCACACGCTCTGTCTGACCATCTGTCTGAGGATGATAAGCTGAACCGTACACCAAGTGTGTACCCATAGCCTCATGCAAGCTCCTCTAGAATCTTGCGGTAAACTGAGGCCCGCGATCAGACAGAATACTCCTCGGTGCACCATGCAACCTCACGATGTGATCAATGTACAACTTGGCCAACTGATCAACTGAGTACCTCTCATTCACAGGGATGAAATGAGCGGTCTTCGTCAATCGATCCACCACCACCAAGATAGCATTATGATGGCGAGACGTCATCGGCAAACCTGTGATGAAATCAATACTGATGTTCATTCCACTTCCAAGAAGAGTCTCTGGTGCTCAGCCTTAACTCGCCGACAAACATCACACAAGGCAACAAACTCAACAATATCTGCCTTCATGCTAATCCACCAGAAACGAGTCCTCAGATCCTCGAACATCTTAGTGCAGCTTGAGTGGATAGAAAACCTCGAATCATGAGCCTCTCTTAGAATAGCATCCCGCAACTCTGACACCCTCGAAACAAAGATACGGTCCCCAAACCACAAAGCTCCCTACTGATCCACATGAAAACCTGGTGATTTGCCTCTCCTCATCTTCTTCAAGATCGACTGAATCTCTCTATCATGCTTCTGAGCTGACTTATCTCCTCGATCAACAATGGCTACAACCTGAGCTCGTGCAAGAAACCCTGAGAAACAATCTCAACTCCCAAACTGGTCAGATCTGCAAGAACCTTCGACTGCCTAGACAACAAAGAAGAACAATAAGCCCTATGACTTAAAGCATCGGCTACCACATTAGCTTTATCCGGGTGATAGTTGATGCTAAGATCGTAATCCTTAATCAACTCAAGCCACTTCCTCTGCCTCATGTTCAGCTCTGACTAGGTGAAGATATACTTGAGACTCTTGTGGTCGGTGAAGATCTCACATCTGTTGCTGATCAGATAGTGCCGCCAAATCTTTAAAGCATGGACAACAGCTGCCAACTCTAGATCATGCGTGGAATAGTTCAACACATGCTTCTTCAACTGTCTCGAAGCATAGCACACCACCTTCTTGTTCTGCATCAGCACACAACCCAAACCCTGACGAGAAGCATCACAGAAAACCTGGAAATTTTGGTGAATATCCGGCAAGGTCAAAATGCGTACAGAAGTCAACCTGATCTTCAGCTCTTGAAAACTCCTCTCACGAGCATCTAACCAAACAAACGGCACTCCCAACTGAGTCAACTCAGTCATAGGCTTAGCAATTCTAGAGAAGTTCTCAATAAATCAGAGATAGTAACCTGCCAACCCAAGAAAACTCCTCACCTCAGAAACTGACCTTCGAGACTCCCACTCCACAACATCCTTGACCTTCTCAGGATCAACGACAACTCCCTCAGCTGTAATAACATGACCCAAAAAAGCAACTTTCTCAAGCCAAAACTTGCACTTTCTGAACTTGGCATACAGCTGATGAGATTTCAACCTCTCAAGTACAACTCTCAAATGCTGCTTATGCTCCTCCTTTGACTTGGAGTAGGCGAAGATATTATCAATGAAAACCACCACAAACTTATCCAACTCAGCCATAAACAACTTGTTCCTCATGTTCATGAAGTAGGCAGGGCATTAGTGAGTCCAAAAGAAACGACCAGGAACTCATAAGACCCATACCTCGTCACAACGAAGTCTTCAAAATGTCAGAAGGGCGAATCTTCATCTGGTGATACCCCGATTTCAAATCAATCGAGGAAAAGAACTTCGCACCCTTCAACTGATCAAACAAATCATCGATCCTCGACAAAGGGAATTTGTTCTTTATTGTCACCTCATTCAAAGAACGGTAGTCAACGCACATGCGCATTGACCCATCCTTCTTCTTCACAAACAGCACTGGAGCTCCCCACGGCGAAGCACTCGGCCGAATGAACCTTTTACTCAAGAGCTCATCGATGTGCTCCTTAAGCAAAGCGAGCTCATCGAAAGACATCCAGTACGGCCTCTTGGCAATCGGCTCGGTACCCGAAAGCAGATCGATCACGAACTCCACATCACGATCTGGAGGATGTCCTGGCAACTCATCGGGAAATACCTCTGGAAACTCACGAACAACTGGAATCTGCTCCAAAGACAACTCTTGCAAGCTGCAAACTGAAGGTGGAACTCTGGACACTCTAGGGGTGCAAACCACTCGAACACCGTGGTGGTTAACCAAAGACACAACCCTCTCAGCACAAGTGATGACACAACCCTCTCAACAACAAATTAGAAAGCCGTGAGTATGAATATTGAGCAAACCACGTACTACCTATCAACAATGTATATATGCAAATGGTTTTAAGGATAAAGGCATGGCTCAAGTGTTAAATGCAAGTTTAAAATATTTCATTTTATTTTAAAGATGCAAGAAAGCTTTATTTTAAAACTATCAAATTTTATTATCTTGCCCTGCAGGGATCTCCATTATTCCGGACGGGGGTTCATTTTAAATGCTGGTGTAATCTCCACACCCGGCCACAGCTCAAAGGTCGGAGTCCAAAACATTTTTAAATAGAAGAGGAGGAAGAAAAACAAAAGTACTCAACGAAGAGCACAACTCAGAGAGGGTGTCCTTCCAAAAGAACGTGGCAATGCGCATTAACTATAACTCTGCAGAGGTTATCCACCTAGACCTATAAGAAGCGTCATCGAGAACTACCGTCGTAGTCCCAACGAACACACAAGACCTGTCCACAAGCTTTAACTGGCGTTATCTGTCCTCTGAGATAGGGATCCCAAAAGCCTACGCAATCTGGTTTTGGAGCTGTGAAGAGCCTACCACTGATCAGATGAGGTATCTCGATCTCATGTAGGGAGTCATAGCTCTACACCATACTAACACAACACCGCTAACCCACGGGTAAACAACCAGTTTCAGCAAGCTTCAAGATCAAGACACTGCCCATACAGGGTAACGTGGTGTATATGGTTGTCAACTAAGCGTACAAAGCTCGAAGGACTCGGTACTTAATTGCCGGGGCAGACACTATCTCCAACCTCAACGCCAACAACAGATCTCACGAAAATATCCCAGCCCGGATCTTTCCATTGTACCTACAACAGATACGTCCACAGGGACTTTCTAAAAGTCCTCCAGCTCCTCCTACTCCATCCTGCCCCCCGCTAAATAGTTATGTATAGTTATTTGCAAAACTCACATATTTGAAGCACAATTCAAAATCATTTAACACAAATTCTATTTTTATAGTGATAGGTGTGAGATAAAAATAAATACGACTAAGTATGGCTAAGCATAAAAATAAAATAATTACTCTAAAGCAATTCTAGGGCTCATATTTGTGGAACAATAAATAGGCAGAACTTAGGAATGTTGCTAGCATATTTTAAAATAGTTGGCATATAAATTAAGGTTGCAAACAAAAATGCAGTTTAAAATACTAGGAACAAAAGTGATCAAAGAACGCGGCTTGCCTAGCAACTCGGGATCGAAGTTTAGATCTGGGTCGTCAAACTGAGCGGGCTCGTAGAACTCCTCCTCCGGAACACCAGCTAAACACAGCACGAACAGAGATCAGACACTAGGTACACGACAATTAAAACTGGTAATTAAATTTAAATTGAAACTACTAGGCTAAACGTGCGTAAAACATTCCCCAAAAAATCCTACACGACATTCACGACGAGACAAGTTAACGGAACAATTTTGGGAAATAACTGAGATCAAACGGAGTTCTAAAAAATCGTAGACGATCTAGACCATAAGGGATTTAGATTAATCACAGATCAATTAATCGCAACTAGATTAGCAATTAATTCAACAATTAATCAGAGAGGAAAAAGAAATTTAAGAGAGAGGAATTCCTTACCACAGATCTGGAAAAATCGAAGACGAAATCCAGAGTCGTGCGCTGAAATTTCTGAAAGAAAACCGGAACCGACTGCTGGAACTTGGTCAGCATGGCGCAGGAGACGAGGCTGGCGCGATGACGACCAATGCGCTGGAGCTGACGTCACGTGGAAATCCCGACAAGCAGGCGCGAAACTCGACGGTAGATGACGTCGGTCGACGCAGAGTCGGACCAAGCGCGGGGATGAGGCGAGCGGGGCGACGGAGTCCAGCGACGCAAAAATCCAGGCGATGACGGCAACAGATGATGTGGGCCGGTGCGGGAGACTCGGCTGACGGGCGACATGGCAACGGCTTGGGCGGCTCGGCGTTGAGGCTCGAGCGACGCGGCGCAGGAGTCGAGGCAGAGACAGCGACGCGGAGGCGGTGACGCGCGAAGCGACTCGGCGACCTGAGCGGGAGCCAGCGACGCGATGAGGTACGGTGGGAGCAGGCGAGCAAAGACGCGCGGAAAGCGGCAGAGGCGGCGGCGCGGAGAGGAAAACGGTTGCTGAATTTTTCAGAAAATGGGAAGGAGAAAGGGGAGGTGAGAGAGTGGATAAAAATGGGAGAGATATTTATAGGAGGATTAGAGTGGGGGTTGGTGGGAGTTGATAATATTGAGAAAAAATGATTAGGGAAATTATTTAGGGATCTGAAAATTAATTTAGAATTTTCAAAAAATAATTTTAACCCCAATGGAAAAATTATGCGGACTAAATTATTTCGGCACCGGAACAATTTAGAAAGAAGGATTTCGAATTAGACGGAACGAAATTTGGAACAAATGATTTTTGATGGGAACAGAATTTGGAAAAACTCGCCGCTTTTTAAATTTGAAATTTACGAGATGTTACATGTAATATGATCCTCCATATCAGTCCCAGCTCCTCTGCTCAGTGCTTCGAAAGAACAATGGCGATGTGCAGCAAACACTGAGCTCGTGCCTTTAGTGGCAAGCTGGTGTCGAAGAGCCTCGAAAATCATCTGCTGAAGAACTGTCCAGCTTCGGCATGTCGCTAATAAAGGGACAAGTTCCAAAAGATGAGGAAGGGAATCCAAGCCTTCCTCCAATTGACGAGTACATTTCTTGTGCTGATCAGCGAAGGAAATCTTTGCCATATAGAACAAGACAGACATCCAGGTTCACTTCCCTAAAGTTGGCATGATGAATCTACATATATTGAAACGTTTACAGTCCCATACGTAGATAGTAGCAAAATGTAGTCTAACGTGTATGTACATTTTTTTCACCTTCTTATTTTGGTTGGACGCATGTCAATCCTCAGAAGTTCATTTATCTCCAAATTCTGAGATCAGAGTATTGGAAACTCTGCCAAAAATCTTGGTAGCTGCTGCATATGTTTTTGCAGTATTTGCTCCTTACCTTACTGTAGTTTTCAGGCATCCAGGGATAGCATGCACATATGTTTAATTAATTCTTCTGTTTGTATTGTGATCAAGAAAAAAGAGTTACTAAAATTTTGATTTGTCCATCTCTGCTTTTCCCCATTTCCAGTATGACGGTAACTTGCCTGATATCAAAGATTAACTTCCAAAAGTGTGTGCCTGTCATATTGCCACTGTTGATTCAAGCTAACCATTCTTAGTCCATGTGCCTTCTCAAATTTCGGATGGTTGTGAAATAAAATAAAAATTTTCTTGCATGATTTAAATTCCAGGTGTTAGATCAAGAATGATGTTTGACATCATCATAAAATTTTTAAAGAATTAATTCTTTGGGAGCCATGGGATTCTTGTTTTTTACAGTATTCTAGCAATATTCAGTCAAGTAGCTAGACTTTATAGACTGTATATGTTCTCAACAGAAATTTTAAAACTATTTCAGTTCTAATGATTTTTGTTTTTGCTTTAGAAAAAGCTTCAGCAAGCCGTCGAGTGTCCCCATAAAGCATTATGCTGCATTGACTTGGGATATCACCAGTCCGACGTGTGCTTCTGCATGGTCCGCCAGGATGCTCGAAGGTTACCCTTGCAAAGGCTGCAGCTCATGCTGCTCAAGCTTCTTTCTTTTCTTTTGTTTCTTTTCTTTTGAGGTTTGTCATAGAACTATGTCATCTTTGAGATGTCTCAATTTTTATTTGAAGCATGTTGCCATAAATGGATTTTTTGCTTGATGAGTTTGTTAATGGGTATTATTGTCAAGGACATTATTGTAATATGTTACTCTCTCTATCCCAAAATATAACATTTCATGCTCTCATAAACAAACAACCAACATGGGGATGTGTTAAAGCTAAAAGGGAGAAATAAAAACCGGTTTAAGTAAAAATCTTAAGAATTCAAATTTTGAATTCAAACCTTCCAAAAAGAGAAAGTTTAAAACTTTTAAAAACAAAAGCTATTAATTAGGGGAACCCAATTTTGAAATAAAAATTTCTCTAAAGATGGCCAAATTCTTCAAACTAAAGACTCCAATCCAAAACTTCGAATCCTTAGCGAGTACATGTCTTCCAAATCTGGTAGTTTCAAATCCAGTTTAAAATTCAACATGATCCTAAACCAAAAGTTGTTTGACTCAAAAAATTTCTACCTCTATGCCAAGTTTCAAGATTTTCAGAATTGTGGAAATAGTCCTTTCAGTCCGCTTAATAGTTAGTTATTTTCAAAATTCTGTAACTTGCAGTATTTTTGAGATGTGCCTGTGCATGTCGGTAGGATGGGAGAAGACTTTGTCAAGAACTATCTTTTGAAGGAATGTGGAAGATATGGAATTTTAAAAATTGCTAAATGATAAGGAGGCTTGAGAAAAATCTGTTGCAAGGTCAGATAGTTCAGATAGTTACCATCTTAGGGTTCCAAAAGGTGCACTTCCGGCATTTATGTTGTAGAAAATATGTAACAGGTTCATCCTATCGAGTTTCAATTCAATCCAAGCTTCTTTGATCATTCCGTTTTTGTCCCCAAAATGATAAGTGTTAAGCTCGGTTGGACACATCTTGACCTGCGGGACCCACACATCAGCCTCTCATTTCTCCTTTTTTATCTGATCTCCCACCCAGCGGACAGCACGTAGCATCGTCTCTTCCTCTATCTCGCTCTCTCTCCGAACGCCATTGCTGTTCCTCAACTCGAGCTCGGCGCCCCACCCTCTGCAGTGCGTCCCTAGCCTCCAAACCGTGCAGATCGAACCCTCACCACCTCCTCTGGCAAAGCCCCAACATCCCCCTTCAAATCCCCCATCGGTTGGCCTTGGATTTCATCTTCTCCCCAAATCACGAGTTTCAGACCGCCTCTACTGTTTCGGCGAAATCTGGCACCTTTCCGGTTGAAAATCTTCGATTCATTGGGCCTGCAGGTGCTCAAGGGTATGAGGTTTCCATCTAAACTTGTTATCCTTTCTATTCGGTGGAGATTTTGACACTATTTGTAGTTTTGTCGCCGGCATTCATGGAGGTCGCGCCCCCCTCACTGGTGGCGACCCCCTTCCAGCCTCCTTCGACGCCATCAGTACCCGTGTCGCTCCCCTCCTTGCGAGGAGCTCCGTCTGGCGACCCGTCCTGTGAGCTTGCGACATCATGGGGATCCTTTCTATGGTTGTTGATGGCCTTCTCAGCCACAGGAGCAAAGCGCCGGCGAGCCGCCGCCGTGCTCCGGGGACGGCCACCATGGCCGGCCATGTGAGCTAGCTAGGATCCGGAGTGGCCGCAGGCCAGATCCCATGTGGCAAGTCCGTGGGCCATTGTGTGGCCTGGCCCAGAAGCCACCACGTGGCCCTTTGCCAAAAAATTCGAATTATTTCAGAAATCATTTAATAAATGCGCAGAAAAATTAGTAAAATTTGTAAAAATCATAGAAATTGATTTCCTAGCTTGAAAAATTACAATTAATATATCGTTGGAAGCCTTACATCATGAAACATATTTTAGATCTATAAAAGTTGCATTTTATGCATTAGCATTATTTATATTAATTAAATAAGGAGCAATATGCATTAGTACATATCTCCATTTTCATACATTCATAAAATATGAAAAATTTATATTTACATTCTCCTAATTAATTAGTATTATCCTGAAATTATTTAAAATTTATAGGCTTGTAGATTAATTATAAATAATTTATTACTTGTAGATGCTATTTAATTCATTATAAATCAACTTGTTGCCAATAAATTGTAAAATTTGGTAAACCATTACTTTAGCACTTCTTTGATTCAATGATCCAGTAAGATGTTGAATTATGTCTTTAAGAACCATATTAACGAAATTTAAGAATAGTTTCCTCATTTTAATTAATTAAAATCATGTAGTGTATAACTCTAATTAGCACATTGATAAAATTTAGATTCATAAACTCATTAGCATACTGACCATGATCATATTTTTGCATGGCATATTATCACATGGGGTTCGCATAGCATGAGTTAATTATAAATGCATGTATTTTCTTATTTGTATATCATCTCATGTATATAGAAAACGAAGTTGAAGGCGAGCCAACTAGAGTTGTTGCTAAGGATCTAACTGTTGCTGCTGATCATTCTCTTGCTTGTGCTAACTTTCAACAAACTCAAGGCAAGCCCTGGTGTATTAACTCTTTTTTAATTGTTTCACATTTTATCACTATGTATGGTTAATGTACTGTGCATTAGGTTTTTAGGAGTTGACTGCTAACCTAGATTGCAAATTAGGAATCCTTTCCTTAGGTTAAGTATTTTTGTACAGGTAACTCGATATAGAACTAGGCTATGAGTCTTATTTAATGGTAAAAGTCGAGTGAATGAGAAACTTCACTCGCGAGCTCTAGGTGGTTACTATGAACATTAGAAGATGGCATGAAAGGACAAGGCTGGTTTAGCCTACCACACAACTGATGAATGTGAGACCGGACAGGAAAGTTAGGTTGGCAACAGGAGAGGAGTCCTGTGTGTGGCAGCTCTGTCTGTATTGGTTAAGAACCAGTCTAGTGTGGTCCTGTTGA
Source organism: Zoysia pacifica (assembly GCA_001602315.1). NCBI lineage: Eukaryota > Viridiplantae > Streptophyta > Magnoliopsida > Poales > Poaceae > Zoysia > Zoysia pacifica. The sequence goes on from BCLH01000224.1 coordinate 114,287, forward strand.
GTAAGTTTGAACAGTACCGATTACATGCTGGATATATGGAACCCAGTAAACCAACGTAGCTCAATACCGTAGTGGTTAGACGAACCCTACCTCTCCTTAGTTTGAAGTTGAGAGAGACTTGGGGCTAGCCATGGATAGGCTCTAAGAGCTATTGCATGGGGACCATGTTCTCGAGAGATGTAGGCTTATCGTACCGGCACTATGGGTTGCGTGAAAGGTTGCCACGTGCAGCTACTGGGAAGCGTATACGTGTCGTGTAATTTGGGTTTCTCCAGCTAGATGTAAATCGATTATAATCGCTGTCCCTCACAGTAACGAGTACCACTTGTTTCGCTGTGTCACATCGTAGTAAGAATGTGAATGATGGAGTTAATGTGATTTGTTTGATTATATTAATCAGAAATTTCTTGGCAACCATTTTTGCTGTAGTTATAGTGCAAACTAAATTTACATGTGCTCTACACTTAATTAACGGCTAAAACTTGAAGATAAAGATCCATTATATTAGCGCTATATTTTTGCAAAAGAGCCTAACCTTGAGTCAGTCTACTCTTGCTTAGAAGTCGGCTGTAGATGGCCACTTTTGACGGGTAAGTCTTGTTAAGTAATTAGTACTCACGATTTGTTGTTTCTTTTTTTTTTGTGTAGACTTTTCTACAGGTTGGTGTAACTGCTGCGGCAAGGTGGTGTGGAAAGGTGAACCCCTTCGGACTGGTCTATTGACTGGGTTCCCTCTTCACTTACCTCAGGCTGCGAGGATTGAAACGTGTCTTACGGCGAGACATGTCTCAAGTTTTGAAAACTTTCGAGTGTTTTACCGTTGTGTATCGCTTTTGCTCTGTTTGAAACTCTGTTTTTAATTATCTATCCTAAGACAACTTGAACTTTATTATAAGACTTTAAATTGGTTTGTTGTATTTTATCTTCTCGCTCGTGTTTTACTATTTGAGTATTGCCTTTCAATATCACCCGATATGATCCTGTCAGCGAGCTGCCGGTGGTTTTTGGGGCAGTTTTGCCACACAAAATAAATGTCATTTTTTTTTACTTTTTGGACATCATGTTTGGCATTCTTATTCAACTGTTATCATCTACTCTGAATGAAGCAAGAAGGATTATACTAGAAAATATCTTAGATTATCTTTCCCGTATCACAGGTAAATAAATTCATTGTGGGTTTTGCATTAAATTGGCCTAATCGTATTGGAGCTGTCTTATGTCAAATTATCTTGCATGTATTTATTTCTGCATTAAATACATTTGTTTTTCTTATAGCTCATCCTGTATTTATACAAGTTGTCATGTCTACATCGAGCGAAATTATGTTACATTGTCTTGCATGTAATGAAACAAGAATGTGTCGCATTGTTCTCTCATATTGGAAAGTGTTCTCTCATATTGGAAAGGATTACATCAGTTGCCCTACCCGTAGCGTAGCACGAGTACTCTGACTAGTGGAGTGTCAAAGTATCGAATCAATATATGGCTCTGTTTGATTCCGCTTATAAATGGTTTATTGATCCAAATAAGTGATAATTCCACCAAACACCTCACTTATTCTCGTTTTTGTTGATTACTGCTTTAAACTGAACTATGATAGACGAGAGTGAGAAAATCTTCGCTTGGCTTATAATCTAAGCGTGGTGGAGAAAATTGGAACCAAACAGGGCCTATATTTCACTTGAATCAAGCAGGTTTGATAGTCATTTGTTTTTCTTTGATTATCTATACAGTGTAAATTATTTTCTTTCTTTTGTGGGGTCTTAGACCTGTTTCAATTCCATTCATATATCATTTGTGAATGCTCTCACTTAGGGCGACCACAAGATATTTTACCTGCTTTGGTATTAAGGGTGGGCTCCATAAATAGTGGGTAATAGTTGTTTCGATTGCCACAATGCTTATTACTACTAGCAGTAATAAGGTGGACCCTATTCAAAACAAAAGGTTGTGAAGGTATTCTGACAAAATAGTGTACACATATTATATTCTATTTGCTTATTGCCGGTCATAGCGTTGTGACCCGGTATCAACTAATACCTGCTTGCACAATGCTTACAGCCGGTAGCAGATAATATTTTATTTCTTACTACCGTCTATATCTTCACATTGTGGTCGCCCTTAGGTTACTCCCAATAGACATTTCATTTTCATTAAATGAGGTGTCACATATGTAATTTTGATGATATCACGAAAAAGTTATGAAGATATAAGTAAGGCATCTAGATGCCAGATGAAACCAAGAATACATAAATTGTAGGAGCGGAGTTTCATTTTTCTACAGTGAAATACTCAATCTTGTCCTTCCAACTTTTAAAGATCCAGTTTAGTCTTCAAACTTATATTAGAGGCTCAATTTCATATCCGGCCTGACGTGTGGCTACTCATGTGACACGTCATGTTAGATTCAATTTTATATCTCGATTTATAAATTGATTTTTTTCTCAAATCATTACTTTGCTTTTGTATCTGTTTGAATCACCGTTTTTCTTAAAAGTAGTGCAATAAAAAATCCTACATGGATACATTTTTAATTTTAAAAAACAACATTTTTGTGTATCATTTCTGCATATTTGAACATAGTTTATATTTTAAAATTTTTTATATACAGGTTCATATTTTAATAGAGCTGATTATTAAGGCAATCTAAATGTAGGAAGTATCATTTTGTTAATACAATAGAAACATTGAGATCCATATTTTAAAAAGGCAAAAAATTGAAACATTGAGAAACATTAAATTGAAAAGGAAAAAAATATACTCGTACATTTTAAGAACACGATGGTTCAAATGATTTGAAAATAGAGTAAGGATTTAAGAAAAAAGTAGCAATTTTAAAATTGAAGGTGACGTTGGTGGGCCACGTGATGAAATTGAGCCTCTAATTTAAGTTTAAGAACTAAACTGGATCTTTTAAAAGTTGAAGAATGAAATTGATGGGCAAGATTGAGTTTTTTATATCCTAGAGAACCAATAAAACAATATAGTGAGATGGTATAAAATACAACAATGAAACTATGCATCGTAGGGGCTCGTTTAGTTTGTGGTTTCAAAATATATCTAGTAGCATGGCACCTTGGAAACAATAAAATAAAATTCACACTGG
>BCLH01000224.1:117397-138488 GCA_001602315.1 Zoysia pacifica
TTTCATTTTAATTAAATAGGGTACCAAATTTTTTATTATATGGAAAGAAATTAATACAAAGAGAGATGTCTTTCATGTAGATGTAATCCTGTGCTACATCTTTCATGCAGTTCTATGAACTATGAAAAATGAAATTATGCTTTGTATAAGCTATTTCATACATTATATAATTGGTCTGTTTCATATGTAGCCATCTTTTAATAAAATAAGAAGCCGTCGTCAGAACAAAAATAGCACCTGTTGTGTGAGCATCAGTATTGTACAATGTAGCTATATTTTCCACCAAATCTATAATTTCATAGAGCATTCTATCGGTTTCTCCCAAGTAATCTCTGCATCTGTTTTAAAAAAATTACTTTAGTGTTTCATCACAATAGCTATGGCATATTCTCACCATTGTTTTCTTCCCTCTGTCCTTCACCTTGTCTCCTACACACTTATTTTTTTAATTAGTTGATTTTCTGGTACGTTGTCCTGTGAACTTATGGATGGTTAGCTATAAAAAATAAAAATATATCTGAATGAGGAAAGGAAGGAATCAATGGTAGATTTGTGATATGAGAAAATGAATATTACTTCTATAGGTAAAATTATTGATGCAAAGCTATGAGGCTAGATAGGCTGTTGGATACATCCTTTATCTCATCAAATGGAAGCGTATCACTCCTACTTGGAACTGATGGAAGCAGATAGAAAAAATAACTTTGTGAACGGAGGAACACCTTGGAAAATATCATTAGTGTTAAGATTCATCGATAGTTAACTCATTGAAGGACCAATAGATTTATCACACAATTTGCACCAGTATTTCAACCTAGTAGATCATGAATTCCACGATATGTGATTTTATCTAGGCATGGTTATGCTCCAGTATTTCAACCCGGTGGATACCGTGGATGTAAAGAGAATGAATGAATGGTCAGGATCATTTGGAGCCTCATGATCGAATGGTGCAAATAAAAAAGATGATGTGTCTTGATGAGGAGTCAAATTTGATAGTTAGTAGGTGGCACTTAAATAGATACAGTGGATGACTATCATTAGATTGGAATAATCACAGGTAAGTATGAATACAATAATAAATAAGGTCATGTTTGTTTCCCAGTAGATTCTATAATACAGATTATAATCTAGAGATTGTATAAGGTGGATTCTACAATAGACCAAAATGATTACGAACCGTCTATTTACATGAATCTCAATGATCTTTTACCTCGGTAAAAGTATACCATTTGGTTGAGATTAATTTAAACTATAAAATTCAACGGTTCAGATTGATTAGTCTTACCTCCTAAGAGGTAAAAGTATATCATTTGGTCTACCTTAACAGGATTCTTATATAATCAAGATTATAATCTAGAGATGAATGGCAATGATGGGTAGTTATTTCAAGCTTGGTATGGGCAGCAAGTCTTTTACAGATTATAATATGAAATAATCACCTAAAAGGAAGCTTATCAAATTATAATAATTTGGGCATGAAATTATATAAATTGATAAAGTAATCTACCTTGTTTGTTTACCTCTACAAATTATAATCTCAAACAAACAGGGTCTAATTGTGCTAAGAAAAGTGTTGCGACTTGCAAATGTTACATTTATTAATCTCCTAAAAACTCACAATTATCCTACAAATGTTCAACTATTGGATCTTTACGTTCCAAAAAAATTTATGTATTTTTTCACTGTTTGACCCGCAGGACTGGATGAATGCATCCGCAAAAGGCAACAACACCCATGTGTGCCTCGCTTTCTCAAGTAAAACTAAACAATTGTTGGAAATATTCGTATTTTGGCCCAAATCTTGTACTGAGAACTATACCCTAGTGCTGGGGATCCGTCAGCTCCAGACGACATGCCCCCTCCTCCCCGGCAGGACAGCAATGGTGGGTCCCTTCTGCCCCCACCCCCCATGAAGGTTGACGGCAGGAGTCTTCGGCGAGCCCCTCCTTCCGTGCGTGGCGGCGGCCTCCTCTTCTCTCGCTCGACAGCGATGACGGCCCCCTCCTCCCCCATGCTACGGTGACAGCGGTCCCCTCATCCTCCATGTCACAGCGTTCCTCTCCTCCCACCCACACAGAAATTAAAGAGAGTACATTGAAAATAGAGGAGAGAGAAAGTGAGAATGAGTTTTAATTTAAAAAATAAAAAATCTAAAGTGACTTATAATTTAGAGTTGAGAGAGCGTAAATAAAAAAAAGATAATGTCCTACTGAGAAAAGAGAAATACCATGCAAACTTTAGTAACAGAAAAAATTCACCTGGCGGTGCCTGCTTGCAGAATTGAAGCAATTTGACCGTGAACGGTGCCTGCGTGCAGTTTTTTTCTTTTTCTTTTTCTTTTTTGGAATTGAAGCAGTCGGAGTTGACCAGTTGAAGCAGAATTGCAGAAGTCAGGGTCTCATAAGACAGACACTGCCGCGTGTGTTTCTCCCTTTGTCTTCCCGTGGAGTCCAGCTGGCATGGCGCGCTTCGAGGAGGAAGACAGGCGAGCGAAAAGCGTACAACGCGAAAGGTCCCCAGTCACGGACGAAGAAAACAAGCGCGTGGCACGTAGCAACACTGCTGGTTACAGTCTCACTGCCATTACGAGTACAGAAATACACATAACATTACAAGCACATGCTAATAACGCAGTAACGCTTACGACTAATGACCACATTACATACGTACGGCTACTGATGATTCTTGAACGAGTAACTCAGGTTCGCACGGGCTATCATGACATAGACGCTATACAAAATACATGCACAAATACGTAGGCGTATCAGCTGGCGGTAACCACACACAAGGATGGTGGTGACTGGTGAGTTGCCTCGTCAATCAGGGGCACTTGGGCCTCTTCTTGGGTCCGGCGGTGAGCATGTCGCGGTAGCAGGGGCACTCGTTGACGCCGCCACGCGTGCCCGTCGGCACGCAGTTGCACTCCTCGCAGCACATACCGCAGGAACTCATGCACGCGCCACGGGCGCGCGCGCTCGCCGCGCGGCCGCACCGGACGCGGCACTTGCCGGCGCAGAACCCTGCGCACATTCACGCGACACGAAGCCGGAAATGAGAAGCAGAGTGCAACAAAGCTTCCGGGACGTACTGCCGGAAATGAGACGTACGTACCCATATACGTACCTGGAGCGGCGTCGCAAGCCTGGAGCCACGAAGCAGCCGCGACGAAGACGAGGAGGAGCAGCACGGCGGCCCGTAGCCGGTCGTAGCGCGGCGACATGACCACCTCCGATCCTCTAGCCCTTTGCTGCGCCTCGGAGAGAGCTGTTTTTGTGGACGACGCTGTTCTTGTGAAGCCAGACGAGGTGGGAGGGCGCCCGTGAGTGAGCGAGCGAGGATTGAAATGCAGCTCAGGTCCGGGATGATGTCCTTTGTACCCGCGCGCACCGGTCCTGCAGGGACAGGGGAAGCCTCTGGAGGGCGAGCGACGTGTCGCGCGGCAGCCTCGTGTGCCGACTGCCGAGAAAGTTAACGCCGCCGAGAAGGACACAGCCGGTGTGGCCCGCGCGATACAAGCAGGCGCCTGTCATGCACGTTACTCCGACAGGCGCCTGTCCCGGGGGTCCCGGCTAGCCATGGCCCGTGCCAGCGCGTGATGCTTCCTGCCGCGGTCACGGACACGGCGGTGATGGAGCATGAGCGGTATTGGCGTGCAAGGGCGGTTGCGCCGGGATATCACACGCAACCCCCGCCTTTCCCTGTGCATGGGATTCCCCCTGCAAAAAAACTGGCGGCTGCTCCCAGCCTCTCGCACAGGCCATCCTGCGGCTGCTCTGCGCGTTGCGAAATCCGTTCAGCGGTCGCCCCCCAGGCGCAGCGCGTGCCCGCGGCCAACGGCCAGGGAACCAGAGGAACCGCACCCGTGATTGACATACGATTTCATTAAAATTACCAGCACAATCCAAGGTAAGGTGGAGGCATGGGCGGGTCTATACACTCTCTCCGATTTTAAATTATACACTCCCTCCAATTTTAAATTATACTTTCGGTTTTGTCGCGTATGAATTAACTAAGTCTTAACGTCCCTATTGAAAGTTTTAGGCATGTAACTTTATGTGCATCTTCAACATCAATATTTACCTTCATTCTTCGAGCCCCCGACATTTTCATCATGTTTTTCAGCACCTTCATCGATCAATGTATCCCACCATGCTTGTGACTTAAAAAACATACTCAAACACTAACAGTATAGATAAATCGAGTCAGTCTTTAGTTTGGGCAAACCCTATTTTTTCCAAAACCAGAAGTTCCGGTTTGTCTCTCAGGCACTGAGAGGGCTTGCCAGAGACTTCGGTGAGGTGCCGGATACTCCGGTTGTGGTTTCTGCCAAAACCGAAACTTTCGATTTTTCTGTGAGTGTAATTTTCAGTTATCAACATATGTCCCCCTATTTTTAAAGTAAAACGTGTGTACCATAAAACATATTATCAACCGAAAAATGCCTAAGGACGATGGTTTTGCAAAACACATCGGCCATAAATGCCGCTTAGGCAACGATATTTGAAAATATCAGCCCGTACTTTTCAAGCGTCTTGCCACACGCTCGGGAAGTATTTCTTAAAGTATCTACCATTCAAAGCTCTTGGTAAGCGGCTTCCTTGCAAAGTTTCAACCATGTAAGTGTTTCCGGCTATGATCTTTACTATCCTATATGGTCCCTCCCAACTCGGAGACAATTTCCCAAATCTGTTGCTCTAGAGCCAATGGGCAAAATTGTTTTCCAAACTAATTCACCTAACTGAAAAGTTTTAGCTTTTACTTTCTTATTGTAAGCTCTAGCAACTCGAGCTTTGTCTTTGTCTATGGCTTTTAAAGCTTCTAATCTCTTGTCGGTCACTTCATCAATATTATCTATCATCAAATCACGATACTCATTTATAGACAATTCATTTTTTTGGCTATTCTAAAAGCGTCCAGATTTACCTCAACGGGTAAAACGGCCTCTTGTCCGTAAACAAGTTCATAATGTGTAACCTTAGTGGCTCCATGTCTAGAAATACGATAAGACCACAAAGCCTCTGACAAGATCTCATGCCATCTCTTAGGGTTATCTTCTATTTTCTTTTTGATGAGCTTGATCAAAGTTTTGTTACTAGATTCGGCTTGCTCGTTAGCAATTTAGCAATTTGATTCCATAGGATTCGACAAACTCACGCACTTGACCGGAAACAAAAGAAGTACCTTGATCCGTGGTCAAAGTTTGTGGAATGTCGAATCTTTGTATGATATGCTCGATGATGAATCTTATTATCTCTTGATGAGTCATATTCTTGAGTGCCACTGCTTCGGTCTATTTAGTGAAGTAATCTGTGGCGACCAACATGAAGCAATGTCCTTTCGAGGTGTGAGGATGTATTGGACCCACGAAGTCCAAGGCCCATCCTCAGAATGGCCACGCCTTGATGATAGGATGCATTTCAGCTGCGGGTGCCATCTGAATATTCCCAAACTTCTGACACTCCTCACACCCTTTGTGGTAGCGAAAGCAATCGACAATTATAGTTGACCAATAGAATTCGACCCTCCTCAATAACCACTTCATCTTGGGAACCGATTGATGCGTACCACAAATGCCTTCACGAACTTCAACCATGGCCACCTTGGCTTCATCATCACCTAGACACTTCAAAAGCAAATTGTCTCCCGTTCGACAATAGAAGTTATTGTTGATTATGACACATTTAAAAGCCATGTGCCAAACCTTTCTCTCAACTCTCTGTCCTGGATTAGTAAGATAGTCGATTATAGGAGTCCTTCAATCCATTAATTCGGCCTTTTCATGGTTGGAAACATCAATAGCTGAATTTTTAGACTTTCTGTGAAAACCGGAACTTTCAGAATCACGAACCGAAACTTCCGGTTTTTCCAGCGTTCCTGGTTCAACACAAAGAAAACTGGGACTTTCGGAACCATAAACCGAAACTTCCGGTTTTTTTAGAACTTTGGTTTTATCCTTTTTGATCATCGGTTCCTCAATAATAGCAAATCTCTTTCTACTAATGTTGTAACCATATGCTTGCTGTGCCAAATAATTAGCTCTAGCATTTTCTTGCCTCGGGATATGATGTATATGAAATTCCTTCATGTGCTTAATAATATCTAGCATCTATCTAGGCAAGCATTCAATGACCCATCTAAACATTGAAAAACTCCAGCAACTTGATGTACCACTAACAATGAGTCACCAAATGCTTCCACATGCTTCACCCCCATGGATTCATACTCGACCCGATTGTTGGTGCAAATATAATCCAATCGATTTACAAATTCAAAATATGCATTATGAGGAGAAACCAGCACCACCCATATACCATGACCTTCTTTGCAAACCGATCCATCAAAATAGATTTTCCAAGGGGCAAACACTAAGTAATTCATATCTAGATCGTGGTCTAAATCAATCTGATGCTCAACAATAAAATCAGTGACAATTTGGCCTTTCATGGATTTTAATGACTCATAGGCCAAATCATACTCGATTAAAGCATATGCCCATTTACCGAGTCTCCCACTAGATATCGGTCGATGCAACATATGCTTAATGACATTGGTTTGACATGTCACTACACAAGTGCTAGATAATAAATAATGTCTCAACTTTGTGCAAGCATAGTATAAGGAAAAACATAATTTCTCAATGAAAGTGTACCTTGTTTCAGCGTCCACCAATCTCCGGCTCACATAGGAGATCACATACTCCTTCCCTTCGACTTCTTGCGTCAAAACAACACCAATCACCTTATCCTCCGCGGCCACATGGAGGCGAAAAGGAACCCCACTCTTGGGCGCCCTAAGGACCGGCGACCAAGACAAGTTTTCCTCGATCTTATCAAACGCTTCTTGCTGTTTTGCCTCCAAGTAAATTCGGCTTCATTCTTTAGCCAAAGAATAGGAGTAAATTCATTAATCTTTCCTGACAAGTTGGAAACGAATCGCCTTAAATAATTCACTTTTCTTAAGAAGCTTTGCAATTCTCTCGTACAAGTAGGCGCTTGCACGTTCCTAATTGCCTCTATCTTCTTAGGGTCTACCTCTATGTCCTTTTCATGAATTATAAAGCCTAAAAACTATTCGGCCGATACACCAAAAGCACACTTGAGCGGATTCATTTTCAAACCGAAACGACGCATTCAGTCTAAGGCAAGTTGCAAATCGGCCAAGTGAGAGTCTAAAGCGACCGATTTGATCACCACATCATCTATGTAAATCTCTATGAAAGATAAAGTTCATGACTCTTTGATATATGGCACCCGCATTCTTTAATCCAATAGTCATAACAACCCACTCAAACAATTCTACAAAACCGAGACATCTAAAAGCAGTTTTAGACATATCCTCTTCAGTCATGAAGATTTGGTTGTATCCCGCATTACCATCAAGAAAGCTAATAACTCTATGGTCGGAAGCGTCATTAATCAACATATCAGCTATAGACATAGGATATTCATCTTTAGAAGTGGCTCTATTTAAATTTCTGAAATCAATGTAAACTCTAATCTTACCGGTGTTCTTCTTTTCCACCGGCACAATGTTGGATATTCACTCCGCATACCTGCAAGGTCTTATGAATTTGCATCAAGTAATCAGTTAATTTCTTCTTTAATCCGATCATACATATTTGGGTTAAACCTCCTCATCGGTTGCTTAAAAGGTCTAAAACCAGATTTTATCGAAATCCGATGTTCAACTAACTCGCGGCTCAACCCGGGCATTTTATTATAAGACCATGCAAAACAGTCCAATATTATTTTAGTAAACCGATTAGCTTCACTTTATAATCGGCTTTTAGATTTTTATTTATATAAGTTGGTCTTGGATTATCATCGCTGCTAAGGTTTACCTTTTCAAGAGGATCGGCCGATGTGAATGCTTGTCCAAACTTGTCCATATCTTCTATTTTCTCGATAGCTTTGCACATATCATTCGTATTAGACTGATAGTGTTCCACTCTCTTTTGTAACCATTCAAGATTGGACTCCATCAAATCACATTATATGGTTCAGCCGATTTTTCATCGGCTTTAAATTAACCGGTACAAAGTCATCCCTAGTGACACAAAAAAATCATAATCCGTCAAGTCTAAGCCGGTCAAGCACTTACGGTATCATGGGGTAAAGAACATGAATCGGGCATAGCAATACAAGACGATGCATCCGTATGAACAACTTCCACATCATCACCAATCCATTAGATTAGGAATTGATGAAGTGTGGAGGGGACACACTTGTTGGCATGAATCCAATCACATCCTAAAATCAAGCTATAGCCACCACGCACATCAATGACGAAGAAAGCGGTGGCCATGGTCTTGCTCCCAATGGTGAGCTCCACAGAAACGACCTCTTTAGCCTCAATAGTCTCCTCCCACACCATTCAAAGTCATGTTGGTCCAGATAAGCTTGTCATCGGCCTTACCTAACTTCTTAAACAAAAAATATTGCATTAGATTAACAATGGCACCACCATCCACAAGCATGCGAGAAATCGGTATGCCGTCGATAGGACCCTTCACATAGAGGGGTTTCAGATGGTTATCTGATTCTCTGAGCTTTTTGAAGACAGCGTTCTTCGGCCCGAAGTCAAATGGTGTCATGACCTCTTCTTCTTCAACGAGAGAGTAATCGGAAAGAGATAAACAAAGAGTTTGCATACTATCTCGAGGCGGCGTAGGCTCGTAGTCCAGAAGGTCATCGTCGTCGAAGTCGGCCATGTCAACATCACCAATCGAAGAACGAGCAGTAGAATCCTCGGCCTGCACAAAATCAGCAAAAACCGGAACTTTCGGTTCTGAAATTAAGATCTTCGGCTCCTTTGGAATTTCGGCCTTGCCCTTCATCTTCCACTGCTTACCCTGAGGCATCATAGGTTTGACTTCATTGAAAGCCTCCTCCCTCATTTTTTCTAACTCTCACTCCTTTTTTTTTCGGAGGCGCAACCTTTGAAGCTTCCTATTTTGAGTGCGGGCAACACCGGAGGGACACCACCTCGGTTCGGTGTATCGAGTAGGCCCTCTCACATTTTCAGAAGGTGGTGGAACATTTTCATCTTGGACCGGATCTCTTATCTTGATCGGCCCATCAAAAGTTCCCCTTATTTTAACATTGGTCATGTCAATTTTAATGACATCGCCGGATGTTGCCTCTTGACCTCCAGGGACCTCAAGAACATGCTTGCTACTCTCCCCTTCACTTCTAATACGCCACTTTTGTCTTGGGGGAGAAACTGGCTTTTAAGGAGAAATCGAAAGTTCTGGTTTGCCAAACCGTAAGTTCCGATTTTGTTGATGAGCAGAACCAGCATTGTTTTCTTCACCATTGACTGATAGATTGTTAAATCAGTCATTCACAGAACCATATAGCCGCTGAAATACACTCTCTCTGGGTGCATTCCATCCCAGATGAAAAGATAGAGGAGGCATTGGTGGCATAGGCACCCATGCTCCCACATATGAGTTCCACATCGGAACCGATGGAAATGGCATAGGATTGCACCATGGTGGCGGCATTCCAAACCCTGGGGGTGGAGCCGGCCTAGGAACATGCATTATCCTCCTTGTCTCCTTCTTTGGTAGACTATTTTCCCGCTGTGGTGATCTTGGCCTTTTTGTGGACCGATTGCTAGAATCGGCCTTTTGATTTTTATATTTGGCCATTAGACGGTCAAAGGTGCTCTTGGGCTCCTTCTTCCTATTTACGGCCTTCCCTTGGTTCACATTCCACTTGCCCACCTCAGGATTCTTTGGCTTGATCATGCGGGTTTTCTGGGGTAAACCGAAAGTTTTGGTTTGGGAAACCGGAAGTTTTGGTTTTTTCTGGCCAGCAGCAATGACCGTTTCTTCGCTCTTTTTTATTTGCCCCCCAGATGCAGAGCCACTTATGGTGATTTTGATGGACTCTCTGCCATCGAGGGACTTTTCCACTGCAACCTTCCTTGGAATAATTTTCTCTCCCGCCGGGAGAGGTCCTTCTTCACCTAGGATCACATTTTTTCCTCGTGTTGTATCGGCTTGATTTGGCCGAATCAACACTTTGGTATTGATGTTCAGGGTGTTCACGGGAAAGGGTGCTTGTCCACTTGCATCTCTTTGAGACTCAATCGTCCCTTATTAAAGGTCGATTGGACCTGTCAATGGAAAACGTTACAATCATTAGTAGCATGAGAATAAGAGTTGTGCCATTTGCAATATGCCTTTTGTTTTAATTATTTCGCAGGAGGCAAAGTGTAAGCAATCTTAATGTAACCACCTCTGTATAACTCATTAAATATCTTATCACATTGAGCTACATCAAAGGTGTACTTTAATCGTCTTTCCGATTCTTATGAATCGGTTTGAGCAAATCACAAGCAAGAGACTTGGTCTTTGATGGCCAAGCAAATTCAGCAGCAAGCATGTCATTAGACTCATCATCGGTGCTCTTCGAATCATAGAAATATTCTATGACATGCATATTATGGCGTGGTTTGTGGTCTTGTTTTAATTCTTTGCTTCGGCCTTCTTGGGCCGAAGCTCTTTGTTGGAGGTGGGTGAGATTGAGAAAATCATGTCCCTCCAACTTTTCTCTAAGGTGAGACCGCAAACCATTAAAAGCAAGATCAGCTATGTCTTTTTCCGAGATCATCAAATTGAAACATCGGTTTTTTACATCTCTAAATCTACGGATAAAATCAGCAACGGATTCATCCCTACCTTGTCTAACCGAAGTCAAATGCGATAATTTCAACTCATTATCCCCAGTGTAAAAATGATTATGAAATTTACGCTCTAATGATTTCCATGTGAAAATAGAACCCAGGGCTAAAGATGAAAACCATGAAAAGGCGGTTCCGGTGAGTGATAAAGAAAATAAGAGCACCTTTAAAGCATCACTAGAACCCGCCTCTCCTAATTGAGCAATGTATTGGCTTATGTGCTCCCAAGTGATCTTACATCCTCACCATTAAATTTTACAAAATCGGGAACACGCCATCCCACAGGGTATGCGACCCAATAAAAGTATGAGGGTATGATTTTTGATAAAGTCAGTCTCTTCCCTTGATGTCTACTCCTAGCGTTTCCCAAAATTGTTTGCCCAAGTCCTCTTTAATGAAAACAATGCATTCCTCCATATTAGTGATAGGCGCCCTACAAGGTGTGCATTGTAGTGAGGGGTTCATGTTCTCTCTCATGGTATTAAATTGTTCATTGGGTATAGAACCATGAGGAACACCGGTACCTGTAGGTGGGATAGGTGGAGTGCTATACGCTACGATACTGTATGGAGAAACAAAGTTTGCCAATTTATTTAATCGGCTACTAGCCGGATTGGGGATGGTGTTAATTGGCTTTACGCAAGCGGGTGGTACTACCATTGCGTTAGTTTGCACATGAGATGAAAAACTAGATTACCCATTAAAGGAGTTCAATGGCATGCCATACAACGGTCATTCTACACTAGAGCATTTGGCGCCGATGAACTAGGAGATGGATCTACATGCTTAACATGAGAAGTAGATGATGCAACACAAATGCTTTTCAATGTTTTAGACACGTTTTTTTAATCATGTATTACATATCATTAGCTAAGACTTTTTTTTATGTCGGCAAAGTAGTGTGAAAGGTCCTCAAAGGTGACAGTGGGGTAAGCGGAAGTGCTCACCTTGGAAGCATCATGGACGATCGCCCCTTGACGATCCTTCTTGAAGCATGTTAGGTACTCACGAAGCTCCTGATCTTTCTGTGCCTTGTACTGCTCCTCGAGGGCCTTTTGGTGCTCTAGGAACGCCTTGTGGGCCTCCTCAGACAGCTCCTCCAATAACGGCATGACGATGTCTGATGGCGAGATCTCGGAAGACATGTTGTGGAAACGATGATTCAGTTTGATGGAACCGGAATCTTTCGTCCCCAGCGGGGTCGTCAAAAAGTATGTTGACGCTCGGATCGGGCCAACACATGCGCGCACGTCCGTGTGCAGAAGTAGAACGGCGAGATCGCGAAAATCGGAAGTTCTGGTATGGCAAACTGAAAGTTTCAGTTTTGCCTAGTTCACAGTAGCACCTGGTTATCAACGTCTGAGAGGGACCTCGTGTGGACAAAGACTTCCTACGGTTGTTCTAGGCTCGGTCAGGCCAGCTAGAACCTCTTCACCGCCACTGGAACGGGAGAAGAAGAGAAACGGGGTTGAGAGAGGGGCTAGGGTTTGGAGAGTCAAAACATATGAAGTAAATTGATAAGTTCGATTGGAATCCCCTCAATCGGCCGTGAGCCTCTCTTTTTATAGAGGTGGGGTGGTCTATCTCCGTAGAGAGCTGGTGACTCCAACAAATCGGCAAGTAACCAAATTTGAAAGTGTTTCTAAAAATCTGTGAAAACCGAAACTTCCGGTTTTGTCAGGGTCTGAATTAACTAAGTCTTTACGTCTAAATTGAAAGTCTCGAGGCCTGTAACTCCATGTGCATCTTCAACATCAACATTTGCCTCCATTCTTCGAGCCCTCGACATTTCATCACGTCTTTCGTCACCTTCATCGGTTAATGTATCTCATCATGCTTGTGTGGCCTGAAAAACATACTCAAACACCAACAGTATGAATAAATCGAGTCAGTCCTTGGCTTGGACAAACCCTATTTTCTCCAAAACCTGAAGTTTCAGTTTGGTAAACCAGAAGTTCCGGTTTGTCCTTTAGGCACCGAGAGGGCTTGCCAGAGACCCCGACATTATACCGGATACTCCGGTGCTCTGTGAGGTGAAAACCCGAGAGGGCTTGCCGGAGACTCCGGTGAGGTGCCGGATACTCCGATTGTGGTTTCTACCGAAACCGGAACTTTCGGTTCAGCATACTGGAACTTCCGGTTTTCGTGTGCGTGCAATTTTCGGTTGTCAACACGTCCTAGGTTCGAACCCGCTCATTACAATTTTTTTTTCATTCTGTAACTTTGTTGCAGCATTTTGTACAATGGTAATTATGTTTTCATTATATCAAAACACATAAATTATTTTACACTTAAATATTCACTCTATTCACTTTAACGACCATTCTAGCTCCGGCGTGAGAGTTAAGAAAAATATTACGAAGAGAAAAAAGTGGATTGGAAAGAAAGAAGTTGTATTAGAAGTGAGAAAGGTGGGTTGGGAAAAGAGAAATTTGGGTTGAGAAGAAAGTATATTTCTTTTTCCACCGCACCTCTCTTAATACAATTTCTTTCTTTTCAATTCACCTTTTTCTGTTTGTAATATTTTTTTTAATTCTCATGCCAAAAGTAGAATGGCCACTAAAGTGAATGGAGGAAATATTTAAGTGTAAAATAATTTGTGTTTTGATAGTAATAGAAACATAATTGCGATTGTATAAAAATGTTGCAACAAAGTTACAAATTAGAAAAAAAAACACTGTGATTGAGTGGGGATCGAACCTGCAACATCAGGAACAATTTTGCAGTCAGTAACCACATGGGATATCATTTTCATGTGGCAAATAGAAGTGTGTTTATCTATTTAATATGACCAAACGGAAAAAAAATTTGCTCCCGCAGGGTTTTGATCCCTCGTCTCCAGAGACGCACGTGCTAGTCAACTGTACACCCAAGTGTGTTGTGTACATGTATTGTTGTGTCCTGTTTTTATATGTTGATAGCCTAGTGAGCAAGACACAATAACGTCAATGAGAATGACGTTATTAGTGCTCTTAATCACGTCATTTTGATTGACGTGACAAAAATTTAAAGTCGTCGCTTACGTGTACTTAGTCACTAGTCGAAATAACGTTATTTTAATTATAATATTGACGTGATTAAAATAGTCTGCATCTTAAAAATTTAGTGCCCGACACTTTTTTTTAAAATATTAATTAATAAGCCCCCCCCCGCCCCCCGAAACCTATCTATGCCACCGCGCGTGGCCCGGGCTGCCCTGAAGGGAGGAATCCACCCGCAGAGGCACCAGCCGCCGGCGCCGGTCCACATGCCGATCGCCTCCTGCGTCCGCGCGTCGTCCGCGGCGCGCGGCCTCAGGCTCCGCCTTCCTCCTCTGTCGCCGCCCTTCGCGGCGTCGCTGCCCGGCGGGGCCAGCCGGAGGAAAGCGGTCGGGGCCGCCCTTCGCGGCGTCGCTGCCCGGCGGGGCCAGCCGGAGGAAAGCGGTCGGGGTCGCGGCCGCGTCCGCGTCGCCCTTCGACGAGCTTCACGCGCGGGGTAGACCTGTACATGGACCCTCCAAGGTGAACGCATTTCCTCGGTCGCATCGCCCCAGCGACCTAAGTCCTTGTTTTCGCCAATTGATTGAATATTTTGGTTTATCATTTTAATTGGATCGTAACTAATTCTACATCGACATGCTTAGTCTCCGGGGACTCCCTTGCGATGATTTTGATGCCTGGTGTCGTAAATATGCGGTTCATGTACTCGTTTCTAACTTTCGATGTGATTCGTGGGCTAGTTTGAGGATGAAGACTTGGGGTCGCGTCGAAGATGCTGGCGTGTTTCTCCTATTTGGTGAGGTGAAAGGTTTGAGTTCTTGCGTCCAAATAGCCCATCGATGGCAGCATGTTCAGCTACAGCTGCTAGATAGTTCCCCTTAAACAAGTTAGGACTGTTGCACACAGCTGCTAAGAGATCTTTTATATGGTATGATGAGATGTGTTCTAATCATTTTTCTCGTCTCATTGAATCATTGTGACAAAATTCAACTCGATGCTCATGCTGTTTTAATTCTTTTTATGTTAAAGCTTCTGTACAGAAAGAAGCAATTTTGCTACCCAAGTGTGTTCAACAAGAGTAGAAACTTTAATCAGTGGAGTTGTAGCTCTCTGAGAAGCAATGGTGCTGTTAGTTGGATGATGTTTGGGCTATTTGTTGCAAACTTGGCTTTGCTTATCTTGAGTTAGGAAGACTGATTTTTAAACTAGGCAATATGTTGTTAATTACTTAAAAGGTATCTTACAGCCCTGAGAATATAGGATACAGGGCCTCCTGCTTGCGTCGGGCCATCCTCATGCCTCCCGCTTCGGCGTGTCAAACCACCATTGCTCCCTTGCACGAAAAGCGTACTTGGTCGCCAAACAGCGGACTCTGCTTCTGCAGAATGATGCATTTGGAAAAGGACGTTTCGCTTTTGTAAAACAACGCTTTTGGAAAAGGAAGAAAATGCGGCAGAATCCACTGCTCCCCCAAACAGGCCCTTAGTTTATTGCTAGATCAAAACTTTTTATGTTACTTGCTATCATCTTGAAGTTCTAGCCTATATAGTTCCATGAGATTTTTCAATTGTTCCTTGGTACTACTCACCAATATTGAGCTGAATGTGTCGATGTTCTTAAAATTGACTGCGATGTGGTCTGTATTGATTTCTCAATGGGTTCATAGCAAATATAAGGTACTCCTTGAAATATTCGAGGAAGTTCTGTTAGCATGCCCTAGGTTCTTGGATGTGTTTGAATTAAAGCTGGATCATCCTCAACATTGCTGTATGATGTTGCCATCTGGATATGTAACAGGTATGACAATTATAAGCATGTCCCCTTTTGCTGCCATTGGAGCAGCAGAATATTTGGCCAACAAGATATTAATAAGTAAATTTTGTTTCTTTTCTCCTTTGAGTTTTCCTTTCTGAATAGTAAATTTGGATTCTTAGCCATGAAACTTCTGCCACTCACCGGTCATATGTTTTGTATCATGGACTGCACATGAAATATTGTCACTTCATGATTTTGAACACTGGGTTAGGAATAGTTGCAGCAGGTGAGATCAATATATATCTAAACTCACCAATACTTTCATATTAGACGATTGTTATGGATGAAGGTTTTCATTCGAAATTCTCCAGGATTGTAACTAATGAAGCTCTAAGATGTTTGGTATTACTACCTCTGTCCCAAAATATAAGCATTTTTGAGTTTAGTTAAAGTCAAACTACTTTAACTTTGATCATTGATAATAGAAAATTAATGATGTTTTATTATATGTAGATCATGTTACTAGATTCTTTATGAAACAAACCTTCATAACATGTAGCTCTTTAAATTAGAAATTATTTAAACTTGTAGATATGATTAGTCAAGTTGAGAGAATTTGACTTTGAGCAAACTCAGAAATGCTTATATTTTGGGACGGAGGGAGTATTGTTTTTTAGGGCTCCATGACCTTGTGTTGCCTAAACTATATATATGTGTCAACGCTCGACCAAGGGTCGGGATCGGCAGATGTTTGGTTTGAGCACGCTTTGCTAGTATGAAAATCCATCAAGAGAGAGACACAAAGATTTAGACTAGTTCAGGCCTCACAGAGGATAATAACCCTACGTCCAGTGTGGTGTGTATCGTATGAGATGGCGAATGACCAGTGGAAATGTCTTTCCGAGAGGGAATGTAATGTTAGGTGCAATACTCGCATTGTGAGGGATGACACTCAGTGTTGGGGTAATTTTCTCTATATTTCTTACTCACTAGAATGTCATGACCAACCTGAAAGGTTGGAGATACATATATATAGGCTGGTGGGCAGTCAAGCATATGTCAAGATGCTAGTCTAAAATGCTAAAGCATAAAACTGAAAAGCTAGTCTAAGATGCTAAAGTAAAAAGCTAGTCTAAGATGCTAAAGCGAAAAGCGTAAAGCATAAAGCGCCTGCACTAGACTTATTCCATCTCTCCCCCTAAGTTTTGTGCATCGTCTTCTGGGAGATTTGAATCATTCCAATTCTGGCGCGAAGCTCCTGAAACTTGATCCTACTAAGGGACTTGGTGAGAAGATCAGCAAGTTGGTCTTTGGTATTGATGTAGCTTGCCTTGACGCTCCCTTCCTCCAAGCAGCCTCGGATGAAGTGGTACTTCACTCTAATGTGCTTGCTGTGCTCGTGGAAGACAGGGTTCTTTGCCAAGGCCAGAGCGGACTTGCTGTTCACCCTGAGCTCCACTGCTTCAGCGTCTCTGCCAAGGAGATCACTAAGCAACCGAGCGAGCCACAGCACCTGAGTTGAAGCGGTGGAAGTCGCTATGTACTCAGCCTCGCAGCTGAACAAGGCCACCACCTGCTGCTTGATCGACTGCCAGCTAACAAGGCATTTGTCGAGAAAGAAGAGCACCCCGCTCGTGATCTTGCTGGTGTCGATGTCGTCGATGTTGTCGCTGTCGCTGTACCCGACGAAATGTGCTGCCCCGAGACACCTCGGGTTGAGGAGGCCGTGGTCGAGAGTCCCCGCAACATAGCGGATGATCCTTTTGATGGCCTGCTGGTGCTCCGTCGTCAGTCGCTGCATGAACCGACTGACGTAGCCGACGGAGAACGCTAAGTCCGGCCGCGTATGGGCGAGGTAGCGAAGGCTTCCCACAAGGCGCCGGTACTGCGTGGCATCCACTTCTCTGTCGTGCTGTCATGGCTGAGCTTCAGCCTCTCCATCGGAGTGAGAGCTGGCTTGCAGTCGGTGAGCTCAGCTAGCTCAACGATGCGCTTGGCGTAGGCGGTCTGTCGAAGTGTCAAGTCGGAGTCGTCCTGAAGCACCTCGATCCCCCAGGTAGAAGGAGAGAGGCCCCGAGTCACTCATTTGGAAGGTGGCTTTCATCTGCTCTTTGAACGCTGCCACCTCCACATCCTTGGTGCCCGTGATCACCAAGTCGTCGACGTAGATACCCACCAGTAGGGCATTGCCGTCGTTGCCCCGCCGGTAGATGGCCGCATCGTGCGGGCTTTGCTCGAAATCCATCCCTTTTAGCGTGGAATCCAGCTTGGCGTTCCACGCCCGTGGTGCCTGCCGCAAGCCGTAGAGGGCCTTGCGCAGGCGCAGCACCTTGCCCTCTTTGCCGGGATGACAAATCTTGACGGCTGGTGCACGTAGACCTCCTCCTTCAAGTCGTCGTTGAGAAACGCCGACTTGACGTCCATGTGGTGGACGCGCCAGCCCTCCTGGGTAGCCAGCGCAAGGAGACGCACGGACTTCATTCGTGCAACGGGAGCGAAGGCATCGTCGTAGTCGATCCCCTCCTGCTGCACAAACCCGCGTGCCACTAAGCGAGCCTTGGGCTTGATGATGGCACCGGCCTCATCCTTTTTCAGCTTGAACACCGACTTAAAAGTGATCGCGCGGTGTCCAGGAGGAAGGTCAGCGAGCTCTCAAGTGCGGTTTCTTTCAACGGCATCCATCTCTAGCTTCATCGCGGCGCGCCATGCCGCGTGTCCCTTAGCCTCAGCGAAGGAGTGAGGCTCGCCGCTGTCGCACGCAAGATGCAACTGTGCCTCTAGATCGTGAGGCAGCAATCCCGGCACCGGTGCGTCGCCGAGAAGGTCCTCCATCGTGCGATACCTCAACGGCTCGCCGTCGTGGTACGCGTCGACACGCGCCTCGTCGTGAGGGAGCAGAGAAGCGAACTCCATCGGGTTGTGCTCGACAAGAGCAGGTGCTGGTGTAGACGTGCCTGGAGGAGTAGCTGTCGGCACTGGAGAGCGTGGCGTGGCCGGCTGTGGTGGTGGCGGTGGAGAGCTCGTCGCAGCCGGCGTCACAGTCATTGGAGTCAGTGGAGGCTCGGGGACTGGGGTAGGCGCGCTTGGCGAAAAAGAGCTGCCCACTCTCCCAGCTCCCTCGAAGTGGACGTACTCGACGGTGAAGTTGTCGTACGTCGGAGTCGGGCTGTCGTCCACCATCTTGCCCCACGCCCAACCTCGCCCTTCGTCGAACACAATGTCGCGCGTCGTGCGCACACAGTCTTTGGGTCAAAGATGCGGCAGGCCTTCGTACCCTCCGCGTAGCCGATGAACACTCTCGGAGTGCTCCTGTCGTCGAGCTTGCTGACATGGCCAAGCTCATTGACGAACGCGAGAAAGCCGAAGACGCGCAGGTGGGCAACCGCTGGCTTGTGTTCATGCTTAGCCTCGTACGGAGTCCTGCCGCCGAGCGTCTTGATGGACGAGCGGTTGAGGATGTAGACGGCTGTCACCACCGCCTCTCCTTAAAAGATGGCCGGCATCCCCCTCTATTTGAGGAGGGCCCGAGCCATCCCCACCATCGTCCCATTCGACGACGTCGTTCTGCTGCGGGTTGTACGACGCGGAGTAGTGGCGCTGAATCCCCTCGTCAGCGCAGTATTATGCGAACTCAGCCGCCGTGAATTCGTCGCCGTTGTCGGTGCGTAGCACTCGAAGCTTGCAGTCGCACTCCTCTGCCGTAGCCAGCTGACGCTTGATAGCATCTGCTGCTGTCGCCTTAGTGTCGAGGAGGTATGCCCACATGTAGCGGGACACGTCGTCGACAAGTAGCAGAAAGTAGCGCGGGCCTTCAGGTGTGGCCGGTGTCACGGGACCGCAGAGGTCGCCGTGCACCAGCTCCAGCTTTTTCTTGGCTCGAAAACTCGCCTGACGAGGGAACGGGAGTCGCCGCTGCTTGGTGAGGACGCAGGTGTCGCAGAGCTGTTCCACATGCTCGACCCGCGACATGCCCTGCACCATCTCTTTGTCGCCGAGCTGCTTCGAGGCCTCAAAGTTGAGGTGCCCAAAGCGCTCGTGCCACAGCCAGACGTTGTCGTCGCAGCGGGCTGCGAGACATATGGACTGCGCCATCTGCACATTGAGAACGTAGAGACGATTGATGCTTCTGTTTACCTTGGCAAGAAGGCGACGATGGCGGTCTCGGATCCTCATGATTCCAGTTTTGATCTCCACGCGCGAGCCATTCTCATCCAGCAGGCCCAGGCTGATGATAAAGTTTTTTAGTGCGGGAATGAAGTAGACTCCAGTGAGGAGTCGGTGTTCGTCAGTCTTGGCTACGAGAACAATAGAGCCAATGCCCCTGATGTTCACAGCCGAAGAGTCGCCGAACTCGGAGCCGCACATGTCGACGTTCAGGTCAGAGAAGAACTCCCTGCGACCCGTCATGTGGTGAGTGGCATCACTGTCGAGTAACCAGTCGTCGATCTTCTCGTCGCTGGAGCTGTCACCGAGGAAGGCGTGTGCCCTCGGCTCGTCGAGGTTGAGGAGAGCTGTTGCGGCCGATGCCGCTGGAGGTAGCTCGATGCTCTCGTGTGCTAGGAGCAGAGCCAGTTCCTACTACTCGGCCTGTGCGACGTGAGCCTGGCCGCGGCTTGGTTGTCGACAATCTCCTGCCCAATAGCCAGACCTGCCACAGTTGCGACATATGTCGTGTCGTGCCGCCCTGCGCTCGCCGGCGGCGCTGCCCTAGACGCCTCCGCGGGCGTCACCCTAGGCACGTCCTCGCGCCTTGCCCTAGGCGCCTCCGCACCCTGCCGTAGGCGATTGCGGCCGCCTGTCGAGAAAGAAGGCTCCCCCTTCTTTCGATCACCCTGGCGGGCCTCCCACTGCTGCTCAGTGAAATAGAGCTTCTCACCAATAATGACAGGACATGAGGGAGGCTGGGGCTTATCGTTGTAGATGACTTTAAGGCGACCTATCGCCTCCTCGATCGATATCCTGGAGAGATCTAGCAGGGACTCGATTGAGCGAGTGATCTGCTTGTACTTGTCGGGAACGCAGCGGAGGAGCTTCTCGACAGCTCTCTCCTCGTCGATGGTGTCGTCGCCGTACTGCGTGAACTTCTGCAGCAGAGTGTTAAGACGGAGAACAAAATCATCGACGTCTTCACCCTGTTTGAAAGCTAGGCTCTCCCACGCTCTGCGTAGTGCCTGTAGCGTGGACCTGCGGCCTCTATCGCTGCCGATACGTACCGCAGCGATGGCGTCCCAGGCCCCTTAGCAGTCCGTTTCCAAGCAAGCGAATACTGCATTTCAGGCGGGACTGCAGCAAGGAGGGCCTCCAGCGCTCGTCTTTCCTTGTCGTAGTCGACGTCGCCGTATCGGACCGGCTCCCAAATGTGCCGCACCTGGAGCTTCACCCTCATCACCATGGACCACTCGGCGTAGTTGGTCTTGGTGAGGAGGGGCCATCCACCACCGGCACCGACGTCCTTGACGACGAACTGGAAGCCGTGGTGACCATGGCGCCGGTCCGGAGAAGGAGAGCCACGCCGCCTGTGAACGCTGCGATCGTCGTCGTCCCATCCACCGTGCCGTCGGCTGTATTCCATTTGGGCCTCCAGCTGTGCCGCCTGTTCCCGCAGTCGTTGGGCCTCCTGCGTGGGTTCGCGCCAAGGGTCGCGTTCGCCGCATCCGCCAGGAGCA
>BCLH01000224.1:147359-183908 GCA_001602315.1 Zoysia pacifica
ACTTCCAGTGATTTGTATAGAAAGTTCTATCAGAATTAAGAAATGTACATGTGACAAATTGTCAATAGCTAATTTTAGGGTCTATTTGAACACCGTTCTTTGAATTTGGCATGTGCGGATTTGTTTCTTTCCATATGCACTTCCAAGTGGACGATTAAAGGTATGCAGTACGGATCTTTGAGTTCTATATCTTCTTTGCTAGAATTGGGTAAATATAATACTCCCTCTGTTCATGAATTGTTCTTATCGCTGACTTGTAACTTATTTTTAACTATTTGTCAGATTAAAAAATAGGGATAATTACATCAGTAACTCAAGTTAACAAGTTAATTGTATATTTGGCCTTAATATTTAAAGTTTGTATATTTGACCTTGATTTTTCAAAGTGAAGATGTCGTTTGACATTGATTTCTAACACCGTTAGCACAAGATTTTTTAATGATTTTAAAAAATAGAAAAATCAATAGATAAAGAAGATCAGGGGAAAAAGAGAGAACTAGTCTTGCTGTTGAAATTTTAAAAAATAAAGTATATTCGAAATGTTGTCAAAACATTCAAATTTTTACTTAAATTACATTCAAAATACATTTAATTATTGCTTAATTTTTTTATATGCTATTAGATTTTTTCTCAACAAAACAGATCAATTGTGCAAAACAAATAAAAAATAGGATCAATAGTGGAAGGGCAAATATGTCTTTTTTTAAATAAAACTTAACACCGTCAAATGAAGATAACGGAGTAGGGTCAATCTCATTGTCCGTTTTAAAACATCAGGGTCAAATATGCAAATCTTAAAAAACAAGACCAAACATACAATTAGCCTCTCAACTAAGGTCAGTTATACAAATAGCCCTAAAAAATATGACAAATATAATATATTTTATTTTATCATCAAAGTTGTTTTAAATGCAACTTATTATTTTAGACATTTGAATTAATTTTTAATAAAATAAATGATAAAAAATGATGTTAAAAATCATTGGTGAGTATGTTATTTGAATAATTGGCTTCTTATGTTCCATCAAATAGGCAGTAGATTTTAGAAAGAAAGAAATTAGATTATGGCCTCCTCAGAACTTGTCTTATTCTATAAAGAAAAGATAATGGAAGAAGAAAATATAGTCCATTCAGTTTCCAGCGCTCTCGGTAGCCAAATTTGAACAATACAACCTGGGGATGAGTCTTGGGTATGGCTTCAACTGAAGCCGATGGAAAGCCCTACAAAGAGGCCATTATATTGATTGACTATTAGCTTCTTGACCTTTGAAGTCTTTTAAAAGGTATAAATTAATTTTGGTAATTAAATGAACACCATAGGTAACAGTTGTGATTGTAGGTTATACTCCGCTAATTCTAAATCAATATGGTGGGCTTCCTCGGTGAATGACAAAGACGACCTCTTATACATCGGAGGAGACTAAAGACTAGTTAGATTAGGAACGCCGGTACTATTAAGGGAGGTAAAGTCATTTGTCTCCTATTATACAAGTGTTAGAGGGTGTGAATGGTTCTTAGATCCTCAGAAACCACTGGAGATAGCAAAGAAAGCCAAATCGAAGACTGAAGCTGAAGTTCAGTCAAAGAAGCAGTCATTGGACAGTCCGGTGAGCCAAGATTTCGGAGTCCAGAGAGAGGTGCTCTCTGAAGTGGCTACAGAGAAGACATCAGATAGTCACCGCACAGTCCGGTGAGGTTGAAGCTGAAGTCCAGAGATGGTGTCTCTGGAAGTTTAAAAGTGAAAGCCACCGAACAGTCCAGTGAAGGTATGCACCAGACAGTCGGGTGTCCTATGGAAAGATTCCAAAGTGATTGTTTCCCAAGCCAGGAGGAGTAAATGGTCACCGGACAGTCCGGTGATTACATAAAGCAGTCAGCTTTATGACATTATGTTTCGACGGTTGTTTCTAGGCATGGAGCCTATTTAAACTATGGAGAAGGATGTTTTGTAGTGTGGCTGAGGTCAGAATTACTGGAGAAAACTTGTGAGAGGCCAAGGGACAGCACCAAAAGAGCACATAGCAAGACTGGAGATATTTGGTGCTAGTATGAGAGTGATAGAGAGCATTCATATACTTCTAGAGCTTGTATGGCTTGAGAAGAGTGATCTTTGCATATTACTCTTGGTGTGGGCAGTCTAGACCGATTAGGAGTCGGTGTTCGAGCTTCCGAGGAGATTGTGGAAGTCGTCGCCAAGTTTATATGTGATTTCAGGTCCTCCGCTCGAAAGGGACACCAAGAGGGAGCGCCTGAGCCTTGGAGGCTTGCTCTAGCACTTGAGTATTGTGTGCGACAGCCAGGCCACTGGTGACTTCACTCCGGGAGTGAAACGTACCCTTGTGAGCATCGTTTCGGGAACGACGAGAGAAACCAAGACTCCGATGGGAGTGGTTCAACGAGGATTAGAGAAAGGTGCCTACCTTTCGAGACCTCAGAAAAAAATCACTGAGCATTCTTTATCTCACTCTCTTTATTTACCACATTTACTTACCGTTTGAGTAGTGTGATAGGTTATTCTTTGATTTCTTTTGGTGGCTATTGTGCTAGTGCTGGTTGTTGTTCTTATCTTATTTTAAGGGTCTTGGACTACTTGAATTGAATAGGTTTGCTTCTATTGCGATCAAGTCTTATAGTTTTAGATCGTAGTGAAGTTAGTCCTATAAATCCACCGATTCAACCCTCTTCTCGGTGTCCTTGATCCTTACAAGTGGTATAAGAGCCAAGTGCTCATTTTCGAGCTTCAGGACCTTGAGTAAGGATGTCGAACAAGATGGAGACTCCGCTCGTATTTGATCGGGACGATTACTCTTATTGAAAGGCTCGCATGCAAGCCTACCTTGAGTCAATCGATGAGAAAGCGTGTCACGTGACCAAGAATGCTACGAATGAGAATGAGACTTGATCCAATTTTCATTACATTCAATGCTAAGGCCAAGAATGCCATATTTGGGTGCATATCGAAAAATGTCTTTTCTAGGATCAATGCATCAACCACCGCGCATGACATTTGGCTGCAATTGTAAAACATTCATAAGGGCTCCTCCGACTCCAAGGAAGAGCGTTACTATGTTCTTAAGAACATATATGATTCCATCACCATGCTACCACATAAAAAAGCTAATAATATTTATTCTCGCTTGCATTTAGTGGTGGAAGAGATCAACGTCTTTAGCCTCAATAACAAAATTGATGATATTGAGACCATGAGGAAGCTCTTGAGCATGTTGCCACCAAGTTACAACTCTATCGTCACGTGTCTCTTTCAAGCCAACTTAGCTACTCTCTCCGTTGACGTTATCTTGGCAAGCTCACGGCCTATGAGGGATATATGTTGGGCACCTGCACCGACACTCACTTGCTCAAGAATCTTGCCCTTCAAGTTGAGGAATCTTCCGATGGCAAAACAAGAAGAAGAAGAAGGTGAATGAAGATGAGGATGATGAGAGTGACAATGAGTACCTTGCGCTTTTGATGAAGAAGCTCCGGGGTGCTTCAATTGTGGCAAAAAAGGCCATTTTGCGAAGGAGTGTCTCAAGCCTAAAAAGGAGAGAAAGAAGAAAACATCTAGCGAGAAAGTTAGAAGAAGTTCTTCATCAATAAGAAGAGCAAGAGCAATGAGAAGAAGAAATACCCGCACAAAGCTTACATTGTTGGTGAGTGGCTCACCAATATGATGTTTTGGACTCTTCATCTTCTAGTCAAGAAGAGCTCGCGGGTATTGCCATGACTAACTCCACCAATAAGCTACCACCACCTCTACTATGCTTGATGGTCCGAAGTTGTGAGGGCTTCATTGATGAGGAAGATGATCTTGAGAAAGAAGAGGAGAGCTAGGATGATGAATATGATGGACTAAGCTACAACGATCTTGTCCTCTTACTCGAGAAGGCCAACAAGACCATCATTAAGAAGTCCAAGAAGATTGAGGTGGTGACCAAAGAGCATGAAGTGGTGGTATTCCGAGTTCAAGAGCTTGAGGGGAGCTCAATGCACTTAAGCACTCTCATGGTATTCTATGTGAGTCCTATGAGGATCTCAAAGCGAAGCACGTAGAACTAATGAGAAGCATAATGCATTGGTGCGCTCCCATGAAGCTCTTGATCTTGACTCTCTCTAACTCCCCTAAGCATTTAAATGAAGCTTTTACTTCTTGTGATCTAACCCTCTCCAACGAGAATACTACTCTTGAGTCATCTATTTTGAAGGAATACACAAAGCTCGAAGAGGAGAGAGAGGCCGTGATGGATGCATTCGAGCGACTTACTAGAGGAAGGCAAATTCAAAAGGAAATCCTAAGCAAGAACCTCATCAACAACCATAATCACAAGGGCTTAGGATCATATCCTTCCTCTATCAACATCATTGACAACCAAGATGAGATCCCCGAATAGATAGTCTCGCTCATGACGGATGACTACTATAGTGAGAAGTATTGCCTTAATGGTCACCGCTTCAAGGATTGTCTCAAGGTGAGCGAGCTTAAGATTATGTCTAACGCTAACCTTTTTCATGAGGATGTGCACTACAAGCTTTTCAAGAATAAGGATGTAAAAGTGAAGGCTAAGCCGCTCGGACCACCAAATGACAAGAGGACAATCAAGAAGATATGGGTTCCCAAGGTGATCGTGGACTGAGAGAGGAAGCCAAAACTCTCTTGGGTTCCTAAGAAAAAGTGAAGGGGCCTAAGTGGTGGACTATGAAGCAAATTAAAGATTCTTAAAGTCCACCACATGTCGATCGAGCTACAACGCCAATCTACTCTTCAAGTAGGTTATTGTTTTACATAGTAGTAGGTTTCTTTTCTTGCAATGCATGGTAGATAGGACTCCTCTGTGGACTAGATATTTGCACTATCATGCATCATGTGTAAAAAGATAAAAGAAAAGAACAAAAAAAATTAGATCGGTGCCTAACCACCTTGAGATATCCATATGCATGAGGGAAGATCTTAAAAAGGTGGTTTGACTATCTCAAGGAAAAGCAGCGGGCATATGGTGAAAAGCTTGAGATGGGTCAAACTTGGCACCGAATAGGTTTCTTTATGCAATGTCTTTAAATTTGCTTGCATCTACATGGCATGCTTTAAATTCTCTTGCATTAGACTAGCTTGTTTGCATGCATTGCATATAAGAACCACAGAGGAGACGTGTTACTCTATGGAGAAAGTGACTACACTGATCATATGAATTCACATACTCCACAAAGAGTAACCAAAGCAAAATTGTGAGCTTCATGCCCATTGAACCCTGTGCTTAACGGTCTCTAACATCCATTTACATGGATCATGATCAAAGGCTTCGTACATTCCCTTTTTGGAGCCTCTTCCTCGCTTTAGTTTTTACCGTTCGATCTTAATTGTGAGTTACAAAAATGCTAAACTCTTCGTGAGTTATGTATTTGCAAAAGTGTGTTTGAGAGTTCCCTTTCTAGACAAGTGTGGTGATTATTTGGTTCTTTGGTGAGAACACTTAAAGTCTAGAAAGAATTCCTTGATTATGCAATTCTTTGAGGTCACCAGACATTCCGGCGCCTTCATCGAACATTCCGATGACTATATTTTTGGATCAGTCACTTTTGCGGAATTGGACAGACACCGTACATTTCGACGATAACACCGAACAGTCCGATGACTGAAAAAGGAAGCGGGTGCCTTCTCTAAAATTGGAATTTCTGGACACCGGACAGTCCAGACTTTCATAGTCACCGGACAAATTTCTTGGACCGGACAGTTAGGTGATCTCCTTGATCGGCGCAATCTCGACCATCTGTTTTAATTCCTTTTAATCCCGGCCGTTGATTATCTTATGACCTAAACGCACATTGATTTCTTCGTTCATTTCAACTCGTCCATGTTTCTCATCGCCGTCACCGCTGATCAACCGCTGTGCATCGCCCGGTCGCTGTTCGCCGCCGCTGCGCACCACCTGCCTCTGGCCGCCACACTCCGCAATCTCGCCGCGTAGCCGTGTCCGCGCTGCCCAGCTTCATCACCCTAGCTCGCCGAAGGCTGTTGCCCTTGCTCTGCCGCCGCGCTGCGCTGTCGCACCTTCGCTGAGCCGCCGCTCGCGCTGCCGTGCTCTCCGGCCACCTGCTGCCACCGCCCCAGCTTGCTTCCATGCCATTGTGCTCAACTTCGTCGTTGCCTCCTACTCTCGTGCAAAACCCTCGTAGGGTTTTGATTTCGGGGCAATCGGATGTGTTCCGGCATAATTTTTGGCGGTTTCCACCATTCTTCTTTGGGGTATTGAATTCTATTTCATACATTTCATCAGAAATGCTCCGCATGCCTTGTTTGTTAATTAATTGCGAAAATTGGTATATATTGCATAAAGGTCTCACCTTTTATTGTCAATTGACGTGATTAGTTGACAAATTCTCGTACTTGGTGCCATATTGAGGTTATTGCTTGGATAATTTTGTATGGAATTAAGTCTCCTGTTGCTAGTGTCACAATTTGGTTGCATTGCTATATTATGAATTGTGGCATTAGTCTGTCGATATCACCGTTGCTCTTATTTGCTTTATTTGATCGGTGATATGTACTTATTCCACCGCTAGGACTTTATTAGAGTCGCTCACCTTTTATGCTTACAACCTATATTTTATTCCTATGTGGTGCAGTGACAGTTGGACAGTGGGTCAGGACAGTTTCAGCGACAGTCCAGAAGTCTCAGTCTGCTCAGTGGTTTTTTGGATGGGTTAAGAGCCAAACTCTTAATCCTTTCTTGCAGTGTCAACTGATCTGTGTTTTAGCAGTTAAGCTTTTAGTGACAGTTGGCAAAATGGGCAGCAGAGAACGAGTTCAAAGGAGAAGGGGAAGGGCAAGGCCGTAGAGCCGGAGAAGAAGAAGCAGGAGGCCTGGTGCTTCGAGGATTGGTAGTTCTGAGTCCCAGGGGGAGTTAAGGAGGTCACCCAACAGAGAGTGGCGACCGCTCCTCTAGTGGCAGAGGCGCAGCAGCGGAGTGCTCTTGCCAGTAGTCAGTCGAGAACCGCGGAGAGAGCGGAAGTCCAGAAGAGCTCACAGCAGAGGACATAGAGATGTCTACATCAGAGGACTGGAGTGTGTGAGGTGTGCACAGCTAGAGCTGAGAGAGCTCGCCGGGCCATGGGTAGGATTGCAGAGGTTGAGGTGGACTTGCTAAAGCTGAAGGGCCCGACCATCAAGGCCAATAGGAGAGTGAACTTCACTGCATGGGTCCCCGCTGGGAGACATGCGGATGCTGGTCAGTTTTGGACAGTACTCCAGTGGAAGATCTACGATGCCTAAAGGAGGCAGCTTGCCACTAAGGGCAAGAGCTCAGTGTTTGCTGCACATCGCCATTGTTCTTTGGAGGCACTGAGCAGAGGAGCTGAGGTTGACACGGAGGAGCACATCTCTTACCTTTCAGGGTTGTCAGAGTTAGTCACCCAACCCCTGAGGTATAGTGAGGACGTGGTGCTTGAGCTTTACGCCTCACTGTGGATCTCTTATCTCTGGTTCATGTATCGAGGGGAGCCATACCGGTTTGAGAGGTCTGATGTCTTGACTGCTCTAGAGTTTATATCTTTAGAGACACGGATCCACACTTTGACCCATCCGATTTTCTTACCGTCGTTCAGACCATTTGGAGGGATGGAGCTGAGTGATCAGAGGATGAGTATTGCTTTCCCGCCACCTCGTGAGGAGCACTACTCGAAGCACCCTCTGCGCTTGACACATGAGGCTCCCGTTCTGAGAGGGTTGCTTGGGAGGTCTATAGCGCCTCGTGCTGGCTAAAGAGAGAGAGTTATCATACTGTATCAGTGGCTGCTTTGTTTTTTGCTGAGGCATGAGATCATTGACTTGACAAATTTGCTGCTTGCTCAGATGGAGGATGTGGTTTATGAGGGGATGGGATCTCGTCAGTTACCTTTTGCCCCCTACATATGGCTGATGCTGAGGAGAGCCAAAGTGATGACTGAGGAGAAGTATTTAGGGTTGCCAGAGATCACCACCTCTTTCAGTCCAGCTCAGTCATTTGACTCCAGGGTTCTACGGGTTTCAGCTTTTTAGAGCACCCCTGGAGAAGAGGACACCACAGCCCTAGAGGATGTTGACACTGAGGCTCCGGAGGAAGCACAGCCAGGTGTTGGGAGCACTGAGCCTCCAAGTCTAGCCGAGACTCCGACCTCTCACGCTACACTTGACCCTGCTCTTACTGCCAAATTGGATGCTATTCAGCAGAGCAGGAGAAGCAGAGGAGATTCTGAGAGGAGCAGGTTGAGCTTATGCGCCAAGAGAGGGCCTAGTTCGAGGAGAGCATCCACTCGAGCGCCTCCACATTAAGGAGCGGCTTGCGGATGGAGAGAGAGCTTGCAGAGGAGAGGAGACGGCAGGACAGAGAGTTTTATGAGAGGTTGCAACGCTCTCAATTGGAGATGGTAGCGACTATTTCATACATGTCTGCCGGTTTTGGAGCTATCGCGTCTTATCTCCAGGGAACTGGTATGCCACCTCTTCCAGCATTTTCGACGGCTACGCCACCGGGTCCCCTGCCTTCACCTCAGACTCAGTATTCTTCAGTGCCATCATTCATTTTTGAGTTGCAGAGTCAGAGTCAGCAGCAGCAATCCACCTTCACTACACTGCCCTCAGCCCCGCTTTCACTGTTCGTACCTTTTGGGGCAGCCAGCATAGTCACGACTACTGGAGGGGTCAGTGTTCCTTTTACATTTTCTCAATTCTCTTCAGTTTTCTAGTATTCGATGTTGGTACTATTTGCTTCAGCTGAACCGAGAGTGTCAGTACCGACATTGAAGTCAGGGACATCAGTTGGTAGTTCTCCTGTTGCTCCGAGGGTTTTATTTTTTGAGGCTACTACTGAGGAGTTAGCGTTGACAAAGCCACCGCCAGAGGCTTCACAGTCAGAGCCAGTAGCCACCACAGCCGAGCAGCCCAGAGCTTCAGATGCAGGTACCTTGGTTGAGGCCGGATATACTCTAGAGGAGGCAGCTCAGGCCCTTGCCAGTGCGGATCAACTAGCTTCGGTTGAGGGCAAGAAGCCATCTTCGACGTCTTTCTCAGGCCTGAGTGCTTTGAACGATGTTGAATAGCCTAAAGGTGATCAGTCAACAGCAGCAGCTTAGCCAGCAGAGGAGCAGCCTATGACAGTCACTACACTCAGCTTTTCAACCGCGCAGGATTAGATCTTCTGTAGGAGTTAGGTGAGAGACATGAGGTGTACTGTTCTGAGAGCTAGCTTTCTAGGGGGAGGCCGTGGATGGATAGTTAGAGCTCTGGATTTCTTTTGGTGGTTTTATTGGCTATTTGTGATATTTTGATGAACTTGTGTTTCATTCAACTCTTTTAGCTCATTGGAATGCACTCGGTTTTTGGATTAGCCCCGTGGCTTCTTTGTATATGGCTCCTAGGGCTTTATCTGTTTTGCAGGTTCGTTTGTGTATGTATGCTCCCGTCTCATTCTCTATCATACACTATTCTTTGTC
The DNA here is from genome assembly GCA_001602315.1 of Zoysia pacifica. NCBI lineage: Eukaryota > Viridiplantae > Streptophyta > Magnoliopsida > Poales > Poaceae > Zoysia > Zoysia pacifica. The sequence continues at coordinate 156,825 of BCLH01000224.1, forward strand.
AAACCAGCGTTCTCTCTTTTTATATGCTTCCTCGGTGCCATCTTTTTAGATGATTAGATGACAAAGGGGGAGCGAGAGCTACCAATCAAGGGGAGAACCGAAGGAGAGGGACGCTTCCTACCCATGACAAAGGAGAGGAATTTTTGCAAAATTTTTCTGAGGAGTCATCAAGGTAAGGGGTAAGTGTTCTTTTGAGACGCGTTTTATTCTCTATCTTCTTTCATCTTGTTTGGACCATTTGTGAGCACTATGATTATCATCAACCACCAAAACGGGGGAGATTGTTAGCTTCATGACCTTTGAAGTCCCTTAAAAGGTATGAATTAATTTTAGTGATTGAATGAACAACCATAGATAACGGTTGTGTTGTAGGTACCACCTCACTAATTTTACTTCAACATGGTGGGCTTTCTCGGTGGATAACAAGGACAAACCTTAGAAGAGGAGTTGCCGGGCGTCAAAGGACCAGGGCTAAAGACTAGCTAGAGAGTACATAGGAATGCCGGTACTATTAAGGGGGTAAGGTCGTTTGTCTCCTGTCATACAAGTGTTAGAGAATATGAATGCTCCTTAGATCGTCAAAAAGCACTGAAGATGATAAAGGAAGCGAACTCGAAGACCAAAGCTCAAGAACCAGCCAAAGACTCATCACCGAACAATCCAGTGAGCCTTGGAGGAGCTAGTCCAGAGAGGTGCTCTCTGGAGTCGAAGAGGACGAGTCATCAGACAGTTCATCGGTGCAATGACCGGACAGTCCAGTGAGCGAGAAGCTAAAGTCCAGGGAAGATGTCTCTAGGAGTCCAAAAGTGAAAGTCATCAGACAGTCTGGTGAAGGTATGCACCGAACAGTCCGGTGTTCTATGGAATAGATTCCAGAGAGGGTGTTTTCTTGGGCAAGGAGAAAGAAGGGTCATCGGACAGTCCGGTGGTCCAGTCATCGAACAGTTCAGTGATTGCATAAAGCAGTCAGCTTTATGACATCACATCTCAACGGTTGTTCCTGGGCTTTGAGCCTATTTAAACCGTGGAGGGGGACGTTTTCCAGTGTGCCCTTGATCAAAATTCCTGGAGCTAAGTTGTGAGAAGCTAAGGGACACCACCAAGAGAACACATTGCAAGATTGGAGATCTTTGGTGCTAGTAGGAGAGTAATAGGGAGCATTCATACACTTCTAGACCTTGTACAGCTTGAGAGGATCACTCCTTGCCTATTACTCTTGGTGTGGCCAGCCTAGACCGGCTAGCTGTCGATGATTGAGCTTTCGAGGAGATTGTGCAAGATGTTGCCAAGTTTGTACGCGGTTTCGGGTCCCCCGCTCGAAAGAGACACCAAGAGAGAGCGCCCGAGCTTTGGAGGCTTGCTCTAGCGCTTGGGTATTGTGTGCGACAATCGGGTCGTCGGTGTCTTCACTCTGGGAGTGAAGCGTACCCTTGTGAGCATCGTTTCGAGAGTGGTCCAACGAGGATTAGGAGAAGGCAACTACTTTTCGAGACCTCAAAAAACAAATCACTGAGCACTCTCTATCTCACTCTCTTTACTTACCACATTTACTTTCTGTTTGAGTAGTGTGATAGGTTGTTCTTTGATTCCCCTTGATTGCTATTGTGCTAGTGCTTACTTGTTTTTATTTTCTTATCACTAGCATTGTTAGGGGTCTTGGCCGACTAGACTTATTTAGGTTTGCTTCCGTTGGGATCAGATCTTGTAGTTTTAGTTCGTAGCGAAATGAGTGCCATAAGTCCACCGATTCAACCCTCTTCTCGGTGTCCTTGGTCCTTACAGCTCTGCGCTCGCCGCCTACCATAGCTGTCATGCCTGTGCCTAAGCCCTAGCGCCGCCGCTGCCTGAGCTCTCGTCGTCGTGCTGCCTCGCTGCCGCCAAGTCTTGCGCCGCCCCTCACCATCCAGTGCGCATCGGCTAAGCCTCCTAGCAAGAGTCCTTGCTGACAAGGTCATCATCACCTCTGCTTCTTTTGTTTTCGCTAAACCCTAAGTAGGGTTTTGCACTTTTCGGTGATCCGACTCGGTTCAAGGCACTTCTTCGACGGATTTCGGCTCTTTTCTCTGGGGTATTACATTCTATCACACTCATTTCACCAGAAATTGGTATAGTAGCATAAAAGTCTCACCTTTTATTGCTAACTGATGTGATTAATTAACTATTTCCTGTACTTAGTGCCATATTGAGGTCATCTCTTGCATATTTTGATATGGCATCTAGTCTCCTGTCGCTAGTGTCACAATTTGGATGCATTGTTGTTATTTGAATTGGAGCATTAGTCCCAATATCACCATTGATCTAATTTGCCTTATTTGGTTGGTGATATTTCCTTGTTCCACCGATAGGATTTCTTTTTGAGTCGTTCACCTTTTGTGCTTACAACCTATACTTTATTCCTATGTGGTGCAGTGACAGTTGGTCAGTGGATTAGGACAGAGGACAGCGCCAATATTCAGAGGTGTCAATGTCAGTTTAGATCATTCTTGGATGGGTTAAGAGCCAAGCTCTTAATCCAATCTTGTTGAGTCAGCAGGTCAGTTGATCTTACAGTTGATCTTTCAGAGAGACAGTTGACAATATGGGCAAACAGAGATCCTCTACAGATGAGAAGAGAAAGGGCAAGGTAATAGAGCCAGAAAAGAAGAAGAAGAAGAAGAAGCGGACTAGTGACCCTGAGTGGGACAAAGCCTTAGCAGCTGCAGATGTGGATGTGCCTCCACATAGGAGGAGTGGAGCTATGAGGATAGGAGGAGCTAACATACTGGGGGAGCTGAGGAGGTCGACCCGTTAGAGAGTGGCGACCATCCCTTTGGTAGCAGAGGTGCAGCCACGGAGAGCTCCTGCTTGATGAGAACATCCCATCATTGGATACACACAATGCTCCTCCACCTACTATAGATAGTCCAATCACAAGAGCTCGTGCACGACAATTGAATTTAGAGGTGAGCTCGTTCCTAAATACATGTCTTCTTTTCTTTGAGAATAGATTGCTATCTAATAATTTTATTATGATTAGAGACCTTGGAGAGGGTCAAGTGAAGCATGAAGAAGAACTTGAAGATGCTCAAGACCAGCAAGGCACGTTGAACTCTGATGGAGATTCAATCCAACTCGGAGTCGAGTTGCCCCAAGTTTCAGGAGCAGTCTGCACTAAAATTGACGCTCACACTGCATACGGACTCCGTTTTGAACGTTCTAGATATGGTTGGAAAAATAAGAAGATAACCTTTTCAACAGCACTAGTCTCATCTCTAATTTGGATCAGAATCAGTAGAAATCATTAAAACAATATAATGTCCAGAAACTGCCCCGAGTGATACAACACTATGTTTTGGCCTTTGGGCCATGTATCTTTTTAAGGTACATTAGTGTTAGGTTTGCCCTTAAGGCCATTCTAAACTCTATATAAACAGCACCCGCTGTCATTAGAGTTAGTTTTGATTAGTTTTCATCTTTTTGCAAACAGTTTCATCGTTTGACGGTTTGTTGGTTTTTTAACTTCGTGATTTAATTCAGATTTCGCAATTGAGTTGCGTTCATCCTTGTTCTTACTTGTGTTCTTTGATTTGCTGGTTGGGATTTACCTTCTTGACGAGGTCAATCGTGTGCGCATGGTAGATAACTAGAGGAGAAGTGGAGCTGCGATTGCTGGGTTCGAAATGTGTTGATTTGAGGCCGGATCGATTGTGTGTCGCATCTTAACCAAAACGAGAGTTACCACGACATGCCGAAATATCAGGAACCATGTACTCATCAAGTGGTAATCAGAGCTTCAAGTATACCATCTATCCTTATTGATTTTGCATTCATTCTATCATACATAGAAAAGCCGCAACAAAAAAAGTAGATCGTTAGGTGTTCCCCTGTCCAAGCCGTGTTTACCCTTTGCATAATTTTATTTCAGAGTCCATAGTGTTGAGTTTGTGTTCCTAGTATGTGTTTTGGTTGCTAGATTTGAAATCTTTTTGCATCCAGTTGTTTGCCTTCATCGTTCATTGTTTGCATCATTCAGATCTGTTATCGTGTTGACATCTGTTATTTGTTTCCTTTGCATCGAAATTTTATTCCACCCACCCACCCCGTATTTTGACAAAAACATATCCACCCTTTATAGATCCACCTCTCCATAATCATCCGCTGCTCAATCATCCACAAAATCGCCACTCGATTTCCTCCGAATTGTGTTTGACACCTTACAAAAACGTGTCTCGGGCACCCTTCGGTAAAACGGGCATAACTTTCTCATACGAACTTGAAATTAGACATTTTTTTTCAAATACTCTGAACAAAAAGACGCATTTGGCTCTCCCCGACTTTGTCGGGGTTCAAAAAAAAATTTCAAGGCAAAATTCCTCCTAGAAGTGGACCTTTGTGAATCTACAAGATTTTACGTGCAATTTTAGACATCTTTGTGATTTTTCACAGAACGAATCCTTCATTAGATCGGTCTGAAACTTCTTGGTGTTTCTGTTTTTTTGCCTCTAAAAATAAAAAATAGTGAAAATTCAAAAGAAAAATTAAAAAAGTGACATCGTCAAGGTGACATCATTGTCTTGTGCTATACCGTGCTGATCACAGATATTTGGAGCCGCGTCTGTTGCTGATCTTTGTGCCTTCTTATCATTGTTCGTATCCAAATTTTTCATAAGATTAGACCAGCAAGTATAATTATATACTTAGAACACTTATTCAGCATTGCTATCTGTTATAGAATTGTGTTTCACTAACCATTATTTACCCCTCCAGGCTCCACATATCCACCTCGGATTAGTACTGCATTTGACCCTGTAATTCTCCTGCCACCGGTTGTACCATGCCTTACATTGGTAAGAACCGTGTAAGAAGGTAAGTTGTTTCCTTTTGCAGATCTGTCCCCATAGAACCCACACCACTATAGTGTAGGGATAATATTCTGCTTTGCTTCTTTGTTGCTTTCTTAACCATGGCAGGAAAGGGTAAGTTTGCAAATGATAAGAGTGAACCTTTTGATCCTGCCAACTTCCTGAACGACTTTGCTGACTGTGTCAGTCCAAATCAACATGCTGACACTTTTGCTAAGTTTGATCAGAGGATGACCGAGCAATTCAATACCATAGATATGCACTTTCGGTTAATGAACCACGAATTACAGCATCTCTCAACTCGTATGACAACCTTTGAGAGACGTCGACCACAACAAAGAGAGAAAGAGAAAGATGAAGTTAATGATGAGAACTATTCTGAAGATGACGTTATACAGAACAACAAAACAGAATGCGCGATCATCAATGCTGTAACCGCTAAGGTATGAGAGGTAATGAACATCGTACTCCTTACGAACCTTTTGCTAGATTAAGTTTACTGTCCCACCTTTTTCTGGTAATTATGATGCTGAGGCTTATCTTAATTGGGAGATGTTGTAGAGCAAAAATTTACATCTCACTTAGTTTCTGAACAACATAGAGTTAGACAAGCTACTAGTGAGTTTCGAGATCTTGCTTTACTGTGCTGGACTGATCTTTGCAAAGCGCATTTACAACCTGATAGTTGGGATAGATTGAAAGATGCTATGCGTAACCGTTTTATTCCTTGTTCCTATAAAGGAGATTTGCTTAAAAAATTACAATACCTAGAACAACATGACAAATCTGTTCAAAAAATTTTGCTGAGTTAAAAAGGGTATGATGCGTTGTGAGATAGAAGAGGAATTTGAGGATACTATTGTTGTTTTTATGCTGGGTTGCGTCGTGAAATTCAGGACATAATTGATTATAAATACTATGATTCTGTCAAGCAGCTGTTTCACCTTGCTGTGCTTGCATAAAAAGAATTGCAAAAACGACAACTCCAGAACAGCAGCCGTACATACACTACACGATCAACATTTCCTTCTTCTTCGACCACACGTAGGCCACCACCGTCGAGCAAGAGGCCTTCCACCATCTCCAACACTGCAATAGCACTGAAACCAACTCCTTCGGTGCAATCTTCGGACTCGAGTAGGCCTTCTTTGCAGGTACCCAACAAGAATACATCCTTCAATACCTCCACTGGACGCTCCTCCAACATCAAGTGCCATAGATGCCATGGCATGGTTCATATGCAGCAAGATTGCCCAAGTCAGCGGGCATACGTTGCTACTGAAGATGGAGAATACATAAGCACTTCGGATGTCAAGGATGAAAAATCCGATGATAAGATTCCTGACATTGATGATGGCCAAGTGTTTGGTGGTGATGATACTTTGGCCTACAGGATCATCATTGTCCAACAAGCGCTCTCCGCATAGGTACCTTGATAAGATTTAACGCCAAAATCTATTTTAGATTTACTTTGTGATCTAGAATCGGCGTGCACGCATGATCATTGATGATGGGAGCTGCAACAACTTAGTGAATACTAATTTGATCACTAAGCTTGACTTCTCCACACGGCCACATCCACATCCGTACCATATCTAGTGGTTAAACGACTCCGGTAAAGCAAAGATAACAAAAACTCATCGATTCCCTTTCTCCATTGGCACCTATGTTTATTCTATGTATTATGATGTTGTATCTATGCAAGTTTGTTCATTGTTATTGGGTCGTCTATGGGAACATGATAATGATGCTATCCACTATGGTAAAAGTAATAAATATACCTTCATGCATAAAGAAAAGAAAATTACTGTATTACCTTGGACCCCTGCTGAAATTGTATAAGCTGATAGGGATAGAATTGCTAATGAGAAATCCTGTAATGCTTGCAACAAAAATCTGACCTTGCTGAAATTTATGATGAAAATGCCAGCATGTTATGCTTTGATATGCAAGGATGCTTTGTTTTCACTTGAGGATCCTGCTTCTTCTTTGCTTTCTCCTATTGCTAACCATTTGCAGGAGTATCATGACGTCTTTCCACATGAGATACCCCAAGGACTACCGTCGATTCAAGGGATTGAGCACCAGATTGATTTGATTTCTAGAGTGAGCTTGCCAAACCGCGCCGCCTACAGAACCAACCTTGAGGAGACTAAGAAAAATTCAGCGATAAATTCAAGACCTTTTGCACCTTGAGTATGTACGTGAGAGCCTTAGTCCTTGTGATGTTTCTGTTCTTTTGGTTCCAAAGAAAGATGGTTTTTGGCGATTGTGTGTTGATTGTAGAGTCATTAACAATATCACCATTAGATATCGTCATCCTATTCCTAGGTTAGACGACATGCTTGATGAATTATTTAGTTCTATAGTCTTCTCTAAAATTGACTTGCGAAGTGGATACCACCAAATAAGAATGAAATTGGGTGATGAATGTAAAACTGCATTTAAAACTAAGTTTGGATTGTATGAGTATTTAGTAATGCCTTTTGGATTGACTAATGCACCTAGTACTTTCATGTGTTTGATGAATGAGGTCTTATGTTATTTCATTGGAAAATTTGTGGTGGTTTATTTTGATGATATCTTGATTTACAGCAAGTCAATGAATGTACATTTATCTCACTTGCGTGTTGTTTTTGATGCTTTGAGAGATGCACGTTTGTTTGGTAACCTTGAGAAGTGCACCTTTTGCACGGATTGAGTCTCTTTTTTTGGCTATGTTGTTACTCAACAGGGAATTGAAGTTGATGAAACAAAGATAAACACGATCAAAAGTTGGCCCACGCCCACAACAGTTTTTTTGGACTTGCCGGATTTTATCGCCGCTTTGTCCAAGATTTCAGCACCATTGCCGCCTCAATGAATGAGTTGACAAAGAAGGGCATTGCATTTCATTAGGGGCACACACAAGAGGAGTTCTTCGCCACTTTGAAGGACAAGCTTACACATGCACTGCTGCTCCATCTTCCAAATTTTTGTAAGATTTTCGAACTTGAATGTAATGCTAGTGAAATTGGCATTGGTGGTGTGTTGATGCAAGGGGGTAAGCCCTTTTCTTATTTTAGTTAAAAGTTGAATGGCCTTGCTCTTAATTACTCCACATATGATAAGGAGTTGTATGCTCTTGTACGATGCTTAAAAACATGGCAACATTATTTGTGGCCTAAAGAATTTGTCATTCATTCTGATCATGAGTCACTAAAGCATATTCGTAGCCAAAATAACTTGAACTGTAGACATGCTAAGTGGATTGAATTTATTGAATCCTTTCCTTACATCATCAAAAATAAGAAACAGAAGGATAATGTGATTGCTCATGCTTTGTCTAGACGATATGCTATGCTGTACCAACTTGATTGTCAGATTTTTGGACTAGAAACAATTAAGCAACAATATGTGTTAGATGCTAATTTTAAAGATGTGTTGTTACATTGTCGTGAAGGTAAGACTTAGAACAAATTTGTGCTTAATGATGGCTTTCTTTATAAAGCCAACCGTCTTTGCATTCTAGTTGGATCCTTTCGTCTTTTATTGTTACAGAAGATGCATGGAGGAGGATTGATGGGACATTTTGGAGCAAAGAAGACAGAAGATGTTTTGGCCACACATTTATTTTGGCCAAAGATGAGACGCGATGTTGAACACTTCGTCGCTTGCTGCACTACATGTCAAAAAGCTAAGTCACGACTAAACCCACATGTTTGTACATGACTCTTTCTGTCCCTTCTATCCCTTGGGCCAATATTTCTAAGGATTTTGTTTTGGGATTGTCTAGGACTAAGAGGGGGAGAGATAGTATTTTTATGGTAGTAGATCGCTTTTCTAAGATGGCACATTTTATACCATGTCATAAAACTGATGATACTACATATATTGCTGATCTATTCGTTAGAGAAATTGTTTGTTTGCGTGGTATGCCTTCTACTATTGTTTTAGATCATGATGCAAAATTCTTGAGTCACTTTTGGCGCACTTTATGGAATAAGTTGGGAACAAAGTTGCTATTTTCAACTATATGTCACCCACAAACCGATGGACAAACTAAGGTCGTGAACCGTACATTGTCTACAATGCTATGTGCTATTTTAAAGAAAAACTTGAAGATGTGGGAAGAATGTTTACCTCATGTGTAGTTTGCATACAACCGGATAGAACACTCAACCACTAAGGTAAGTCCATTTGAGGTAGTACATGGCTTTAACCCTCGTGCTCCGATTGATGTTTTGCCTTTGCCTTCTACCGAAAGAGTTCATAACGATGCTAAGGTACGTGCTGATTTTATTCTCAAGATGCATGAAATGACTGAACAAAACATTGAAAAGATCAGTCAGAAGTATACAATTGCCGGTAGTAAAGGTAGACATGAAGTTAAATTTGTACCGGGTGATTTGGTTTGGTTGCACTTGAGAAAAGATAGATTTATAGAGCTAAGAAAAGATAGATTGATGCCTAGAGCTTTTTTTAAAGTACTTGAGAAGATTAATGATAATGCATATAAACTTGAGTTACCTCCCGAGTTCGGAGTTAGTCCTACATTCAATATTGCAGATTTGACGTCAAAAATGAGACAAGAAGATGAGCTTGAGTCGAGGACGACTCAAATTCAAGAGGGCGAGGATGATGAGGACATCTCATCATTAGATACACACAATGCTCCTCCAACTACTATAGATAGTCCAATCACAAGAGCTAGTGCACGACAATTGAATTTAGAGGTGAGCTCATTTCTAAATACATTTCTTCTTTACTTTAAGAATAGATTGCTATCTAATGATTTTATCAAGATTAAAAACCTTGAAGAGGTCAAGAGAAGCATGAAGAAGGACTTGAAGATGCTCAAGACAAGCAAGGCACATTGTACCTCGGAGAAGATTCAATCCAACTCGGAGTCGAGTTGCGCTCGGGTTCCAGAGCAGTCCAAACTAAAACGGACGTCTAGATCGCAAACGAGCTCCGTTTTGGATGTTCTAGATATGGTTGGAAAGCTAAGAAGATAACCTTTCCAATGGCATCAATCCAATCTCCAAATTCTACCGAAATCAGTAGAAATAAGTAAAACAAGATGATCTTCAGAAACTTCTCCGGGTGCTGCGACACTATCTTTTGGCCTTTAGGCTGTCTATATTTTTTAAGGTCTATTAGTGTTAGGGTTTGCCACTAAGGTTATCCTAAACTCTATATAAATAGGAGCCGCTGCCATTAGGGTTAGGTTTTGATTAGTTTTCATCTGTTTCCAAACAGTTTCACCGTTTGACGGTTTGTTGGTTTTTTAACTTCGTGATTTAATTTAGATTTCACAATTGAGTTGTGTTCTTCCTTGTTCTTGCTTGTGTTCTTTGATTTGTCGGCTGGGATTAACCTTCTTGGCAAGGTCAATCGTGTCGTACGGTTGATAACCAAAGAAGAAATAGTGCTGCTAGTGCGGAGTTTGAATCGTGTTGATTTGAGACCAAATCGATTGTGTATTGCATCCCCACCAAATCAAGAGTTACCACGACCTGACAGAAGATCGAGAACCACGTACTCATCACTGCTAGTAGGCAGTAGAGAACCATGGAGGGAGAGGCAGCTCAGCGGGTTTCACAACTGAGGTCACAAATGTGCCTTCATTAGAAGTCTGGGGTCTACGCAATTTGCACAGCATGAGCCGAGAGAGCTTGCCGAGCCATGGCTAGAGTTGCAGAAGGTTTCACAATCGAGGTCACAGAGGTGCCTTCATTAGAAGTCTAGGGTCTGCGCAGTTTGCACAGCATGAGCCGAGAGAGCTCGCCGGGCCATGGCTAGAGTTGCAAAGGTTGATCTTTTGAAGCTGAAGGGCCTGGCCATTAGGGTCAAGAGGAGAGTGGACTTCACTGCTTGGGTTCCCGCTGATAGACATGCTGACACTGGATAGTTCTACAACGAAGGATCTTTGAGGCCTACAAGTGGCAGCTTGCCACTAAGGGCAAGAGCTCATTGTTTGCAGCACATCGTCACTGTTCTATAGAGGCAGTGAGCAGAGGAGCTAGAGTTGACATAGAGGGTCACATTGACTATCTTTCAGGCTTGTTAGATTTGGTCACCCAGCAGTTGAGGCATAGTGAGGACGTTGTTCTAGAGTTTTACGCCTCATTGTGGATCTCCTCCGACCGCTCGTACTTTTGGTTCATGTATCGAGGGGAGCCACACAGATTTGAGAGGACCGATTCTTGATAGTATTTGAGTTAATATCATCAGAGACTCAGATCCACGCACTGGCCAATGACTTCTCGCCGCTTTTTAGACCTTTTGTAAGGATGGAGCCCAGTGACAACAGGTTGAGTATCGCTTTCCCATCTCTTCATGGGGAGCATTACTCGAGGCACCCTCTGCGATTGACTCACGAGGCTCGTGTCTTGAGAGGGTTGCTAGGGAGGACAATAGCGCCTCAAGCTGGCTACAGAGAGCGGGTCATCCTATTGCACCAGTGGTTGCTTTGCTATTTGCTGAGACATAAGGAGTTTGACTTGACAGATCTATTGCTTGTTCAGATGGAGGATGTCACCTATGAGGGGATAGGAGCTCGTTAGTTGCTATTTGCCCCCTATATTTGTCTGATGCTGAGGAGAGCTAATGTTATGACTGAGGAGTACACAGCATTGCCAGAGACTACCACCTCTTTCAGTCCAACTGAGCATCTGACTCTAGGGTTCTTCGAGTGTCATTTTCCCATAGCACCTCTGAAGGAGAGGATACTATAGCCCCTGACATAATTGAGACTAAGGCTCCGAAGGGAGCACAGCCTGAGGCTAGGAGCATTGAGGCTCCAGATCAGGCCGAGACTCTGACCTCTCGTGCCACACTTGACCCTACGCTCTGTCAAATTGGATGCTATTCAGGCAGAGCAACTGAGCAGAGGAGGTACAGGGAGGAGCAGGATGAGCGCATTCGTCGAGAGAGGGCCGAGTTCAAGGAGAGGATCCGACTCAAGCGTCTCCAGATTGAGCAGAGGCTTCGAATGGAGAGAGAGCTTGCTGAGGAGAGGAGACGGCAGGACAAGGAGTTCTATGAGAGGTCGCAGCGCACTCAGTTAAAGATGGCGGCGGCCATATCTTACATATCTACTGGATTCGGAGCTATTACATCATATCTCCAAGGGATCAGTATGCTACCGCTGCTTGCGTTTCCGATGACTACGCTACCGGGTCTCTTATGCCCACACAGCTTCAGCCTACAGCACCTCAACCTCAGTATTCTTCAGTACCAGCATGCATGTCTAAGCTACAGAGTCAGAGTCAGCAGCAGCAGCCCACATTTACTACACTGCTCTCAGCTCCGCTTTCACAGTTCGTACCTTTTGGTGCAACCAGCACTTTAGCGACTACTAATGGAGTTAGCGTCCCTGTTACCATATCTCAATTCTCCTCAGTTTGCTCGTACTCCATGTCAGTCCTGTTTGCTTCAACCGAGCCTAGAGTGTCTATATCGACATTGGAGTCAAAGACAACAGTTGGTAGTTCTCCGCTTGCTTTGAGAATGTGCTTTCTTTAGAGGCTACCACTGCTGAGTCTGTTTTGACAGAGCCACCGCTAGAGGCTTCAGAGTCAGAACCCGCAGCCACCACAGCTGAGCAGCCCAATGTGTCAGATGCAGCTATCTTGGTCGAGACCGGATACTCAGCAGAGGAGGCAGCTCAGCCCTTTCCAAGGCAGATCAGCTAGCTACTATAGATGGCAAGGAGCCCTTCCCGACGTCTTCCTTCGGTTTGAGCACTTTTGACCATTCTGAGCAGCCAGGAGGAGATGAGTCAACAGCAGCCCAACAGCAGTAGAGGAGCAGCCACCGATCATCACTGCACCTAGCTCTTCAGCCGCACAGGATTAAACTTCTTGCAGGAGTTTGGGTGTGAGACATGAGTTGTATTGTTTTTGAGTGGCTAGCTGTCTAGGGGCAGGCCATGGATGGGTAGTTAGGGCTCTGAATTTTGTTTTGGCGGATTTCATTAGCACTTTGTGTTATTTTGTTGAGTTTTTGTTTCTTTTGACTCTTTTTAGCTCATTGGAATACACTTGGTTTCTGGACTAACCTTATGGTTTCCGTGTACGTGGCTCCTTGCGTTGTCACTGTTTTGCAGGCTCCTTCGTGCATTGCGCTCCCGATCTCTATCTATCGTGCACTGACCTTTGTCTATCCAGTGTTCTACCTCTCTATATACTTCCTCGGTGCCATCTTTTTGTGTGATTAGATGATAAAGGAGAGAAACTCTTCCAACCCATGACAAAGGAGAAAAACTCTTGCAAAATTTTTCTAGGGAGTCATCAAGGTAAGGGGTAAGTGTTCTTTCAAGATGCATTTTTTCTCTATCTTATTTCATCTCGTTTGAGCCTATTTGTGAGTACAATGGTTGTTATCAATCACCAAAAAAGGAGAGATTGTTAGCTTCATGAACTTTGAAGTCCTCTAAAAGGTATAAATTGATTTTAGTGATTGAATGAACACGATAGGTAACAGTTGTGATTGTAGGTTCCACGCCGCTAATCCTACATCACATAGTGGGCTTTCTCGGTGGATGACAAGTACGATCCCTAAAAGAAGAGTTTTTGGGCGTACGAGAACCAAGGCTAAGGACTAGCTAAAGAGTCCATAGGAACGCCGGTGCTATTAAGGGGGTAAGGTCATTTGTCTCTTGTCATACAAGTGTTAGAGGGTGTGAATGCTCTTTAGATCCTCAAAAAGCACTAGAGATGGCAGAGGAAGCAAAGTCAAAGACCGAAGCTGTTGTTCAATCAAAGAAAGAGTCACCGGACAGTCCGGTGAGCCAGAATTTTGGAGTCCAAAGAGAGTGCTCTCTGTAGTGGCTGCAGAGAAGACACTGAACAGTCCGGTGTGACAGTCACCGGACAGTCCGGTGAGGTTGAAGCCGAAGTCTAGAGAAGGTGTCTCTGAGAGTCCAAAAGTGAAAGTCACCGTATAGTTCGGTGAAGGTATGCACCGGACAGTCCGATGTGCTATGGAATAGATTACAGAGAGGGTGTTTCCCTGACCAAGAGAAGAAAAGGGTCACCGGATAGTCTGGTGGTCCAGTCATCGGATAGTCCGATGATTACATAAAGTTGTCAGCTTTATGACATCACGTTCCAACAGTTGTTTCTAGGCATGGAGCCTATTTAAACCATGGGGAGGGACATTTTGCAGTGTGCCTGAGGTCTGAACTGCTAGAGAAAACTTATCAGAGGCTAAGGGACAACACTAAGAGAGCACATAGCAAGATTAAAGATCTTTGGTGCTAGTAGGAGAGTGATAGGGAGTATTCATACACTTCTAGAGCTTGTATGGCTTGACAAGAGTGATGTTTGCCTATTACTCTTGGTGTGGGTAGCCTAGACCAGTTAGGAGTCGGTGTTTGAGCTTCTGAGGAGATTGTGAAAATCGTCGCCAAGTTTGTATGCGGTTCTGGGTCCTTCGCTCAAAACGGACACCAAAAGAGAGTGTCCGAGCCTTGAAGGCTTGCTCTAGCGTTTGGGTATTGTGTGTGATAGTCGGACAGCCAGTGATAGTCGGGCAGCCAGTGACTTCACTCTGGGAGTGAAGTGTACCCTTGTGAGTATCGTTCCGAGAACGACGAGAGGAACCAAGACTCCAATGGGAGTGGTTCAACGAGGATTAGAGGAAGGCGCCTATCTTTCGAGATCTCAGAAAAAATCACTGAGCATTCTCTATCTCACTCTCTTTACTTACTATATTTACTTACCGTTTGAGTAGTGTGATATGTTGTTCTTTGATTCCTCTTGGTGGCTATCGTGTTAGTGCTTGTTTTTTGTTCTTATCTTATTACTAGCATTGTTAGGGGTCTTGGTCTACTAGAATTGTATAGGTTTGCTTCTGTTGCGATCGAGTCTTATAGTTTTAGTTCGTAGTAAAATTAGTCCTATAAGTCCACTGATTTAACCCCTCCTCTTCGGTTTCCTTGATCCTTACATTGACATCTAACGACTTATTAGGATCTCATGTTTTATATCGATCTAGTTAGTTCATGAAGAGTATTTCTACAATTAGATTCTGATGTAGAAGTGCATTTTTTTTATAAAGTTTCTGCTCACATTGGACTTACTCAAGACACTGAACAATTTTGGCTTATTTACGGGTGGTTACATTTGTTCATCATATTAACTTTTATCTAGTTGTGAGCAAATTTGTTTGCTACTTTTGTTTGTTAGAAGTGAAGCTCAAGACTGCTACCACTTTTTTTTTTTGGCAATCTTCGTGCCAATGGGAGGTAACGCAACACTTTACATGGTATTGACTTACGCTTGCGCCCTTGCTCACTAGGTTCAACAGTAACATAACGACTTTCCCCACAATCATCAAATTTTTCCTTAAACTCATCTTGTTTGTAATATATCATACAATTGTTTATGCATGCATCTATTTTGACATATGGCATTTTTAGACCTTTAAGGAGACACTTGCACTCATACAAGTTGTTTGGTAGTTTGTGATTCTCAGAGAGCACATCACCGAAAAGCTTTAATTTATCCATGCATTCTCGAGTTGTGTTGTGATTTAATTGCCATCATGCTGTTAGTCGAGAAACATGAGCGAAATTATGCAGTGGCTCTTTTGAGGCAGATAGCATATCATAAAATGCTTTAGCATCTGCTGTTGGTTCCTCCTCTACATTATCCATTTGCATTGCATCACCCAACTCACCCAACATTTCATAACCCATCAATATTGTCTGTCAAATGCAACTCCGGATGTGGATGAACTAACAAGTTGCTCACCATGTTCTGTCCATCTATGGTACCCCGGCATAAAACCACTCTTACACAAATGCATGCTTATTACAGCCCTCCTCCATCTAACTCTATTACAACATTCTGAGCAAGGACAAACTACCCCAACCTTTTCAACATTAGGGATATATTGAAAGCATGGTCTAGAGAATAATTAGTGTTGAGCACCCAGACTTCAGAATGACATCTATTATCATTCCAACCTTCATACATCCAACTGCGGCCTTCTATTGATATGCCTAATGTTGCAACAATTAACATGAGAAAATTTTAAGCTGAATATGCTAGTTACAGCAAAATAAAGCCAAATCTCCTACAATCAGTCATATCAAACAAGCACACAACAAATGCATAAGATTCTGATGCACTTTATATCAAACAAGCACAATCAAGCAGATAGTAGAGATTTTCTTCTCACCTTCAAGCAGCCCCTTTGATGAAGATCATCAACAACCCCTTTGATGCAGGTCAGTGGCAGCTCCTCTGTTGTGGTACTCTTCCTTTTCTTCACTGATAGATGCAACTCCGTTCTCCAACTCGCAGCAACCTCCTTTTCCATGTTATACACTGCACAGTGCAATAGGCAAACAAACATGGAAAGATCCAATGCTACTACAGAGGGAGATTTAGCTGGCTGGTTCAGTGCTGCATCAGTGGGGGCTTGAAGCAAGGGAGGGGGTGGACGACGGGGGACAGTAAGAGGGAAGATGACATCTGTTGGAGGTCGCCAGTGCGAGGGTTAGGTGAGGCAGCAGAAGGAAGCTGTGCGGCCGTGGTAGATCTTGGGGGGCCTTGGAAATGTTGGGGATGGTGGCAACAGAGTGGGAGGTGAGAGCAGGCACAGCGAGGTGGGGGCCTTGGAAAATGGTGGAAATGTTGGGGACGATGGTGAGATGGGTGGCGGCGACGCTAGATCTTTGGACTGGACGCAAGGAAAATTTAGGGGCCGGGCGGAGGGGAGAGAGTTGAGGGAGGAGGATATGGGAGCTCACCTCTGCTGGAGAAAACCATCGACCGACGGCCGTAACACTCCAGCCCCCTGTAGTTATAGTTCTAGGGCGTGGTTTGGGCCTTAATGGACCATATTGAAATGAAGTGTAGAAGTGAGATTAGTCCCACTTTAGTTGCGTAGGAAGGTGAAGGCCAGTTTATAACCCCCGTTGTTCCAACCATAGTACCTCCGGGTTAATCTTTTTACACGAAGCGAGGCCAAAAATATAAGAGGGGTGCTATGCATGAATGCGCGAGCCCGCTCCACATGGGAGCTGGGTGGTAAGAGGACTTTGGTCGCGGGGTGTTACAGTTGTATCAGAGCGGAACCTTTCGCTGCGAGTATGAGTGCGCACGGCTCTGTACCGAGAGGGGATCCTGTGTATCCGCTGCCATTTATGGTAGACTGCCGAGAGCATCAGCCCTTAAGGGGGTGGCTGTAACACCTCAGCCCAAGCATGTAGTTGTAGCTGTAGGGCGTGGTTTAGGCCTTAATGGCCCATATTGAAGTGAAGCGTAGAAGTGGGATTAGTCCCACTTGCTTGTGTAGAAAGGTGAAGGCCGGTTTATAACCCTCGTTGTTCTAACAATAGCACCTCCAGGTTAACCTTTTACACGAAGCGAGACCGAAAACGTAAGAGAGGTGCTATGTATGAATGCACGAGCCCGCTCCACGTGAGAGCTGAGTGGTAAGCGGACTTTGGACGTGGGGCGTTACAACGGCGCATGACCTAGGGTGGTGGCGCGTGACCTGGGGCAGGGCAGCGCGTGACCAGGGGGACGGCGGCGTGACTTGGGGGTGAGGTGACGTGTGACCTGGGGTGGGGTGGGTGATGGTGCCGTGAATCTGTTACCTGGGGCAAGGGATAAGAAAAATTTATGTTTGGCGCGCAAAAGACTTGGGGCAGGATTTGCTCAGGCCTAATTTTTTCGAGTGAATTCCTTATTCACCCTCAAAAAATTATCTAATCTCTTATTCACCCACAAAATTTTCAATTCTCTTATTCCCCCTCGTTCTTAATTTTTCTTCCCTAATTTGCCCTAACTGCTATATAAAAGCATATTTTTTATCCATCTAAGTTGAAAAAAATCAAAATGCCTTAAAACTAAGGGAAGTAAAATTTGATATTCTTAAACATGTATATTTTCATAAAAAATGACTTCAAAAATATGAAAACATTTTTTTCATATTTTTAATGTCTTTTTTTTGTTATGTTTGATGTAGTTACATACATTTTTAAAAATATCAAATTTTACTTCACATAATTAAAACTATTTTGGTCTTTTTCAACTTAGATGGGTAAAAATTCTATTATTATATAGCAATTAGGGCGAATTAGGGAAGAAAAAATTAATAATGAGGGCGAATAAGAGAATTGAAAATTTTTGCAGGAGAATAATGGATTGGATAAATTTTTAAGGGCGAATAAGGGATTTACTCAATTTTTTCAGGGCTGCCAATACAATCCCTACAAAGTTTGAAATTTCCTTGGGATATCGCTTATGTGGTGAGGTGTGGGGACTGCGCCTAAAACTTTCGCTACGAATCAAAATATTTTCTAGGGACTGTCCAAGTTTCCCTATGGTTTTCTACCGCACTCTAGGGAACATTTCTTTCCCTAGGGTTGTTCAAATGTTCCTAGGGAAAATAAAAACAGTAGGGAACTTGTTGGATTCTGGTAGTGAGAGATACCCAAATTTTAAGTGTAAAATATATATATATATATATATGTGTGCGTCAAAGAAGGAAAATTAATATTAAAATAGCAAAGAATCTTGGTCAGAAATGAGAAGTTGTGACCTACAGACTAGTTAAACCTTTTTTTTCATTCCATTGTATTCTTGATACTCCATCCCTTTCTAAAATTACTGTCGCCATTTAATTTAATTTGAACTAAACGAGGACAATAATTTTAGAATGGTTGAAGTACATGTTTGCTGAACTACAATTTTGGGTGCTTGTACCTAACAATATGCATTACCCACCCCATATATTCTTTGCAATGTTTCATACATGGTGCATCTTAAGTAAATTTCTTAACGAACAACTGAAGCTGGTGACCATCATTTTTTGTGAAACCGGCCGAGTACTGCTACAAATTAAAAAATCAAAATTTAAATAAAATTTAGGTGAATCTGCTCGGTTTTCTGATTTTATCAAGTGCTTTCACTGGTTTCAAAATTTTAAAATTTAAAACCCCTCGATTTCACCGGTTTATAGATTTTGAAATTTACAATTTTTTTAAAAAAAATCAAATTTTTAACCAAAATCAGCCTGCTAGAGGAACTGGGATGGACTGTTGCTATCTAGGGCTGAAAACAGTCGGAAATATGCTTCACCATTTTCATTTTCACATTTCAAATAACCGAAACGTCGAAAACGGTCAAAAGATAAGTTCATACAAGCGGTCGGGAAATTCGAATGGTAATGCATCGGAAACGTTGGTAATCGAAATCAAGTCGAAAATGTAATAGCATAGATGTTATCGAAAGATAAGTTCATACAAGCGACAACATATCCATACCATGCAACACACGAAGAAGTCTAACAGTACATAGTGCCACACATTGACTTTATGATAACTCAAGTTCGCAACATAAAACCAACAATTATAGAACTAAACCAACACAAACAATGTCTTCCATATAGAGGTCACAAAATATAGTAGTTCAACAACATTGATCAGCAAGAGGTTGTTTAGTTTGTAACTTTTATTTTTTATTTTTTCATAAAATATGTTCAAATAAAATCTCATTTTGTAGATTTAATTGCAAAGAATATAAATTTCCAAATAAAATATTAATTAGATTTACTTAGTTAAGAAATATCATCATTTAAAAGATATTAAACATTATTTTTGGATTTCAGTGCAACCTTTGCTTCAGCAGATGGCCAAACACGCATCTCATGTTCCTTTCCTTCTAGTGGGCCTGGACCTATAGCTGCCGATTAACCGATGGGTTTGAGCTGATTTCTGTTTTTGAGAAAAATAGTAAAACAGAATTTCGCTGAAATGGATGGAAAAACACCATACCATTTCGTTACCATTTTTATTTTTCATTATACTATTTTTGTCGGTTTTTATTTTTCTCCGCCTATTCGAAAATGGGATGAGAGAAATATTTAACAAAATACGGTCAGGACAGAAAATTTTTGTACCTTTTTCAGCCCTAGTGCTATCTGTGATCTCAACCATACTTATTCTGTGCCATAATTTTTAATGTTTTGGTTAAGATTTAGGTCAAACATTGAAAACATAAATTACAAATAACTTTAAAATGGTTAAGTTTGAAAATGTGAAAACTATATGAATAAATTTGTATCAATTTTTTTTATAAAAGCTTATAGAAAAAAATAAAAGCCAAAGTTGCAATTTAAAAACCATGTCATTTTCAAAATGCCAAAAATTATGGGTCTAGAGTGAATAGGAGCACGAACATGAGAGTCAACCCGTCAATGTTGTTGGTTGTGGATGCATAGCATGAGCGCCAATTTTAGCCTTTTGGAAAATCGAAATGGCGCCCTTCTCAAATGACGCGCCCACCTTCGCTTTAAAAATGAAAAATCGACTCACCCCGCCTAAACCCCCCGCGCGCGCTTTCTCTCCCTGTTTTCTCCCGCAAGCGCTTTTGAATTCTCCCCACCAAAAAAAATGGCAGGAAAAGGAATAATCCCAAAATCTTTCATATCTCCCTCCCTCCACGGGCCCACGGCTCGGTCAAATCTGAAAATGAATTTCCAGATCCCGGGGCGGAGATGGCATCCGAGGCCGCCGAGCTCGAGAGCTTTCCCTCCACCCCAACCTCCGAATCCTTGGCATCCGAAATTATGGCGGCCTCATGTCTCTCCAATTCGGATTCATCCCTGCCGGTACTACATAACCTACGTGCCCTTTCCTTCTCGCAACCACCACTCCGGCGTGCCAATCTACATGCCCGGCTCACCCGCGCGAACCTGCCCTCTTCTGCCGCAGCGCCGCGCTAGGAGAGCCGGAGCAGGAGCCGCGCCGACCCTACCCATGGCCGGCAAGGAGAATTCCGGCTCTCCGCCGCTCACCCGCGCCGCTGCCAGGCGCGCTGCCGCCGTCACGGCTATCGCCGTCGCCGCCAAGCGCAAGCGCGTCGCGCTCACCGAGGTCTCCGCCCTTCCCAACGCCGGGCTCGGTCTGGGTCTTTACATCGATGAAGACGTAAAACCCGCCGCCAAGAAACACGTCCAACGCGCCGCCGAGCCGACTAAGAGGGCCCCGGCCAAGCCCAAGCCCAAGCCCGAGGTCAAGAAGCCGGCCCCGGTCGCCGCCGCCGTTGCCGAGGACGGCGAGGAGAACGGGGACCCGCTGGTCTGCACCCCCTACGCCTCCGACATCCACTCCTACCTGCGCACCATGGAGGTACGCACGCCGCTCGCGTCTCTGTTTCTGTCTTGTTGGGTTACCCATCCCTCCTCTGCGACCGCAATCATCACGAGATCCGTCCTGACTCCTGATGTGGAGTCATTTTTCCATGGCGCAGGCGGAGGAGAAGCGGAGGCCGGCGACGGATTACATCGCGGCGGTGCAGTTCGAGGTCACAGTCAACATGCGCTCCATCCTCGTCGACTGGCTCGTCGAAGTCGCTGAGGAGTATAAGCTCGCATCCGACACGCTCTACCTCACCGTCTACTTAATCGATAGATTCCTCTCCTCTAAAGCGCTCAGCCGGCACCAGCTGCAGCTCCTCGGCGTCTCCGCCATGCTCATAGCATCGTAAGGTTTTCTACTTGTTGCTGCTTCCGTCGGATGTTGGATTAGTTCGACAAATCGAGTTCACCGTGGATTCGTTGGGTTGATGCAGGAAGTATGAGGAGATCAGCCCTCCCAATGTCGAGGATTTCTGCGACATCACAGACAATACCTACACTAGGCAGGAGGTGAGTGTTCAGAGCACCTGTTTTTTTTTGTGTTTATGGATCTTGCCTGTAGTTAATGCTGGATTTAGGAACATGGTTGAGTAAACTGTAGAAAACCGCTTGGTTTTTGTGGCTTTGTGAAAACGGTCTGGCTCAATTTCACATTCTGACCTGTTTTAGGTTAAAAAAGTTCAAAAACTTGTCAAATTGGTCAGTAAGCTTAAGAAACCGTACCGTTTCAAAAATATGAAAATTCAAAACCGGTGAAATTGGCTAGTAAACTGGTTTTACTGCTTGGCAAATCATAATAGCCAAACAGTTTAACCAAATCTATTTCAAATTTTGATTTTCTGAATTTGTAGTGGTTTTTAACTGATTTCACCAGTTTTTTGCGGTTTCTGCCTGCCTCATGCTAAGGTAAACCTTGTTTGGGAATTGACTTGTGTTACTTCTTTGTGCTTGTGGAAATGTGTAGGTTATTAAGATGGAGAGGGATATACTTAATGTTCTCAAGTTTGAGATAGGCAATCCTACTACGAAAACTTTCCTCAGGTACTAGGTCACAAAGCAATTGTCTGAAAAATGTTGTCCCCATCCTGGTTGTACTACCTTGTTCTTATCTCTCTCTCTCTCTGATTTCAGAATTTTCATCGGATCTGCCCAAGAAGAAAATAAGGTACTAAGAAATTCAGATTTGTTATGTTTGAGCTTTGAATTATGCTACGGTGATACCATCCCTGTGCCTTTGCTTATGTGCATCATTATCTGATCCATTATGTTTTGATGCATATTTCAGTATCCTAGACTGTTGCTGCAGTTCTTGGGGAGTTACCTTGCTGAGCTGAGCATGTTGGACTACGAATTGCTTCGGTTTTTGCCATCACTTATTGCAGCTTCAGTCGTGTTTGTTGCCAGGCTGACCCTTGATCCACACACTCATCCCTGGGTATGACGTAGATCTGTGCTTATTCTGACTGTCGTGCTGATTCATTTGTGCCATGAAATGGCAGCTCATTGTTATATGTGATTGCAGAGCAAGAAATTGCAAACAGTGACCAGCTACAAGCCATCTGAGATGAAGGATTGTGTCATTACCATACATGAGTTGCAGCTGAACCGTAAGGGATTGTCATTTAAGGCGATCCAGGGCAAATACAAGCAGCACAGGGTAAGCATGAGTCTTGAGTGACAGCCGCATGTTTTCTTTTAAAAAGACTTGATCTATGGGGGTAAGACAGCCCTCGAATTTTTTCTATGCGAATAACTTCTCAGTTAGGTTGAGAAAACAGTTACTTTTGCCCCACCTAGTGTCACCATGGTATCTGTGAGCGACGAACAACTTTGCGGGGCCATATATGTTGTGAGATGGGTGGGGGAATTTTTTAACCCGTCTGAAATTCACTTCCACTGGAAGTTGAACCCAGTATGTAAGAAGTGCTGTTAGAGCCAACTAACCAACTCAGCTAGATACTTGTTCACACCAAGAAAAAAAAAAATTAGAGGTCACCAAAAAATATAAATTTTTGCAAATTACAAAAGATTTTATGACCAAATTTGAATTGATTCTTAAAATAATTGCATGATTTCACATGCAATAATGTTTAAACTGTATGATATTATGATGTTATATACAAACCAATTGATCTGAACTGGTCATAGACAGTTACTGATAAAATTACATCTATCTCAGCTATTTGTTATCCCTACAAAGAAGGTGAAATTTTATGGAAATTATTTTCCTTGGTTCACACATGATTTTCATGTTATACTTTTTCATTTGTCTAGTGATCTAAATTATAACAGTTCAATAATCTTTTGAACAGTTCAAGGGTGTGTCAGCATTGCTACCTCCTGTTGAAATTCCTCCGTCATACTTCAAGAACCTTCAGGAGTAGGTGAACCATAATAATTTAGTAATGCCAACACTCTTGAGCTTACTCAAGCAAGATGCAGAATGGCTAAGATTGAGAAGCAACTTACTGGCCCAGTTGGGTTCTGAGGTTCATAAATGCTTCATCAGGGTGCTGAGTGTGAAGTCATTCATGGTTGATTTGTTTGAAGTTGGAGCTCAGGAGGCTAGGCATGTCCAAACTTGTTCCTGTACATTAGTCATACATTAGTATTTGATGCTTTTGTTTATTGGGGCTGAGATTCCAAATTTTTGTTTGCTGGCCCTTGCATCTTGGATTTTCTTTTTGCCATGTAGCTTGTCTACTGTAGCTCAGAAGACAATAAAGCATTTAGCTGTCACTGTTAGACCAGAGCGTATACATGTAACTGTATTTGCTATCTTGGTAAGGTAGCATGAATAGTTTTGCACTTTAACTCTGAATGATCAAAATTTTTATCACAATGAATATAGCAGGACGTCTGGTTGTCATTTTGTTTGCATTCACATTGTTCTTATCTAAGGCAGTGTTTTTGGTAGCTTTTGCTTTTGCGTTTTTCCCACAATCCATGTTTTGGAGAAGCTGACATTTGAAAAAGCGAATGTGGGTGCCGCTGCCTCCTTCCTCGCACCTCCTCCATTCTCCTGTCACGACCCTCCTTCCTGAGGTCAAAGGCCGCAGGGGCAAGGTCTGGGGCCGAGGTGAGGTTTGGGTAGCTCCTAGGCGGCGGCCGGCGGAGGCGACGTTGGAGGGTGGCCTCGGGCGGCAGAGGCAACCCCAGGGCATCCTTGGTGGCCGCGGAGGTGAGCTTGGAGACAAACTCATGGGCGGCGGAGGTGAGGATCGGGGGTGATGGAGGCGAGGTCCAGGGGCAGCAGAGGCGAGCTCGGGGCAACAGCTCCAATCTTGTTAGGGCCGAGCTCTGGGAGGACGCCTGGACGCGTAAGGAGGGAAAAAGCTGGAGAAGCGTTGGGGAAGACACTTCGCTTTTAGTTCATTCGCCCCTCCTTCTCGCTTCTATGGCTTTTGCGGCTTGAAAAAGCGGCACCGTTTGGGGGAGATTCTTCTACCTTTTTTTATGTTTTGAAGAAGCAAAAGCTGAAGAAGCTGGTCCAAACAAGGCCTTACATGATGAGCAATGAGTAATGCTTCGAGTGAAATCGCTGAGATGCTGTGCATATGGTCTAAAAAAATAGGTGATCCATACAAAAAAGAAAAGAATTAACTCGTGGAAAAGTTGATCAATTGCATGAAAAATCCTAGATAACAGCACTACAACAAGATGAAATTGATTTAAAACACTGTTTAAAGGAATGACTAGCTCTTTTATTGAGAGAAGAATATATGGTACCAAAGAAAAAAGAGCACTATACCTTATAACATATCTTTTTGGAGATCATTGGTTGACAACAACATTTTCTCATGGAATAGTCTAGTACAGAGAATTGCAGACATGCATTTAGATGATAGGATTTATTTAGATTGACACTCACTATAACTGAACAATATTTTGTTAGATCAGTGTACCATGCATTGCTTGACTCAAATATCATTATGGGAGCTTGGATGATTTGGAAACATCACAATTCTCATGCTTTTGATGCAGCCAATACAAACATCAACAATCTGATTAGAGACTTCAATGATGAATGTCATCTCTGGTTCTTCGTAGGAGCAAGAGGACTAAGAACACTTAAAGAGTATAATCCTGAAAATCAAAGTTAAATAGACCTAGGTCAAGTTGTTGTATAATCTTTGCTTTTAAGAGTAAGCCTACAGTAGTAACAAAAAACCCTAACAACTTGGTCTGGAGTGTGTAGAGAAGTAATGCAAGGGAACATTTTTTTTCTCTTCTCCATAATACAAAGATAAACAGCTGTCCTGCATATTCTAGAAAAAAATATCATGCCCCGTAATATATTTTTTTAACTTAAAATACCCCTAAAAGTCAAATTCCTTTGTTTTTTTTTCAAAGGAGAGACTCACCAAAGGCAACTTAGTTAAAGAAACTAACCTAGACATGAAAAGTGTTGTTTTTTAATAACAAGAGATAATACAATGTCTTTACTTTTATTTTGTGCCTGCTAAGTTTGTACGGTGAGTATTAG
This sequence comes from Zoysia pacifica, assembly GCA_001602315.1. Taxonomy (NCBI): domain Eukaryota; kingdom Viridiplantae; phylum Streptophyta; class Magnoliopsida; order Poales; family Poaceae; genus Zoysia; species Zoysia pacifica. Next base: position 182,295 of record BCLH01000224.1, read on the forward strand.
AACTAACTTTTGGTCTTAATTCTTAAACCACCTACAAGTATAGTTCATATGTCCACTACATGGCTAGAAAATGGGATTGTACATGATAGGAATCTTATACTTTGTGGGTGCAGGCTTATATTTTAAAGGTGATAATGTGACGCGTGGTGAGTCACCCATTTCCTGCTGCCTAGGCGCTTATGGTGTGCGGTGAGGCGACGCCATACCACACATATAAATTAGAAATATACCAAGGGTACCTTTGGATGCGGATGACGACCAGCTCACCAAAACTTGGCACGCTCGGGCGTTAGCGGCTGATTTTGGCGCCCGTGTCTTTCCCATGCGTTGGCAACAAAAAGACCTGCGCTGATAGCTGAGTTTGTTGGCGAGCCAAAATTTGGAGCAGCACGGGCTTCGATCCAAATGGAAGCCGGATCCATGTTGGCACGCATGGGCATGCCAAGTTTTGGCGGATGGGCATTGGCATCGATCCAATCAGCCCCCAAAATTATATAGGCAATTAGTTACCTTGTTGTTGCCAATTCTTGAGCTGCCCTTTTACTGGCTCCTAGCAGACATGCTAGGTAGGAGTAATATTAACGATTTCCTCCGTCCCATTATAAGTGATGTTTTTGACTTTTTAAAATCAACCTTTGACCATTTGTTTTATTCGAATTTTTTGTGAAAATATTATTTATTTTGTTGAGAAATAATTAATTATTAGAAGTACTTTAAGCTTAACTTATTTATTTTTGTATTTTTGTAAATTTTTTGAATAAAACGAATGGTCAAAGGTTAAATTCAAAAAGTTAAAAACGTCACTTATAGTGGGACAGATGGAGTCGTAAATGGCACATGGAACAACAGTACAGGGGCAAAAACAGAGTAGAGAAAGGGGACAGCTGTGGAGGGGAAGAGAGGAAGGGGACTGTTGAGAGGGGAGGAGAAGAAGGGGGAGGATGCTGTCACCCACCATTGTAGCCGCTTCTGCTGGGATCTAGGCGCTGACAAGGAAGGAAGGCACATATTCACTGAAGAAGAAGGCCGCAGCTGCCGCTTTCAGGTGCCAGAGCGCCCTCAGTTCTCTCTTCCTCATTCTCCCTCTGATCTGTTGGACTGGTGGCCTGGCCTCACGTGCACGTGTCTTTTTCCTGCACACCCGCATGCCCCTACTTGATTTCCCACCCGCTAGATCTGTTTCCCACGCCATGCTTGCGAATGGCGTCCAAGTCGGGTTTCTGGGTGTCCAAGTGATGCCACATTGTGCCTAGGCAATGCCATTGGCCATGAGGCGGACGCCATACCTTCAGTGGTCAAGGTAGGCAGGACACCCAGCCACAGAGCTCGCTTGGACGATTGGGTGGTGCCTAAGTGTCGCCTTAAAAACCAAGGGTGCAGGCGCCATGTCTTGGGCCATATAGTTAAGCGGGTGGTGTTTTTGATAAAATAATGGTTTGCTCTTTATTCAGGTTATATAAAGGGTACACACTGGGACACTAATGTGGTCTTTGTTCCAGAAGGAGAGGAGCTCTTTGAGAAATGCATGTCTGACTCCTGAAAACATGGACAATGGATATGCTCGCCAAGTATGGGTGTAGGTTTAGCAATATATTAGAGCCCTTTTAAGGTAGA
>BCLH01000224.1:183941-234131 GCA_001602315.1 Zoysia pacifica
AACCAAGGGTGCAGGCGCCATGTCTTGGGCCATATAGTTAAGCGGGTGGTGTTTTTGATAAAATAATGGTTTGCTCTTTATTCAGGTTATATAAAGGGTACACACTGGGACACTAATGTGGTCTTTGTTCCAGAAGGAGAGGAGCTCTTTGAGAAATGCATGTCTGACTCCTGAAAACATGGACAATGGATATGCTCGCCAAGTATGGGTGTAGGTTTAGCAATATATTAGAGCCCTTTTAAGGTAGACCAAATGTTGTTGGTTCACCTTCAAAGAGGATCTCAACCATTGATTTAAGCAGAAAATATTAAAAATAAATTAATGTCAGCCGGCAATGCATGTGTCCTTGATCAATGTCACCTGCCAAAACAACTAATTACTTTTCAAATTGAATGCTACAATAATTAATGTCAATGCAAACGGACGGTCCACAATCTATTTTAAAATCTACCATATATTATGCTTTTGAATTTTGTTATGTCCTTGTAAGAGTATAATTCATAGTTTAGGATTACTATATTACACTATCATCTGTATATCGTTTTCTTACCATATGTATTCCAATAGTCTACCATATGTATCCTAAGGATGTCTTGCCCCCTAAGTCTTGTACTCTATATAAACCAGTCATAAGGCACAATTGTAAAGATCAAAGACATCAAGAAGGGGGGTTGAATCTATGTGGTCCAATGTAACTCTAATTTCCTACAAACTTAGCCTAAGAGACTAGATCACCAAGAAGCACAAACTATGCAATTCTAGTAAGCAAAGACCCCTATTATGTTGGTGATCAATGAAATATAAGCAAGCAACACTAGCGCGATAGCCACCGAGAGAAATCAAAAGAATAACCTATCACACTACTCAACAATTAGTAAATGCAAAATGTAAAGAGGAGTGTAAATGCAAAATATAAAGAGGAGTGTGTAGAGAAGCTCAGTGATTTTTTCTGAGGTCTTAGAAGTTTGGCACCTTCCCATAATCCTCGTTGGACCACTCCCATCGAGGATTTGGTCCCTCCCGCTTTTTTTGGAATGGTGCTCTCTAAGGTACGCTTGACTCTCGGAGTGAAGTCACCAGCGTTCTTAGCTGTAGAAAATAATACCTACTCGCAAGAGCAAACCTCTAAGGCTTAGGCACTCCCTTTGGTGTCCCTTTCGAGCGGGGGATCTAAAATCACCTACAAACTTGTCGTTGCCTAACACAATCTCCTTGCAAGCTCGATCATTGACTTCTATCCTGTCTAGACTGCCAAACAAGAGTAACAAGACAAGATCACTCCTTTTAAAACCTTACAAGCTCTAGAAAATGTACGGATGCTCCTTGTTACTCTCCTACAAGCACAAAAAATCTCCAATCTTGTGATGTGCTCTCTCTTTGGCATCCCTTGGTCTCATAATTTTGCTTCAGCAATTCAGACCTTAGGTACTATCATCAACATTCCTCTCCACGGTTTATATAGACTACCAACCCAGAAACAACCTGTTGGAATGTGATATCATAAAGATGTCTACTTTTACCAACACTGAACTGTCCAGTGACTCCATCCTTTTGCAGATTGGAGAAGCAACCTCTCTAGAATCTATACTATATGACATTAGACTGTCTGATGCATACCTTTATCAGACTATTCGGTGATTTTCTTTTAGATTCTTAGAGACACCTGCTCTGTACATTATCTCTGTGGATACCAGACTGTCCGATGACTACTATTGAAGGTGAAACTTGAGTCCTCGACTTCAACTTGACTACAAACACTCTTCAAACTTGCTTCTTCTGCCATCTTAATTGCTTTCTAATGTTTCTAAGAGCATTCATACCTCCTAACACTTGTTTGACCCAAGAGAAAATGACTTGACCCCTCTTAATTGTATCAACATTCGTATAGGCACTCTAGCTAGTCTTTAGCCTTGGTCCATCTTCATCTGATACTTCTCTTCTTTGGATTATCCTTCTCCTCCATCGAAGAAGCCCACCATGTTGATGTAGAAAGTGCGGGGTAGAACCTACAACCACATGGGTTACCTATAGTTATCATTCAATCACTAAAATCAATTCATATCATTTAGGAGACATCAATCCATCAATTGACGCTGAAAAGGGGACAGATCAACACACCACACGCATGTCCATGTGCGGAACAACAAGAACGTGAGGATCAAAATCACAACAATACATGGTCGCTCAAGTCCGAGAGGGACTCTTTGTGGACAAGAACTTCCTAGGTGATCTGGGCTCGGCATGCTAGCTAGATCCTTTTAACATGCCATCGGGATGAGAAAAGAAGAGAATTAGGGTTAGAGAGACGAACTAGGGTTGAGAGAAAAAAGTAAGGTACTTTGATAATAACGATTGGGTACCTCCTCGATCGGCCTTGAGCCTCTTTATCCTGTGGGTGTTCGAATCCTAACAGACAGGTAACAAATCAGATTTGATTTTTTGACTAAACTACCAAAAACTGATATTACTAGATACTCCGGTCAGGAGCCAGACACTCCAGTGGGTTTAAAACTAACTCCAGAAGGGGTGGGTCTCGGATACTCCGATCACTTTACCGTTTAATCCAGTGGATTAAAATCCGGTTCCAGAAGGGATACTCCCGGACTCTCCAACCAAGTACTGGACACTCCGGTGGGCTAAACTTTGGTTCCAGAAGGGGTGTTCCTGGACCGTCCGGCCATGTACCGGACACTTAGGTGGGCTAAACTCCGGTTCCATAAGGGGTGCTGTTGGAGACTCCGGTGCGGCGCCAAACAGTTTGATGTTTGCAAAATATTGGATGTCAACACCATCCATTCAGAGAACCATTTTCTCTCCTATTCTCTCACATGGTGTAGAGACAAAATATGAGATCCAATTATGTTGCTCACCCTCCCAACTCTATCACTTCAGCATCATGTGTCCCAGGAAGGTCCATCTCCATGGTCTCCACTGGGGGCAGCACCCTTTTTAAGGAGGTAGATCCGATTGATCCGGTTGCTATCTTCGTTGTCATGTAGCAACAAGATCGATAGGAATCATCACATGAAGTTGCTACTGATTTTTTTATTTTTCTCTATTTTCAATCGATCACTGATCGAGATTGAGTCACCCATCACCATCGAGATCATGAGCATCTTCTCTGACATCAGCAACGGCTTCTTCAGCTTGTACTTGATGTGTGGCAACATCTAGCACTTGATGCGCTTAATGGATATCTTCATGTGTCATTGTTCGACCGCCTTGAAAGCGCGCCTTCGCCTTTACCATCGTCAAGATGTCCTCGCCCATTGCTGCAGCACAACATTGTTGTGTTCCCATGTTATCATTGGTTTGATCAGCCGAACACACACCCGTGACATTGAGGTCGCATACCCCACCTTTGAGCAATAGGACTGCTGCACATGTGTCTCTCTGCCGCTGCATCTTTATCGTTGTTTTGCCATGCAAATGATTCCAATCATCTATGCACATGGTCTTCATAGAGCTGATGGTTTTTGTCTGCCAACATCGAGCACAGCCGTTGCGCTCTTTCAGCTACCTAAGCATCACCCTCGGCCGTCGGTCCTGCCAGTCCACCACATCTTCATCTTCATGCACCACGACCACATCACCAGAGTTGTAGTCTCTAAGCTGACTTTTGTTGTCTACACCGGCAAATGCAGGCTGCACCGACACTCTCCTCCGTGCTGCTCTGCACGCCACGACCGCTTCAGAGGCCTTCTTTGCTGGCCCCCTCAGACAATGGTGCTATGTTCATGATGGTCCCTGTCTTCGTATATCTAGGATTAGCATTACTGGTGTGTAACTTCGTCCCTGATGTGTTTTTAGTCCTAGCAAACTTGAACCACGTGTCGTCCATAATGGTTTGACACCATTGACTTCATCATACAACCTCTTCAAAATTTTTGAATAAGACGAATGATCAAAGTTGATGTTAAAAGTTAATGATGTCAATATTTTAAAGCTGAAGGTAGTAATTTATATCTTTATTTGCAATCTTAACAGCATATCTTTGTCCAAATCTTGAAATGTTGCTTCTTTGTGACAGGAGGACACGGATGAGCTTTGTGATAAGAAGAGTACACAGACGCATCATTTGTATCATATAATCTACCAGGTATATTAATGTTTTCACATTTTTAGAAGATTTACCAACTTTACAGGCTCCTAGGACCACAAGCTGCGGGTGGTCTCCACGATCATCATTTGATCGTGCACTAGATCTGTTTTCACAGTTCAAAATCCTAATAAGTCCCCGTTCCAAACCATGAGAGATAGTTGTTAACAAGTAAAATTATGCCTAATGGTTTGGAACAAGTTCAACTAATGACCCAATTTCTCCAAATAAATAAATTTGTAGATGTTGTCTATCTCTCTTTGTCAATGTTGTCACACCTCAATTAAAATCCTAATCTGAGAGAGAAAATAGGAGATATATATTGCTACAATCCTTTTCTTTCTTGAACATGTTCACCTGTTACACCTCAGTACATCAACAGAATCTGGCTAGACATCGGTACATCACTCTTGTGCAACCTGACGCCAGCATGGAGACCCAGGCCGAGGTAGGGTCTAAGGTGGTCAACATCATCGTACTTGAGCATTTCAAGATCTATGTCGACGATGAGTCCCTTGCCCTCGCTTATCCATCGCCTTGGTGCGGTTCTTGTAGCAGCTACGACTATTTGTTTGATGAACTAATTTAGTAATGCTCAAAATCAAGGGATCATTGTGTTGCTTCATCGTAACCATGGCGGTAGGGATTAGTTTTGGTTTCGTTCAATTAAGTGAAAAGGTGTGGGTCTTTAGAGAGAAAAAATAGGTGAGAATTTCGTATTTTTCTATTGCTTTTTATATTTCATGTTTGATATATTTAATATTTTTATTAAGTTAATATATTTTTATTAGACCGTATCGTTAGAATAGACATTGTGTAAAGGACAAATTGGAGCCCGTATTGTGTAAATTTGTTTTTCTGTTGCTCAAGTGGTATTAATACAAGCTGTCTAGCAGAATTGTGTCACATTGTCTTGTCCATAACAGAGCGAGAATGCGTCATATTGTTTTCTCTGATAGGAGAAGAATTGCATTATGTTGCCCTGCCGTAACGTAGCACGGGCACTAGGACTAGTCCCTACCCCTAATAATACGCCAATCAAATAAACCTCTGTCAACACGTCTGATTGTAACAAAACTAATCCTACTAAAGGGGACATAACTACATCCACCCAGTTAATTGTACCCTAACTATTCCTATCATGAATCTAACAGTCCTGATTTGTGCTTATCAGTTTTTTTTCCAAATATATATATGGCTCGGATGGTTTGGATCTCCCGGTTTACAACACCGTCATCTCCTTCCATTCTCACGAAGATGGGCCTCGCGAGCCAAACCGATTCTGTGGCGCGCAACTTAGTAGCGGACTTAGGACGCGATGATCTCAGCGGCAGCATGGCGGCGGAATGTGCAGCCACGGCAAAAAGTGATGAGTGCGCGGTGAGCTGTGGGCGCGATGGCAGGCGATGCATCCATGGCAGAAGCGACAGGCGAGGTGGCCGAAGCGGCAAGCAATGCGACCATTGGGAAAGTTCAGGCTTTAGTGATCCTGAGATGAAGAGGCGGCTGCGGGTGGTGAGCTACAAGGCCTGCTTCATTGAAGGCTAGGTCAAGTCCTTCCCCCTGCAGTAGGTTCCACTGGATTAAGGCCATGTGCTCTGAGCTCATCCATGGCTAGTGCAGATCAGATCTTCGTCCGTATCTTATATTTTCCCTTATTTTCATCTTCAGTTAATCCTCTGTTCTTTTTGGCACGTTATCAGTATCTAGTTACTACTTTGTAAAAATGGTCGGTGACTACTTTGTGTCTCAAGCACAATCACAAAAATATGTTTCATTATAACATCACTCCTAAAATGGTTCAAGAACTCACTTTAGTACATAGTAGTAGCTTAGTAGAAGAGATCTCTAATTTTCTATAACAACCAGCCCACGTCTGCTAACAGTGAGTACGACAAAGGAGGGACAGACATTCAGAAATAGAAATATCCCTTTGCCGGTCATCTTCCTCACGGAGGTGTTGTCCAGGCCAGAGCTTGTCGTCCGCCTTGCTCATCGGAGATGCCTTGTTCTTGTGCTCACGTCGCGGTGGTGGCTCGCGGTCGGCTACAGGTCATGACAGTTAGTATTAGAACCTTACTTTTCCTTGGTTTGTGAAGTTGGACAGGGTGTACCATGACCTGGTTTTCTCTCTCACACAGATGTCAGCTACATTTGATGGTTTGGAGGGGAAGTCTGCTCTGCGAAAGACGGGGATCGGATGAGTTGATGGGTTGTGATGTGCTGCCACTCTCTGCTGTGCGTTCTGCCCACCAAGTGTTTGGTCAAATGCCTGTGAAGGAAAACAGAGCAACTAGCTTTCATTAGGCTATATCCAAGGCTTCGGGAGTGTTGGAAGACGTTGTTTGGGATAAGGAGTTGCTCCATGACTTCAGATTGAATGATGGGTTGTTGTATCAACTTGCCCTAGGCGAAGAGTTCATGTGCAACAAGGAGATTGGAATGGAGTGCTCTCATCCTCCATCACCACAAAGGGAGTTGATTTTTACAGAGGGTGCAGTAACTTCTATATCTTGTGTTTACCAAGTGCTCGATGAAATGCCTTGTAAGAATGTTGTCTGGGATGAGTAGTGGGGCAATAGATGTGAATCGCATATCAGTTTGTCGGAGTTGGGCAGAGGTTGTATCGATGAGATGTTCAATGAACCATCTTGCAAGATGGTGATGTGGGATGAAGTGATATTGAAAGGATCAAGTGACCGAGAAGAGGGGTTAAATCATGCACTTACACTACTAAGTCAAATTCTTCCTCTCCCTAGTTTCTAGCAAAACTAGCAAACAACTCCTAGCAATTATGATCTAGGAAAGAGTAAAACAAGCTAGAAGACAAACTATCAAGCTAGTAAGCAATCCGGCAAGAGAGCCACTAAGAGAAGCAACTAAAAAACCTATCACACTACTCACAAGAAAGTAAATGCAATAACTAAAGAGAAGGGTGATAGAGATGTTCAGCGATTTTTTCTGAGGTCTCGAAAGGATGGCGCATTACCCTAATTCTCGTTGAATCACTCCCTTCGAAGTCTTAGTTCCTCCCGTCATTCCCGGAACGATGCTCACAAGGGTACGCTTCACTCCCGGAGCGAAGACACCGGCGCCCCAGCTGTAACAAATAATACCCAAGCGCTAGAGCAAGCCTTCAAGGCTCGAGCACTCACTCTTGGTGTCTTTTTCAAGCGGAGGACCCGAAACCTTGTACAAATTTGAAGTTGACTTCCATAATCTCCTCGGAAGCTCGAACAACGACACCTAATCGGTCTAAGATGCCATAGACTAAGAGTAACAAGTCGAAGATACTCCTCTCAGCCTCACGAGCTCTAGGAATGCATGTATGCTCTTTGCTACTCTTTACATGTACTCAAGTTCTCATTAGATACTCTCTTGTGCTCCCTTGATGAACTTTGGCTCACAACAAATGATCTCCAACTGTTCTGACCGCGAGCAAGCTCCACAACAGCTCCTCCAATTGTTTAAATAGGCCCCAACCCTTGAAACAACTGTTAAGAGCTGTTGCCAAAAAGCTGTCTGCTTTTTGCAGACATCGAGCTTTTCGGTGACAGGGACCACCCGATTGTTCGGTGACTCCTGGTCTCTATTTGGAAGAAAACATCCTTTTTGAAATCTATTCCATGTGACACCTGACTGTCCGGTTCATACCATCACCGGACTGTTTGGTGAACTTCTCTTTTGGACTTCCAGAGACACCTCTTTTGAACACCTCCTCCGAGGCACACCGAACTGTCTGTTGACTTCTTCCTGATGACTCCAGAGAGCAACTCTCTCTGGACATCAAGCTCCTACACTCACCGGATTGTTCGATGACTCCCGTCGGACTGACCGATGACTCCTGCTTCACTGCCTCTAGAAAACATCTCCTCTGAACTCCTGGCTGCGATCCTCACCAGATTGTTTGGTGACATCGATGGACTGTTCAGTGACCTCTTCGACTGCTGAACCTTGACTTCCTCAAGATCTTCAGGCTTCTGGCTACAACTCTTGACATCTTAAAGCTTCCACTGATCACTCAAGTGCCTCATAGAACCTAGAGCATCCACAGTCCCTAATTCCAGTAAAACTGAGACGAGTGAGCCGACCCCTCTTAATAGTATCGGTGTTTCCTATAAACACAAGGCCTAAAACTAAGCCACACGTGGCTCTAATTCATCCTTAGCCGAACCAGCAACCATCTTGGAAACACTCCAGGGACACAAGCATCCTTGCAGCAAACCAACTCGTAGAAGTGTAGAATAGTGTTGATAAACCTGCATTCAACTAGTTCATGGTTCTCATTCAATCACTAAAATCATTCATACCTTTGAGGGGCTTCAATGGTCATGAAGCTAACAATCTCTCCCTTTTTGGTGATTGATGATAACCATGATGTAAATAATCGAGATGATATAAAAGATAAGAATAGAAGCATGAGACAACCTTAAATGAAAAGGATAGGTGCAAGTTATATTACCATCTCTTACCTTGAAGTCCACAAAATTTACGAGGTTCCATACCTTAGCTTCGGAGCTCCCCCTCGATAAGTGCATTGCTTACTTTTTTTTTCATAGTCTTTGATTTGATTGGTTTTCTTGAGTGTGACTTCATTCATCTTCGAATCTTCAGTTCCCTCTACCCGTCTCCTATAAATATAGAATAACCACAAGACAAGTAGAGAGCAAAGGGTAGTAATCAATTGATTTGGAGGAATAGGAAAGATTACTCCCTTTTTGGTTCTTGATAGCTTCAACTAGTCACATTTCTCTCCCCAATTTTCAAGTCTTCATTTACTTCGTTGATCATTATCTTTTCCTTAGAACATCTTCATGTCTCTTATCATCTTCATTTGTTTTCTTGATCCTCGATCATCTTCACTTCTATTTCTCTCCCCCTTTGTCATCTATCAACCAAAAAGAAAAGCCACAAAGAAGGAGAATACAATAGAACAATAATCATGATGAGATATGAAACAATATTACCGGATTTTTATGATTCTTTTTTTTATTCTTTTCTTGCTTATCATTTTCTTGTGTCTTGATCGTTTTCTTGGTTCGAAGCTCCTTCTCCCCCTCGAGTTAGCATCCATCCTACAAGAATGATCATCCAAGAAACTTCCTCTTCTCTCAACAAGAGGGGATTAGTGATGCATATGGGAATGTATGAATCATAGTCTTTTGAGCCGTGTAAGTAGATTTAACTTTAGAGCTCGAAAGATCGTGATTCAATGGCATGAAGCTCACAATTGCTATAAAGGAGTTTAGGAGTAATCAACTTATATTGCTTTTGAGTAACTCCCCCTAGATCCGTGCTTGATGTCAAGACACTAGATGCAACGCATGAAATGCACATGAATGCAAAAACAAGAGTAAAAGATGCATGCTCATCATGAAGAAGGACTAGAAAAGAAATACCCTCATCACATTTGAATCCCCTCGCAAGGTTGTTCACAATGACCCTCATCTCCTAGCATTGGGCATCCCGTGAACATCCTTCCCAAGCTCTCCATGATCATTGCTATCTTGAAAGTGTTAGATGACAGTCCTACAAAACAAGAAGAACAACAAAAACAAAGCAAACAAGTATATACAAAAGAAATGCTGAGCTTTGGAGATTACTCAAGTGAAGTCCGAAAGATCAAGGATGTTGAGCTCTCCTCCTAGCCTGTTGAAATTCTTCTCATCAAGGGGCTTCGTGAATATGTCGATCAATTAATCATTTGTTCTCACACTTATAAGCTTGATATCTTTCTTGGCAACATGATCCCTTATAAAGTGATGCTTGACCTCAATATGTTTAGCATGCCCATGATCTCCCTTATGAAGTGCCATATTGATTGCACTCTCGCTATCACAATACAGAGGAATTTGATTGTATACCGATCTATAGTCCATGAGAGTTTGCTTCAGGTAGAGAAGTTGAGTACAACAAGCACCGGCTGCCATATACTCTGCTTCAGCCATTGAGAGAGCCACGGCATTTTGCTTCTTACAGCTCCAAGCAATCAATGATCTCCCAAGAAATTGACATCCACCAAACATGCTCTTTCTACTCACTTTGCAACCAACAAAGTCTGAATCGGAGTAGCCAACAAGATCAAAGCCTCCATCTTTTGGATACCAAAGGCCCATAGTAAGTGTATACTTGAGATACCTAAAAATCCTTTTGACAGCCTTGAGATGAGATTCTCTAGGGTTAGCTTGTAACGAGCACATAAGCATACACTAAACATAATATCCGAGCGAGAAGCCGTAAGATATAATAGGGAACCAATCATAGATCGGTAAAGTTTTTTATCAACTGATTTACCACTCTCATCCGGGCCAAGAATACTATTTGTGGCCATTGGAGTCTTAATTGGCTTTGAATCCTCCATTTCGAAGCGCTTGAGGAGGTCTCTTGTGTACTTCTCTTGATAGATAAATGTCCCATTCTTCATTTGCTTGACTTGGAATCCTAAGAACAAATGGAGCTCACCTATTATGGTCATCTCAAATTCTTTGGCCATTAGATCACGAAATTCAGCATTATAAGTTTCATTGGTAGAACCAAAGATAATATCATCCACATATATTTGGCAAATAAACAGATCATCAACATGTTTAGTAAAGAGAGCGTTATCAATACTCCCTATCTTGAAGCCCTTGTCGGTGAGGAAATCTATTAGCCACTCATACCATGCCCTTGGTGCTTGCTTAAGACCATACAATGCCTTCTTCAACTTGAAGACATGATCGAGATGCTTGAGATCCTCGAAGCCGGGTGGTTGCTCAACATAAACCTGTTCATTAATATAGCCATTAAGAAATGCACTCTTCACATCCATTTGATATAATTTGAAGTTAAAATGTGAAGCATAAGCGAGCAAGGTTAGAATAGACTCAAGCCGAGCCACGGAGGCAAATGTCTCATCAAAGTCCACCACTTCAACTTTTGAATAACCCTTGGCGACGAGTCTTGCTTTGTTCCTCACAACATTCTCATTCTCATCTTGTTTGTTCTTGAAGACCCACTTGGCACCGATGATGTTCTTGTCCTTTGACCTCTTCACCTACTCCTACACTTGATTTCGCTCGAAGTTGTTAAGCTCCTCTTGCATAGCCAACATCCATTTGTGATCTTCCACCGCTTCATTGATGTTCTTAGGCTCTATCAAAGATACAAAAGAGAAATTCTCACAAGCAATGTTAGCCACATCATCATCATTAGTATAATTCTGCTTATATTGATTTCTCCTAGTCTTTAACCCTTGAGAGGGACTTCTAATGATCAAGTCACTTTCGTGAGCTCAAAGAATGGGTTTGTGCCTCTTTGGAGCCTCTTGTCGTGGTGCTTGCGGTGGAGAGACGTCTTGTGCATCTTGTATGGCTTGCTCTCTGGAGATGACGGTGTCTTGTAGACGGAGCGTAGAGCTGCAATCTTCAATTCTTGATGTCATTGTTAGACATGGTGGTGTACCACTTGATGTAAGCGATCCATGATAGCTTGAGGTAGAAGTCACTTGAGGTGGTTCTTTTGGTGCATGAACACTTGATTATTCTTTCACTTGAGTTGTTGATGTAGTGTTTTTATAGAGAGTCGTAGAGGAGTCTTCCGGTGGCGTAGTAGAGGAGTCATCTTCCCTTGGTAGAACTTCTCCTACGTGCATCTTCTGTATTGCCTCCTCCAAGGGTTTATCATCATCTACATCACAACTATAAGATTATTTGTTCTCTTGAAAACTATTAGTTTCATCAAATTGTACATCATGTGATTCCTCAACAAATCCAGTAGTTGTATTAAAAACACATAAGCTTTAGAATTACTGGAATACCCGACGAGAAATCCAATGTCGATCCTCTTCTCAAACTTACCAAGCCTCTTTTCCTTCTTGAAGATATAGCATTTGCATCCAAAGACTAGGAAATAGCCCACATTTGGCTTCCTTCCCACCAATAGCTCATAAAGAATCTTCTTCAAGAGGCGATGTAGATAAACACAGTTCGAAGTATAGCATTCCGTATTGATAGCTTCAGTCCAAAACCTCTTCGGAGTCCCATATTCATCTAACATAGCTCTAACAAGAGTGATGAGAGTACTATTCTTTCTCTCAACAACACCATTTTGCTCCGAGGTGTAAGTATATGAAAACTCATGCCTGATGCCAAGATCATCACAATACTTCTCAATGATAGAGTTTTTGAACTCCGCCCCATTATCACTTCTAACCTTCTTAATCTTAGCTTCAAATTCATTTTGAGGTCTCTTAGCAAACTTCTTGAAATTCAAGATGGCTTGAGCTTTGTCTTCTAGAAAGATGGTCCATGTATACTGGGAGAAGTCATCGATAATCACCATGAAATAGATATTGCCCCCAAGACTCTTGTAGATAGTTGGACCAAAGAGGTCAATATGAAGAAGTTCTAGAGGTCTTGAGGTTGACATAACAGTCTTGCACAGATGAAGAGTTGCAACTTGCTTTCTCGCTTGACATGCACTGCACAACTTGTCCTTCTCAAAAGTGACATCTTAAATTACAAGAATTAAGCCCCTCTTAGTGACCTTCAATTGACCAATTCTAATATGAGCAAGCCTCCTATGCAACAACCATCCTTTGGAAGACTTAACAATGAGATAAGTTTGAGGCGCAACTTCACTTGAAGAGAAATCCACAATATAGAGATTGTTGTGCTGAAAGCTATTGAAAGTGAGACCCAATGATTTGTTGATCAATTCAACTCTTTTATCATTGAAGAAACAAGTGAAACCAAGATCACATAATTAAGCAACTGAGAGTAGGTCGAAACTCAATGATTCCACTAGCATGACATTAGAGATTGTCAAATCATTAGATATGGCGACCTTGCCCAATCTCTTGACTCTTCCTTTGGAATTGTCTCTGAAACTCACCTTGTTTTTATCCTCATCTTCTTTGATGGTGGAGAACATCTTGTGATTGCCGGTCATGTGTTGAGTACACCCACTATCAAGAACCCAATGCTTGCCACCATTCTTGTAGTTCACCTTGCTAGAAGCTATGAGACATGAGGAGTTAGTATCCAAAACATTGCTAGATTCATTAGTACTAACCTCAACAATAAGAGCAACTTCTTGAGGTGAATTTTGTTCCTTGGAGCACTTGAGATGATCCTTCCATGTGTCAATTTTCTTCTTTCTTGCTTCATTAATAGTGATATGCCACTTCTCATAAGAGTTGATCCAACCTACGAGCTTATCAATGTGAGTGCACAAATCTTTTGGAGCTTCATTAGGTACGACAATAATGTTATCATACTCATCACATAGAACCTCATAAGAATTCTCTAGCAAGCTATTAGCAATAGCATTATCAACAAAAAGTGAACGAGAGCTAGTAGAGGTAGAGTCTATGCACTCCAATGAATTTGCTTGAGGAGGAAGCCTTTAGATTCTCCTTCTTAGATGAAGCTTTATGAGAGACACAAGAGCTAGAAATCTTGCATGTGAAAAACTTCTTGATGGATTCATCATGAGAGATTTTAAGTGATCCTTCAAAAGAGTTTATCTTTTCAACAAGATCTCGCAATCTTAGCATGGTAGCACATATAGATTCATCATCAAGAGTTCTAAAGTGAGTGTAGGCATCTATGAGCTCAAAATAAATAAGATTATCATTCATAATAGCACTTAAAGGGTTGCTAGATGAAGAATTTGAAGAGTTGTTCATGTTAGCACTCGAATTCTCTGGTTTTGTGGCATATAGGTAGCTTAGCAAGCGATTCTTCTATGAGCCACCATCAGACCCCAATGAAGAACTTGTCTTCATCACTCCCGATCAATTCTCAAAGGCGGTTAAGCCCTAATTTGAGCACTTGGCTCTGATACCACTTAAAAGGATTGAGTGACCAAGAAGGGAGGGTCGAATCGGGCACTTACATACTAAGCCAAATTCTTCCTCTCCCTAGTTTCTAGCAAAACTAGCAAATAACTTCTAGCAATTATGATCTCAAAAAGAGTAAAACAAGCTAGAAGACAACCCATCAAGCTAGTAAGCAATCTGACATGAGAGCCACCAAGAGAAGCAACTAAACAACCTATCACACTACTCACAAGAAAGTAAATGCAATAAGCAAAGAGAAGGGTGACAGAGATGATCAGCAATTTTTTTTGAGGTCTTAAAAGGATGGCGCCTTCCTCTAATCCGCGTTAAACCACTCCCGTCGGAGTCTTGGTTCCTCCCGTCCTTTTCAAAACGATGCTCACAAGGGTACGCTTCACTCCCAGAGTGAAGACACCGACGCTCCGGCTGTAGCAAACAATACCCAAGCGCTAAAGCAAGCCTCCAAGGCTCGGGTGCTCACTCTTGGTATCCCTTTCAGGAGAAGGACCCGAAATCACATACAAACTTGATGTCAACTTCCACAATCTCCTCGAAAGCTCGGACAACGACGCCTAACCGGTCTAAGAAGCCATAAACCAAGAGTAACAAGCCGAAGACACTCCTCTCAGTCTCACAAGCTCTAGAAATGTGTGGATGCTCTTTGCTACTCTTCACAAGCACTCAAGTTCTCAACTAGATGCTCTCTTGTGCTCCCTTGATGAACTTTGGCTAACAACAAATGATCTCTAACTGTTCTGACCGCGAGCAAGCTCTACAACAGCTCTCCCAACGGTTTAAATAGGCTCCAAGCCTTGAAACAACCGTTAAGAGCTGTTGCCAAAAAGTTGTCTGCTTTTTACAATCTTTGGATTGTCCGGTGACTAGGACCACCGGACTATCTAGTGACTCCTAGTCTCCATCTGGCAGAAAACATCCTCTCTGGAATCCATTTCATGTGACACTGGACTTTCCGGTGAACTTTTCTTTTAAACTTTTAGAGACACCTCTTCTGGACACCTCCCTCGG
Source organism: Zoysia pacifica (assembly GCA_001602315.1). Classification (NCBI taxonomy): domain Eukaryota; kingdom Viridiplantae; phylum Streptophyta; class Magnoliopsida; order Poales; family Poaceae; genus Zoysia; species Zoysia pacifica. The sequence goes on from BCLH01000224.1 coordinate 198,890, forward strand.
GGCTCACCGGACTGTCCGGTTACTTCTTCCTGATGACTCCAAAAAGCACCTCTCTCTGGACTTTGAGCTCCTGCACTCACCGGACTGTCCGGTGACTCCCATCAGACTGTCCGATGACTCTAGCTTCACTGCCTCTAGAAAACATCTCCTCTGGACTTCTGGCTGCGACCTAGACGGAACTGTTGGATGACATCGACGGACTGTCCGGTGACCTCTTCGACTGCTAAACATTGACTTCCTCAAGATCTTCAGGCTTTCGGCTGCAACTCTTGACATCTTAAAGCTTCCACTGATCACTTAAGTGTCTCAGAGAATCTAGAGCATCCACACTCTCTAATTCCTGTAAAACTGAGACGAGTGACCCGACCGCTCTTAATAGTAACGGTGTTTCCTTTAGATACAAGGCCTAAAACTAAGCCACACGTGGCTTTAATTCATCATTAGCCTTGAACCAGCAACTATCTTGGAAGCACTTCGGGGACACAAACAACCTTGCAGCAAACCAACTCGTAGGAGTGTAGAACAGTGTTGATAAACCTGCAACCAACGAGTTAGTTCATGGTTCTCATTCAATCACCAAAATCATTCATACCTTTGAGGGGCTTCTATGGTCATGAAGCTAACAGATATTAAAAGATTTTAGTGTTAATGAAGGTTTATTGGATCAGCTAGCATGCGATGAGGACTACAAGGCCAGTGAGGAGAGGAAGCCAATTTCTGAACCGTTTCTTCTGTGACTTGATGTTAGTGTTTCAGACAAAGAGGGTGAAGAAATCATTGGTGAGGTCTCAAATGCATAGATGGTCATGCTGATTGCCAGGGAAACCAACACATTGTTCACTCATATCATTAGTTCATCATTGATTCAGGATTATGGAGTTGACTACAATGATAAAATGCATGATAATATGCACAGAAAGAATGAGGACGGATTTTACTCTGATGCCGTTTGCACCTTGTATGGAGTAATAAAAAAACAAAAAGTAGAGTTCAACTTATCAAATGAGGCATTGGAGACAACAGAATATATATCAGGTTATCAAATTCCCTGGCATATGATCAGTGCACTTATTGATCTACGTACCTGTAAACAAGTACTGGGAACTAATATTTTCAACCAATTCCATGGTGGATAGATTGCTTCGGTACAGGGCACAAAGTCAACCTATTATGGCTCAACGAAATACCATCGTGGAAGACAAATGGGTTTAGATCAGGAGAATGTGAGCATCAACCTGGATTATAAGTTGTTGTTGAGAGATGGTGGGATCCAGAGCAGCACATTGATTACATTGGTGAAGAATCCTATGTTGCACCCCATCAAATCGAGGAGTAGCCCTTCTCGCCAGCGAGGTAGTTACTACGAAGCAAGCTCACGAGTCAACATCGGGTGAATTGAAAGATATCTATCAGTTCCTTTATTGAGGAGATGTATTGCTTTTTTCCTGTTTCTTTTCCCAGTGTTTCTGAGGTGAATGGCTTATCACTTGAGAAAGCAGGCAACAATCAAGTAGATTAGTTAACTCCCTTGTGTCGGGGATTCCTTTCTTCATCCTTGTCGTGAGAATCTGATCTCATTGGTTATAGAAAGAAGCCAGTAAACAAGGTGCTTTTTCGAGATGTTTGACTTGGCACAGGAGAAGAAGTAAGCAAATAGGGCAAACCAGCCATCTATAGATAGGTGTTCCATTTTGATGAGAGTGCTCTATCAACTTCCTATAAGAGTTCTGCTTTTGAAAATCAAAGACAAAATTTAAACAGACATCAATCATCTAATCTGAATTCTTTGACAATTAATACACACCTATCATAGAAAAACCTTTCCCCAAGGAAGCTTCCTTCTTGTTCCAGATTTGATCCTAAAATAGGTTACTTTGCTTTCCGCTCTATCGGAAAACGTTCTAACGTATTGATTCCGTAATTCTATTAAAAAAAGAGTGAGACTCAATCTCCTTATTCCATCCCACGCTACCGAAGCAAACTCGCTCCATCTATGCGTCTGAACCTGAAGATAGAGACCCCAGCTAGACCTATTTAGTTTAGTTGCCTCGGGTGAGCTGAACTACTAGAATCAGTTCTTTACAACTCGTGCCCCAGAGCCCTGTATCTAGAATAGCTCTCTCTAGATTCCTAAAAATGTTACCAGAATAAGTTACAACTGACTATATCCTCTTTCCCAGCGACGCGCCCTCCCACTAAGCTCTCAACCAATCCAAGGTTAAGAAAAGAATGAGAACCCATCCAGCTTGAGACTAAGTCATTTAGTAACAGGTTTGCTAGAGTAGGTGTAGGATTTAGGTGTATCAAGTTGTTGGGACAGGTAAGTATAGGTTTTTTGACACCAGAGTGCTCCAATAAGAAGTGAACTTGAGTGAGAGACAGGCATTTTTGAGTCCAGCAAGTATAGAAAGAATTCCAGAAAAAATCTGAGTCAGATGGTTGAGTAATTGACTAAGCGAAACTCCATCCAACTATTCGACAACCATCTAACACAGATGCGTGAGTAATGCAGTTCTCCTCTTCCTCAGATCTTCCTGACCTGATAAGAATAGAGTAAGGGATGATCTTCCAAAATCAAATACTATCCTTTTTCGATCACAATGTTGTTGTTTCTGAAGATGTATTGCGGATCATATCCTGCTGCAGCTCAAACAAGAATATGGAGCCTTATGAGATAATACCGTCGAGACTATTTTCTTCTGGGCTTGGAAAGGAGATTGTGTATATTTGGTAGTGTAATAACATCATGGTTGTGTGGTGCTCTCAGTTTGTGCAGCAAAGTAAAGTAGCTAGTTCTTGAAAAAATGCAACCCTCTAGATTTGGTAGTCTCACTCTAGGAGTAAAAGACTTACGGCTTGGATAATTTATGAGGAGGCAATGGGATCCTGGTATTCAAATTAGCCAAGCGTAATGTTGCTTGGGGACAAACAACATTTGGCGGGGCAGTAATGTAACAGTCGTCCCACCTCTGCTAATGAGGTATGGGCTCTTTGATCAGGCGAGGCCAAGGCCCAAGTCACGAAGCTGTATAAGAATAGGCAATTAGTATGAGGGAGGAGGAACAGAACATTCAGAAACAGAAATATCCCTTCGCCGATCATCTTTCTCTGTCCAGGCCAGAGCTCGTCTCCGCCTCGATCGCCGGTGACGCCCTGTTCTCGTGCTCATGTCGCAGTGGTGGCTCGCCATCGGCTACGGGTCACGACATTTTCCCCTTTTTTCCAAAAACTGAGATGTTATTAGAATTGTGGAGTTATGTTGGGTTGGAGGATGCTGTGGCAAACTTGCAATATATGAAGAATAAATTCATTTAAGCATGCTGCTGGTAAATGTAATATTGTGCAGGGGAACTTTTGGTCCTTGGTTATAGGAATGAATTCAGATAAGCATGTTGCTGTCATTAATTATTTGTCTTGCAATTGTGCTGGTTATAAAATACCATGATCTTTTTTTTCACTTATAACAACAGTGGCCATTTTATCTACATAAATGTCATGTACCAACTGAGGCTGGGCACAGAGCTTTCCTTGTCTGGAGTGAGCCGTTTCCCTTTACCTGGAGCTGAATTTCTTGCAGCTTGTTTGAGATTTTCTTCAAATGTGAACTCACGGATGTGTACTGATCAAGTAGATAGTGTGAACTCACGGATGCTTGTGTGAACTGACCCTTGGATGATTGTGTGAACTGGTATTGTTATCATGTTCATCTAAATTTATGCAAGTTGAGTTTTTTATCAAATAGCAACACAATGGTATACAAAATCGTATACTTATTTCAATTTTATTTCATACATGTTAGAATTTATTTATAGATACGTGATTTTATTTAGTTGACAGCATACTGTTTTGTCCTGTTTCTCAGATTTTTTTTCTCGAATACGCAGAAGAGCTGCGTTATTTCATTAAGAAGAAGAGACAAAATACAAACTAACAGAAAACACCAAGACCCTTCCGGACACACAAACACAACACAGGCCCCAACTAAGCCCCTGCCGGGCACAGCAACACACCATAGGCCCCAGCCAAGACCCACAAAATCAGAGGAAACACTCACAAAAAGCTCTAAACATGGTCAAAGCCTAAATGAGGGTACCCCTCGGATCAGGGAGCCTAGTAAAAATACTAGCTCCAGCTAGGGACCAAAACTCTGCTTCATCTTCAATTAGCTTCAAAGTTCTCTCCACCGATGGCAGCACTTGGTTGAAGACACAGTTGTTGCTTTGCTTCCAGATACTCCAAGCCCCTAAAATGATCAAGGAATGTGCCCCCTTTTTGAGGGCAGTAGGGAGGAGCTTGTCCGTCTAGCTCCACCAATCCATGAAGTAAGAGTCAGATGATTGTGGAGCGAGAAGGGGGAGCTGGAGGCCAACAAACAGCTGAAACCACACTTGCCTTGCAAACACACAACTGATGAGGATATGCTGAATGTCCTCCGGAGATTGATCACTTAAGACGCAGCTGCTAGGGTGGGGGAGACCTCTTCTGGATAATCTATCGGTTGTCCAACATCTATTGAGCATCACAAGCCAAAGGAAGAATCTGCATTTCATGGGGGCCCAACTCTTCCATATGAGTTTCCAAGGCTCTCAGCAAATTGCGCCTGTGAAAAGGGCCTAATAGGCCGATTTGGCCGAGTAAACTCCAGAAGCTGAAAATCTCCATCTATGTTCATCTTAGGCATCTAGCTGGAGTTGGAAATCCTCCAGAAGATTCACAATTTGAAGGAGTTCAGCCATCGCAGCAACCGAAACCGCACCTTGGATGTCTTGAATCCAAGTCAGGTCGTGCAGGGCATCATGTACAGAACGAGTATTTCTATGCCTCTTTGGAACCAAAGCGAAGATGTGAGGGGTCAGGACAGCCATAGTCGAGCCATGGAACCAGGAATCAGTCCAGAACAAAGTTATAGTCCCATCGCCGATAGAAGTGATCATGGCAGCAACAAAAAAAAAATGTTAAACTGATCAGGCAGTTTTAGAGGGAGATCTGCCCACGGCTTGTCCGGTTGAGTCTTGTTAAGCCACAGCCATCTCATGCGGAGCGCCAGTTAAGCTTCTGGGGATCGTGACCCCAAACCTCCAAATTTCAAAGGTCTAGTAACCTTCTGCCAAGCCACAAGACAATGTCCCCCTTTGGAATCCTTCCTACCACGCCAAAGGAACCAATGCTGAATTTTGTCCATAGCCTTCAAGGCCCATGTCGGTAGATCCAGCGCCATAGCAAGGTAGATCACCGAAGAGGTCAGAATATGTTTAAACACCACAGCTCTTCTAGCTCCGTTCATGAGGTCTGCTTTCCAACCAATCAGTTGGCTCTGGAGCCGGTCCAAAATGGGTTGCAGTTCTGTTCTTGTTAGTTTCCTGAAAGATAGGGGTAGCCCAACATACTTGCAAGGAAAATCAACGACCTGACAGGAAAGGCGCTGAAGCACTTCCTCCACCTCCCCAGGGGAGCATCGAATGGGGGTAACTCTGCTCTTTTGGATATTGGCTTTAAGCCCTGAGGCAGACCCAAACACATTGAGAATATCCAAGATGACATCAATATCTGTAGCAACAGGCTGTAAAAAGATGACAACGTCATCGCATAAAGAGACGTTCTTTGAGTGAGCGGGCCTCTGGCTAAAGGCTGGAGCAGACCCAATGAACTTGCCTTCTGTACAATGGCATTGAGAACATCTATGACAAGAATGAACAAGAGAGGGGATAACGGGTCCCCTTGATGCAAACCTCTCTTATGCTGAATAAAATCACCCAGGGAGCCATTAAGGAGGATCTGGGAAGAGGAGGAAAGGAGGAGGTTCCTGACATTACTGCACCATCTGTTGCTAAAACCCCTATGTTGCAGCACTTCCATTAGAAAAGGCCAAGAAACTGAGTCGAATGCCTTAGTTATGTCCAGTTTGAGGAGGAGGCGAGGGAGTTTATGTTGGTGAAGGAAGCGGGCAGTCTACTCAACCAACAAGAAACTGTCTTGAATGCATCTTCCTTTGATAAAGGTGCTTTGATTAGGTGACACCAAGACATTGAGACGCGAAGCCAGCCGATTCGCCAAGATTTTGGTCAAAAGCTTGGCAAAGCTATGGATCAAACTTATTGGCCGGAAGTCGTTCATTTGATCAGCTGCATCCTGCTTCGGAATAAAGGGTGATCAAGGCCATGTTGAGCAGTCCCAAATTCTGACAGTAACCACATTGGACGGCAATGATGGTAGCCAAAATGTCTGACTTAAAGATAGGCCAACAAGACTTGTAGAACCTTCGTGTGAAACCATCCGGCCCTGGCGCTTTATTAGAGGGCAGATCCTCAACTCAGCATAGAGAAACCACCTTCAATCTTGATCAGCTGGAGCTTTCGGTTTTTGACCTTCACAATCTTGTTTCTCAAATTTTACCTATTCTTTGCTTGGATTGTCGCAGACAAAAAAGAAAGGACAGAGTAAGAGGACTGTAGCTGCAAGGTGTGTTCTTTCTTCTTCCCTCTTAACACCTCCTATACTATTTTGGTACAAATGTGTTATGATGTGTTTCTATTGTTCTGATTATGCTTACACATGTTTGTCTTGTACAAAATCGCTAAGCTATTGGCTGATATTGAATTTGTCTTAGACTGATTTGGTCGGAAGTATATTCTCTAATGGGTCTTAGAGAACGGGAGTCTAATGCCATGTACAATTTTTAAGCATATTTACAGTTTTAAGCACATTATAAGAAATTTCTGCTTTAAATATTAAAATACCAAGATAATAAATCTATAGATTTAATTTGCATATAATCAAATATGAATGATTAATTGTAGAATATACCTGAATTTTACCTTTTAGAATGATGAAATTTAATTATAAATGTTATTATGTTGAGTAAATTTTTTATTTGAGTTAATTGGTGTCAAATACCTATCACTATTGTTTTGGAAGTACTATCCCTAGTGGTTTAGAAGACACCCTAAGACATATACTCCCTCCGTTCCAAAATATAAATATTTTTAGGTTTAGTCAAAGTCAAACTTTTATCACTTATATCATTAATAATGAAGTATTAATAATATTTTATCATATAAAGATTATATGTTTTGGATTCATTATGAAATAAACTTTCATAAAAAAATATATTTTTATTTCAAAAATTATATAAATTTCTAGATATTATTAGTTAAAGTTAGAAGACTTTGACTATCCAAACGTAGAAATGCATATATTTTGGAACGGAGGTAGTAGGTGTTTTCTTTAGGAAAAAAAACAGAGCACAAATTCTCTTGATGTACTGTACAGAAGTACAAGGGAACATTCTAGCCCGTATTTTCTCATGCTGAAATGACGCGTACAATTATTTTCCTTCAAAAAAATAACAGAACTGCCTCGTGCAATGTTCTGCCGTGCTAAATTCTTTTCATGCAGTAATAGCAAACGATGGTGAACTTAATTGCTTTTTTGTGATCTTTATCATTCATATCATTGAGCTGAGTGGAATGACACTTCGGCCCCTCTACAGCAACTTGATGAATGGGAATAGCTGACTACTGCCCTGTCCATATCAAGCTAGCCAGAACAAATTCAGGTTTCAAAGGCAACACTTTGTGAAACAAACTTTATTCCTACCAATAATTTCTTGACACCAACTGACCAACCTGCATATTTTGTTTGTTTTTGGTTATTCATTACCTCTTTATTTATCTTCTTTCGTTGAATACCGTGGCTTGGATCTTGAGGAAAGTACAATAGGTCAAGTACACTTTTAGACTCAGAAACTAAAACAGAACCCAAATTTGTTTCCTTCCTAGTAGTATACTAATATTGTGCTCCCCTTGCCTTGTGGGCGAAAACTCTTGTGCGTTAACAAGATATGATAATGCACCATTAGGCATAGCAGAATGCACTACAAATATGGTTTCCTATCAGGAAAGTATTGCCGGACTCAGCGATGATATGTGAAGATAAGAAGCAGATTTAGATTGACCTTACGATCATTTTGTGAATCATTTATCACTTCATAATTAATTACATATATACTGTTTAGTTTAAAACTTTAAATTGATTAAAAATCAACGTACAGGTAGCTGGCTCTACACCTGCGTACATCTTTCACAACCGGAGGACCAAGTCTATCTTCTTACTTTGCTCCGATGGCTGCTGTTCTGAGCTCGGCGGCTCCGGCTGCGTCCTCATCCTGAAGCTCCCCGGCCACGTCGAGCTCGCCGCCTCCTCATAGATGATCGGTGCCCACGGGTTTGCAGCACTGTCACCGTCATGGAACCTGGGCGCCGTGCCCGTGGCAGCCCGCGCCGCCGCCGGTTCCTGGCTGGCCTTATGGATCACCGAGCTGGCCGGGTTGACACGCAGGGCGGCGCGCATGACTGCGGCGTGCGCCTCGAGTGGCAGGCCGGCCATGACCATCCTCTGCGCCTGGAGTTGGTGGTGGTAGGACGCCGATGAGCGCTTGGCGGCGCTGCGCTCCCGCTTGTGCGCGTTCTGGTGCCCGCCCAGCGCCTGCGAGCTGAAGAACTTCCTCATGCAGAAGTTGCACGAGAACACCTTGTGTGGGGCGGAAGCGGAACCAGGGGCAGCGCCACCGCCAGGTGAAGGAGAAGGCGGCTTCGCCGGCTCGCTGTCGGAGGAAGTGGAGTCCGTCGCTGCCGGCTCGGGTGCCGAGGCTTTCAAGCCGAGCGTAAGCTCTAGCCACGTCATAGCGCCGGCCACGTCTCTATTTATCTGCTCGCCGCCGGCTGATGAGAGCTGCTGCCGCTCAGACTCAGGGGCAGGGCTCTGCTCTTTCATCGGCGCCTCGTCAATTTGCTCCATGCGCCAATCCTGCATATAGAATGGCTAGTAAGTATTTTTTGCGTCTCTCTCACGCGCTTACAAGTCAAGAACTAGTACTAGCATTTGTTTTGTCTGCACCTGCTTATTCAGGTTTGCAGTTTGCTTTATAGAGAAGAGATGACTGGAGGGAGACAAGCTAACGTAGGGACGAAGGGAATAATTCTTTTGGGTAATGGAGGCTTGTGGAGGGTCTCTGCGAGGAATCAGGAGGTAAAGATAGAAAGGACCTTGGTTTGTCTCTCTCCACTTATGAGTGGATATCTTCTCCGAATCTCACTATGTCTGTATGTGTGTCTGTCTTTCTTTGCCTGCTTATCTCTTCCTCGTTTCCTTTCCCATCAGGACATGGCCCCATGTCCCTGGAGCAGTGCTTGCTCACGTCACCCTCTGTTGTTCCTTATGCTCTCATAGGTCTCTTGGTTCATACCCAAGAGATATAGGCATATAGCCACTAAGCAGCTGGCTCAAATACTGTTTGTGACAAGATTGCAGTCCTTGGTAGAGAATCGAGTTTCCACAAGAAAGGTTATCCAATGCGTGGACATGCGTCGTTTGACTGCTGGTAAAGACTGCTGTGAAAATGATCCTTCATTGACAAGAGAAAAACCTGAACTGGATGTTCTGGAATTCAGCTGGCCGATGGCAAGTTACATCTGCATAGTTTGGTTCAGAAGACAATCAGAAGTCACGTAGTAATCTCGTCCTCTACACAACAGTCCCACTAAAATCAGGCTGGCCATTATATCGATCATATAACACATCTGTTAAAAAGTTGCCCACGTTTCTTACAAACTTCCTGTCTGAAGATTAACACAACAATATGACTCCTGCTTTCTCTTCTGATATATGTCCCATTAGCACTGATGATTTTCTCTTTACATTATATATAAGTTTTCAGTATTAAAACTAGATTGTGATTGTAACCTAGTATAATTTTCTAGAAGCACTACCTAGAGCTGACTGATATGAACACTAACACAGTTCAGAGTTTAGACTAAATCATCATGACTAACGCAGGAACCTTACTGTCCCAAGTGGCAAGTGGCAGTAACGGGATTGAATTATATTGTAGAACTAATGCTGGTGGCCCCCACAGGTAGTAAAGCATCATATTTTCTTTCAGTAGTGGGAGACTGTTGCTGTCACAACTCACAAGTGTACTGATAGAGGCCCAGCTGTACATTATAGGTGGTCATCTGTTTGCAGTTGGGAGCCGAGTTCCTGCATCCTTCCTTTCCACTCTTTGTGAAAGTGTTTGATGATGTGAGCATTTGGCCGGGGAGCCTCTTAAATTTGGTCCTGAGTCAACTTGATCAGGCTTCAGGATAGAAAAGGAGAGGCACCTGGCGTTCTTCCCCATACTTAGCCATATCTGCACGGGGCAGCTCCAACATGCGTCGCTTTCGGTGAGATATGCAGATCTACGTGAATTTCTCTAGCACAATTCACAAGGGCCCCAGTGGCATCTGGTTCTTCTATTCCACGCTTTCAAAAGTATTTTTTGAGCTGTCTTCTGCAGCTAAAGAAACAACTTTTCCAGCTTCAATAGGAACACATGGTGTGGTTTCGCCGGTTGTTCAAGTGCTGTAATCATGTTTTTTAGGTATGGAGCAGTTCTCAAATCACAGGCTCAGCTGTTGCGTTGACCTGTGCGTTGAAGTTTCAGGGTCCAATTATCTGAACGTGATAGTGGAAGATCTTACTCGTGCACCTATTCCATTCCGTAACGGAGCCGGCAATGGATCAGCTCAGTTTCAACGTGATTAGATAATTAGAAGCCGTGCGATGTTAGGAATGGCCAATCAGGAACACACCATTCGGATACAGGTCATGAAGCTGTCACTGCACTATGAAGTTGCCTTCGGTCCTGTACTTGCAGCGCGCAACGTGAGTTCAAGTACAGTTATTGTTTTGACCTTATCCCCTGCAGCTTCGAGTTGAATACGACGGTAACATGTACTATTTGCACTGGAATCCCTATCTTGAGACTTCGGTAAAGATAGCATCCCTGAAAATGATTCTAACCTTCTGCTAAGAAAATTAGATGCCCTCCACGTGATAAATGAACAAAATCTAGCAGTACTCTTCCTAACTGGAAGCCTGGAACTTGGACAGGTGAGCTGAGTGAGATTAGTTCTACTTGTTCAAAAGGCAACCACTTTTCTATTGGGAGTTCCTGGTGATGGCTACCCCTGTCTGCCACTTTGTTGCTTCTAGTACCAGATCAATGACCCATGGGGCAACTGAGAAGGCAAAATACATTTTACAGGAGCATCATCTCAAACTAATACGCAAACCCAGGGTTAGGGTGGTAATTTAATTAGGGGTCATTGTGTTTCAGCCATAGATTTTTAATCTAATTATGATTCTGCCATTGATTTTCATATTTTTGTGATTCAGTTATCATTTTTTTAAAGCTAACATCAATTATACCACAAGTCCGTTAAATGACTAACGGTGTTCACTTTTGGTGAAAAAAGACAAAATTGTCCTTTTGTGATTATACCTTGGCTTTGTTAATTTGATGCTCAAAATTCAAAATGTGGATAGAATTTGACCAAAATTTTAAATGTTCATAAAAATTTTAAATCTGAAAATTTTAAATCTAGATTTCAAAATTTTGGAATTTTCAAATTCAGGTTTCAAATTTTGAAAAAAATTGAAAATTTCAAATTCTAGTTACGAATTTTGAAAAAAAAAAATTTCAAATTTAGGTTTCAAAATTTTGAAGATTTCAATTTTAGGTTTTAGTTTTTTGAAAATATAATATTCAGATTTCAAAAGTTTGAAATTTCAAATTCATGTTTCAAAATTTTGAAAATTTCAAAATTTGAATTTTTTGTCAAATTATGTCCACATTTAATTATTGTATGAATATAATAAATTAACAAAATTATGATACAATTACAAAGGGCAATTTTATCTTTTCACACCAAAATTTAACACTGTTAGTCACTTAACGGATTTGTGGTATAATTGAAGTTAGCTTTCAAAAAGTTATGGTTGAATCACAAAATCTAAAAATTAATGGTTCAATCACAATTAGACTAAAAATTTATAGCTGAAACAACCATTATCCCATTTAATTAAGCTTGGATCCGAAACGTTTTATCAAGTGCATGTGGACATGTTGACATGTTTATTCCTTGGACAATGTTTGGCCAGGATGGCGAGTATATGGGGATTCAACTGCTGTTTACAAGCCGAAAGAGAAGAGGAGAAAGGGACATTTCGTGTGCAAATAAATGGGCTCATCATGGAGTGAAGGAATACTGGGAACTTGATGAATCTTTAATGACTTTATCGGAATTCGATCTTGTGTGCCTGAATTGGGCACGTCTCTCTTGTTTGTCCTCTCATATAAACCAATGGCGTCGCGACACGGACGAATCCTTTAGGCAAAATCTGTCGACAGGCGAGAAGGCAACATTGGACAAGAAGTTTCAGCAGCATTAGTTACCTTGTAACTTTGTTGAAAGTATCTGACAAGTGACGTGGCTTGAGGCTGACTGAACGCACAAGATGAAGTAATTAGGTGTTTGGTTCGGTCGACTGGATATCGTGCATGGCGTTGGAGATTTGCTAACTATTTCTGATACGAATGAGTTTGCTGAAACTGCTAGGCATCTTCTAACTTTATATCGTGTTTTGCTTTAATAAACACACCGTATTTTCTTTCTGTCATGTCTTTCTTAGGCACTACGGTATCAGATTCGAATTCATATGGATCATGAATTTAAGCTTTCCTACACGTAGCAAACAGAAAATTATCAATAAATTTATCTCTGACAATTATGTTTATACCAGGAATAGAAACATCTGGATGAGGAGATAATTATACAAGATTAATTGCTCTATATTGCACCGAACAATTTTGACAGCATAAAAAGTTCTCTTGAACTCCATCCGGTTTTAAAATATTGCCACAACTGACTTCTAATATCAGTCTTAGATGTGGACATTATATCCTCTGATGAGGACGTCAATAGAAATATTCATACATGGAGGATTTGGACTGTAAAACAGTATAAATTTGCAACAAAAGCCATGACTTCAAATAAAATCTAATTTAGGTGTTTAAGTATATTCTAAAAAGCTCATCAAGTCTACTTTCGAATGGATCCAGCCTCACCTTCATATCATATCCGAGTCAGCGGCAATTGTCGTTCCAATTCAGAAAGTGCTGCACTAATTTGGGCCGATGGCTTGTGTATCAAGTTAAGCTTATCAGGGGCGCGTTCTAAGGTTTGAGGAGGACCCTAGCACCTCCTGGTCGTCCTCCACCCTATTTAAAAGTCCCAGCCGCCACCAAAAAGACTTGAGTTTTTTTTGTTATAGTTTAACTTTTATGTAAACTTTTTGATCTTTAGTTGTGTCCAACGATCACCTGTTAGACAGCTTTGAGAACCCTATATTATGAGAGATTTCTGGTTTGCCACATCTTGTTCTTGCTTGTTCTTCGATTGCTTGCAGGAACTGATCTTCGTGATCAGGTTGATTTTCTTGTCCAGTACGGTCAATAACCATTCGGACTTGGTTCTACGATTGCTAAGGCGCACACGACCTGTTCATTTGTAGTTAGATCTTGAGGGTCGACTCCACCAAATCGATAGTTAACACCTCACCGAAAGATCGGGCACCTCAAGTCCTATCAAGTGGTATCAGCTTTACAGGTTGCTCGGTGAGATTTATCCCATCTCGTTTATCGTTTTATTCATTTTTTCACTGTTCACATATTTTCAGCCTGTGCATCACTATTTTTAGTCATTTACGTTGTTGAATTCGTGGTTGCATCATTGTGTCGTGTTGCTGGTCTTTGCGTTTAATCTATTAGAGTTTCGAGTTCTTGTCACGTTCCTAGCTCATATCTACAATAGAAGGAAGAAATCAATCCAGATCTGAGTTTGTTGTAAATAACAGATTTGGTTACCAGATTTTGGTGCGGAAGAAAACAACTATATCTCCGCGATTTGTTGTTTGTTTGACACATTTTTATACAACCTGGAAAGATCTCCGTGTTATCTTTCCAATGGATCCACACTTGCCATAAAATACCACCCGAGCGTGTCGCAATCGCAAAAGAGATCTGCGATATCCTATCTGCTATCTGTTAGCTGCACTTTTGTTCATCTCTATTTTCATTCCATCACAAAAAAACAGAGAGAGAGAAAAAGAAAAGAAAAGAAAATAAAAGGAAAAAAAGAGAAAAGTTGCAGAAAAAAAAGTCAAAGAATTGAAAAAAAAAAGAGAGAAGTACTGCGTGTTTTAGTTGCTACTGTCCTGAGCCTTTTGTATCATTTGTTGGACTATCTTTGTGTCTAGACTCGCGTCTCTAACAAGATTTAGCCTAGGACCAGCACCATACTGTTGTTGAACACTTATTCAACTTTGCATTTGCTGATTTAATTGTGCTAATCCTTGCTACAAATTGAAACTGTCCAAGCTCCACAGATTACTACAGCAAACAGATTTTGTGTTCCTGGCAATCGCTCCACCAATCTTTGCAGGTTGACATCGTTGATTGCAAATCACCTCTGCTGGTTTGGAAAAAATATGTAAGAACTTGGTTGAGCAAGCTTGAGGGAAATCGAGTTGGACAAAACCTAGCTCGTTGTCAATTTGTTTTGCTATTTACTAATCATGATAGGCACAATCAAGAAAAAGGAAGCTGGTGGTTTACACCCTTACCAAGATGTGCAGATGCTTCCACATAAGATAAAGGATGATATTTTGCAAGTCATCAGTTCGTCAATACCTTCTTTTGCAGGGAAATTTGATCCTCATGCATACATTGATTGGGAACTAAATGTAGATAAAGAATTTGATGCACATGACTTGTCTGAAAAGGAAAAAATTTACATTGTCTCGAGTGTTTTGACTGAAAGTACTTTGCTTGAATGAAAATACATTTGTAGGCACAATAAAGTTCTAGAATCTTGGAAAGACTTCAAATGTTATTTTAGAGATGTCTTTATTCCTGCATTTTATGCTAATCATTTGCGTGCCAAATTAAACAACTTGAAGCAGAATAGTATGACTGTTAAAGAATACTTTCATGACTTTAAGGTTTGTGTCATTTTTTGTGGCTTAGATGAATGCCGGGAAGATAAAATCAATAGGTTTATGAATAGTCTCAATTCTGAAATCTAAATTTTGCTCATCTCTAAAACTTACTACTCACTCTCACACCTGTATTTGCTTGCTTGTATTGTTGAAAATCAGCTTTTATCATCTAAAAATACAAGCATGAACAATTACCATCAGAAAATTGTGGAATGTATTGCTGATGTGCCTTTGTCAAAAGAGAAATGTGATAAAGAAGAGTTGTGTGATACTTTATCTCTTATTAAAACAGCACAACTAGATAGAGAGCACTCTTCTATTTCTTGTCCTACGCCTAACATCGTGCAGGAGAGTGAGAAAAAGACTAAATAAGACGTTATGCTAGTTGATGAGATAATGGATAATGATGTTTGTGTGCTGCCTACTATATTCCAAGAGAGTAAGAAAAATAAAACACACTGTGAGTCCCTCACCACATCTCGATCCTCTCATGCTGCTTGTGTTGAACTGCAATTGCCCAATGTTCATTCTAGTGTTCTGCAAAGCTTAGTTGAGCCTTCTAAGACTTATGCTTTGTTTCGTAATGCATATTTGTTCTATGATTGCCTCAAGTTGTGTGACCAAGTTTTGTTCATCTCAAAAACACAACTAGTGTATGGAGTAGAAAATATTGTTCTTGAGTACACACATGTGGAGAATAAGCATTTTTATTGCGCTGATTTGAATGATGCAAAGTTAGAGCTCATATCTTCTTTAACTTCTTTAGGTTATATTGAATTTGATGCTCCTTGTAACCTGAATTATTTAGAGATTATTTTAGAATTGCAAATTCGCAACATTTTAGCAATTGTGTTTTTTTATGCTATTGACAAATACGATGACATTGAAGATTTCTTAGTATCTAAAATAGTCATTTTTACTAATCTGAAATACCCTTTTGAAATGTAAAAACAGGATCAAACAATAGCATACACTAACACTAACAATTAATGCTTTGCAAAGTTTCTCTACTTTTGTCATCTATCAACAGGAGCAGTTCATGTAGAAGGAGAAGTTACTGTTGTGGCCAAGCTACGTGCTCATCCCCTGTTCCAACATGACAGCAAGAAATTGTTTTGACCACTGGATCAAGCCGAGGAAGGCTAGCTCTAAAGAAGGGGAGAATGATGAGATTTTTGTGGCACTACTTGACCGCTTCAGAATACCTCCGTGGCCGCCACCTCTTATGATTTTTAGAGTGCACGGTGGAGTGATGGTTCTCCAATCTGACCTTGAGTCGAGGACGACTCCAAAAGAAGCGGGGGAGGATGACGAGGTCACATACATACCCTCGTGGCCTCCACCTTTCGAGATTTCTACAAGGCACGGTGGCATAGCTGGTTTGAATCTATGCTTGAGTCGAGGACAACTCCAAATCAAGTGGGAGAGGATGATGAGACCACATACATACCTCCATGGCCTCCACTCTTTATGATTTCACGAGAGCATATTGAAGTGACACTTTTACATTTTGAACTTGAGTCGAGGACGACTCTAATTCAAGTGGGTAAGGATGATGTGAACATTATATTCTCTGATGAGGACGTCAATGAAAATATTCACACATAGAGGATTCGGACTACAAAACAGTATAAACTTGCAACAAAAGCCACGACTTCATATGAAATCCAATTTGAGTGTTTAAGTACATTCTAGAAAGCTCATCAAGTCTACTTTCGAATGGATCCAGCCTCACTTTCATATCATATCCGAGTCAGCGGCAATTGTCGTTCCAATTCAGAAGGTGTTGCATCATCCCAACTTGGGCCGATGGCCTGTACATCAAGTTGAGCCCATTAGGGGCGCGTCCTAAGGTTTGAGGACGACCCCAGCACCCTCTGGTCGTCCTTCACCCTATTTAAAGGTCCCAGCCGCCACCAAAAAGACTTGGGTTTTCTTTTGTTATAGTTTAGCTTTTATGCAAACTTTTTAATCTTCAGTTGTGTCCAACGACCACCTGTTAGACAGCTTTGAGAACCCCATATTGTGAGAAATTTCTGGTTTGCCACATCTTGTTGTTGTTTGTTCTTTGATTGCTTGTAGAAATTGATCTTCGTGATCAGGTTGATCTTGCTGTTCAGCACGGTCAATAACCATTCGGAGTTGGTTCTGCGATTGTTAAGGCGCACACGGCCTATTCGTTTGTAGTCGGATCGTGAGAGTCGACTCCACCAAATCGATAGTTATCACCTCACCGAAAGATCGGGACCTCAAGTCCTATCAAGTCTTTTTCAAATAAGTATGATAAATATAGTCTATTTTGTTTATAATTTTCTTATCATTAGTAGTATTTGAAACACAACTAATAATTTTACATATTTAATAAATTTTTTGAAAAAGACAAATTATCAAAATTGATGTTAGAAGTCAACGGTATCAATATTTTTAAAACTAGAGGGAGTAGATAACTTATGACTTATAAAGCCTACAAATACGTGCTATGCTAGCGAAACTTTCAATATTTTGATTCCTTGCACAAACTACACCTCGTGGAAAGAAAAATAAGCAAAATAATGGTATTCTACTACTATACTACTGTGTGATCATATACCCCGCATATCTACGGTCCCGGTTTAGTCTAACGGCCTAGTCATGAAAGACGCCCCATCACTCTATGGGCTCAACCAGAATTCACAAACATTCAACTCTGTCAAGTCCTGTAGATATGGTCCGACCCGACCTCCCGAAGGTCGGGGTTACTCAAACATGTGGCCTGATTCCTGAGGGCCAGATTCGCCCGAAGATGCGGCCCAATTACCCGAGGGTCAGGCCCGCTCGACAACAAGGTCCAACCGTCCGAAGGTCGGAACCACCTTACCAGTTCGATTCATGGGTCGGGCACCGTATTTGGACAACCACTCCCGACAAGAGCAGAGATTTCTGACACTGTACAGCAGGTACTGTGTACTAGAAAAGCCGACTCTGTCCATCCCGCGATGGACAAAGGATGGAGATGAGGACGATGACAAGATGACATGGCGCTCAGAATCCGTCAAGAAATTAACTTTGAGATACTTGAACCCCCTTGCTAGGGGTCGTTCGTTTTCATTGGCTCTAAGCCATGTAACTTAGCCTGACCCTTATATAAGAGAGCACCGAGGACCCTAGATGAGAGGGAGAGAGGCGAACAAGTTCAGGAGTTCACCAGACACAACACAAACGTTCTAGAGTTCTTACTCGGCCAAAAACTCTACCGCCATTGTAATCCCCTCTCAAGCATATTCATCCTCTCATCTCTAGATATAGGGTATTACACCTTCGTGTCGTCTCGAACATGGTTAATCTCCTGAGTCTTTCATAGACTAGGCCACGCCGACAACTATAATAAATACTTCCTCCATTCTTTAATTGATGTCGCCATTGACTTTTACATTCAACTTTAATCATTTGTTTTATTCAAAAAAATATTTGAATGTGTAAAATTTTAAGTTGTGACTCAAATAACTCTAATGATAAATCAAATTATAACAAATTATATAAAATTTATCAAAATTTTTTGATTAAGACGAATGGTTAAAGTTGAACGTAGAAGTCAATGGCGACATCAATTAAAGAAAGAAGGGAGTATATTTTAGTAATTGCAGTCAAATTCGCTTTCCCCAGTTACTGGTAGGCGTCACATTTCCACGATTGAACTACCCTATCACAAGAGTTTGCTCTCGAGGCACGCCTATCTATTTTGCTTTTCTGGTATCCCATAAATCAGCGAGAAAAAATAGAATGAGTGTGCAGGCCAATCATGCCTATTGTACCAAATAATTACAAGCAAAACAGGGATGTTTTTAAACACCAATAACAGAGCATACGAGTTTTCTGTCAGTAATGTGGTAAAAAAAATTGATGCACTAACATTTCTTAGTAAAATTCTGTTAACTTTCATCAAACTCAGAACAGGATTTCCATAGCATAGTAAAACTCAGAACAGAAAATGCCCATAACAGGACCATCATTGCTTAGTAAAATTCTGTTACTTTCATCAAACCCAGAACAGGATTGCCATAGCTTATTAAAATTTAGAACAGAAAATGCCCAATAACAGGACTAACATGGCTTCGTAAAATTCTGTTACCTTCCTTCAAACTCAGAACAGAAATTCCATTGTGTTTCTTCGTCCCTTCCCTTCATTGATATCCAGTAGCTCCTGTTGAGATATATGCAGTTAGCATTAGATTTGTCGTTGAGATATACTCGGTTAGCATTCAATTATCCTGGTTGTTGTAACCTCTCACATATATCCAGTAGTCTGTAACAAACTTTGATTATTACTAGTCCGAGTGCATGTGCTACGCTATGGGCAAGGCAATATGATGCCATATCTCTCCGATATAGAAAGACAACGTGATGTATTCTTGCTCTGCTACAGCAAGACAACGCGACACAATTCCGCTAGGATATATGCATGATAGCTTATATCAATACCAACTGAGTTACAGATAAAATAAATTTACACAATATTCACTCCAATACATATAAGATAATTTGATGCAAAACCAGTTCCAATACGGGCAGGGCAACGCAAAAGCCACAACGATTTCACCTTGTATGAAATTTCAATACATGCCATGTATGATGAATTAACAAACAACACATTTCATTACTTCGAACATGTCATCCAAGTTTTTGTTTACCTGTGACATGGGAAAGGTATTATCAGATATTTTATGGTATAACCCTTCTTACTTCATTCAGATTAGATACTAACAATTGAACTGAAGAATTCGCTCTGAAGTGTTCGACCATCCTGCACATAAATAGTATAATAATGCAAGATTCCATGCATAATTAACTATATCATAATCAATGAATATTTGGCTCCGTACTTTAGCATGAACATGTAGTTCTCCACTCTAATCCTCCATCACAACTAATACTTGGTATCCTGATGATTAGCTGTCAATAGTTAATACTTTACTGAGTTATATATGTCTATAAAAAAAGTACTAAATAATTAACAAGCATTACCTTTTCCCTTCGATATTCCATGCTTTGCTACTGGTGAAAGACAGCTTACTATATCGACCACTTTTTTTTAAAACTATCTATATTGTAGCTATTCACACCACTCATTAACATATAAACACTGATCAATCAGTATGTGTATTTGATACAAAATACTACTGTAAAGTTAATATAACTGTTTGTTAACTGAAAAACAATACATTGGTATATTCATTTTGCTGTTAGCCAAGTTTAAGAGAACATTGGACGATTAGCCTGGTTGATGCCGGACTATCAATCAGGCCGCTGTTTTTTTTATCAGAACAAGAGGGCGGAGCCCTACTGATTATATTATATTAATTAAAAAAATAGAGTACAAAAGGTTTAAATACAAAAGTAAACAAAGGAAAACAAAAAAGCAACATTTTCAACAACTATCTAGCCAATCCCTAATCCCGGGTAAGTATTTTTGCTTTGCTCTGAAAAGCAACAAACCAAACTCATATTTGAACTTGATCTTGCATCCTTCCACCGTTGGATCCACATCATGGAAAATCCAATCATTTCGACATTTCCAGATACTCCATGTCATGAGGATAATAATTTCCATGAAGAAAGGCACTGACAGTTATCTCATAAAGGAGCTAAAAAAATCCAGAATCTGCCTTCTCCGGCCTACTACACTCCCAATAGAAGACCAACATCGCTTAGCAAAGCTACAATATAAAAAGAGGTGCTCTAGCGACTCCTCATGCTGTGAAATGCAGAGATCACAAGAATCCAAAACCATATTCCTTCTTCTCAGCATGCCCCTGGTATCGATACGATTCTTCAGTACTATCCAGAAAAACACCTTATGCTTTAACTGACAAGATGAGTCCCAAAGCCAATTGTAAATTGAGTGGAGAGGCATATGACCCATCATTTGCTTATACACTCTCACTGATGAATAAATAGCAGAGCTCCATATGTAACTCCAGGTATTAAACTCATGCGTTCTATGAAAAGAATGCCACCATTGCTGAATTTTCATAAACTCATGCGTTCTATGAAAAGAATGCCACCATTGCTGAATTTTCAAATACTGGCAATAAGCTTTTTGTGAAAGAGGCAAGTTGCAATGCTCATACATCTCATGCAGATTAAGAAAGGTACTCACTGAAACTGACTGTCTTTTAGAGAAGGAAAAAAGCTCTGGATATTGATGTGCTCTGATTTGACCATTCCACAGGTCTGACCAAAAGAGGATTCTGGGCAAGTCCTTTGTAGGTATCTAAAAATTTAAGATTATCCCGCCACCAAAACGAGCCTTTCTTTCTAAATCCAGGAAGACTGCCATTCGGATAATATTTTTCCCATAAAAGGTTCACCCATGGAAGATCTATACCATTAAAGAATTTATGTAGATTCTTCATCAGCAAAGCCGCATTTTGTACCTTAAGATTGATCACACCTAAACCTCCCTCTCGCTTAGGTCGAGTCACCATATTCCAGGCCACTTGAGCAGTTTTTTGTGCCATTTAAATCAAAACCTCTCCACAAACAATGCTTCCTGAATTTGTCGCACTGCTCTATTATGGAGTCTGGTAGTTTCAAAGTGCACATATAAAAGGTAGGTAAAGCAGATAGCACAGAATTCACCATCTGAAGTTTGCCACCTTGACTCAAGTAGATTGAGCAGCTAACCAAAAGCTTTTCAATACGTTGCACTAAGGGTATCAACACTTGGTTTCTGAAGACCCAAGGGTAGCCCCAAATATGTGAAAGGAAAGCTGCCAATAGAAGAACTGAAGACTAGCCAGATGATGCATCTTTTCTGCAGATACGTTAATGGGCACCATAACTGATTTATTATAACTGGCCTTCAAACCTGTGGAGTCAGCAAAGGTATTAAGAAGTGCTTTCAACAGAAAGAGTTGACGAGGACATGCCTCCATAACAAGGAAGGTATCATCTGCGTACTGCACAATAGGGAAGTCACTAGAGCTTGAGATAGGGAGAGGCAGACGTAAGAGACCCAAATCTTTGGCTCTATTGACAATAGATTGGAGAAGATCATCAGCTAAAACAAAAGGCAGGGGTGATAAGGGGTCTCCCTATCTAACTCCTCTTCTACATTGAAACACTTCGTCGGGGACCCCATTTAGCAAAACTGATGAAGTACCATAAAGAAGAATATTGGAAATCCAAGAAATCCATTTAGTGCCAAATCCTTTCTTCTCCATAACTTGTAGAATCACTTGATGCTCAATTTTATCAAAGGCCTTTTCAAAATCAAGCTTCAGAATTATGATCTCCTTTTTCGAATGATGACACATATGTAAATATTCAAAACTCCATGCTAGACAGTCTTGATAGTTCTGGACTTCATAAATCCATATTGGTTTTGATGGACAATGTTTAGAATGACCTCTTGCAATGTGTCAGTCAACAATTTGGTAATTTAATACTGGTATTTAATAGAGAGATTGGCCTGTAATCATTCACCATTGTAGGATCCTCCTTCTTAGGCACAAGAGTGATGAAAGACCCGTTAATGCTCTGCATACAAGCAGTCCCATCAAAAAAGGCTTGGCACAACTCATAAAAATCCCCTGAAATTATATGTAAGCATCTCTTTACAAAATCAGTATTAAAACCATCAGGTGATTTGTCAAGGGGGAGATTAGAAACAATCTTATCAATATCTTCTTTTGTAAAAGGGTTCCAAATCTTGAAAAGGATGCAGAAGGGTGCATAGATCAAAGTGAATACTGGGAAACTCCGTGGTACCCAATCTCTCTTTATAAGAGTCCCAAAGCAATTACGCTTTTTCCTGATGAGAACCAAGAACAGAACCATCTGGGTGAATAAGAGTGGTAATGAGCTTCTTTCTGTACTTAATAGTAGCATGAGCATGAAAAAATCTTGTATTTTCATTTCCAGATTTGACCCAGTTGACTGTTCCTCTTTGATTCCAATAAATATTTTGCTGTTTTAGTAGACTATGCAAGTTTTGTTGCAGAATATCTCTAAAATTCCACTCAAGGATTGTCAAATCTCTTATTTCCTCAATTTTATCCAAAAACAGGAGAATCATCTTTGTGTTACCAATACAGACCGCTAAGTTGGAGAAGTGATTCTACCAAAACTTTAGTACCCTTATGAGATTTTTAATTTTTTTCACTCAATCTTTTGGCCTTCTCAGTAAGCCTACTTGGAAGCTGCCAACCATGTTGCATCACTTGCATGAAGTCATCTCTTTCCAACCAGTAGTTTTCGAAACGAAATATATAGCTTGCCTTTTGGAATATCTGTGGAAACTGCGATAAGTCAAGGATCATGATCCGATGTGTCTTTGTACAGAACAGAAACTGATGTAGAAGGGTAGCTAAGAGACCAAGAATTAGAAATGAAAAACCAGTCTAATCGCTCCAACAGCGGATGCTCTTGCTTATTTGAGCAGGTGTAATTCTTTCCTTGGAGTGGCAAATCAATTAGAAGACATAGTGGGAGGCTCAGCTGAGCAGCCAAGACAATTCTTATCAGAACAAAAAGCACTGCAGAAACCCTTATTAAGTCTTTTGAGTCGAGGACTCATAGCAGCATCCTCATTAAGAGTAGGCTCAGTGTTGTTTTTACTTTTTCTTTTATGGTTTGGAACATGGGAAGAGGGTATGTCACATATTTCTTCTAGAGACACCTTTTCAGAAGTATCGTAGAGATAGATCACTTCAAAGGCAATCAGGCTGCTTTTCCTGACCGGCTATATGATTTTTAACTGAAATTGTTGTTACTGTAGTCTCTTACAACAGAGCAAGAAGATTCAAACAAGCCTTCAATCTTCATCCTGAATAGGTAAAAACAGTACAATTTCTCAAATTCGTGTATTGACATATTGCAGTTCAATTAAAAGGGGAATATGTCCTAGTTGGAAAAAAGAAGTTAAGGACTCATGCTATCTCCGCTGTGTGGACAAATTAACAAGCATACCGGAGTAACTGCTGATAGATTGAGTAATAGAATTCAGAGCAACTGCTTTCATAGGTCCACATGCCCTGTCTGCATCTTATTCTATTGATTGAGTACTATGCGAGAGCTGAGTGCAGAGATGAAATAAACCAACAAAACAGAAGAAAATTAACACCCTTTGTTTCATCCTAAGATTTATGCTGTAGTCAAACAAAAGTAGAGGTTCAAGGAAGCAGTTTTATGGATTAACCTTGGAAAGAGAGGAAGCTTTCTGCTGGAGGTGCAATGCATTGATTCGATGCAATCTTTCACTACTGGAATGCACAAGTTTCCCTAGATAATTTTCTCTATCTCTAAGGTTCTCTGAAGAGTTCTAGGGAAAGATGATTTCTCTAGCATTTTTTTAAAATTTGTAGGGAAAAACTAGTCATTCCCTAGGATCTTGAATGGTTTCCTAGGGAAAACAAATCGTTCCCTGGTGCTCTCAAAATTTTCTAGGGAAATCGATTGGCGCTTAACATTTCAAATATCCCACCCACTCTCTCTCACCGCTCAATTTTCAAATATTGTACGCCTGAGTGGCTTGACTCGTACGGTCGACGCGGTGCAGAACGGCACGGACGCCACGCAAGTGATGCAAAAGCGGTGGCGAGCACTCGACGGCCACGGACGATGCCAGGAGCAATGCAGCAGCAGCGGCGTGTAGATCGACGAGCAGTCGACGGCGTGGCGCATCTCTCTCTCTCTCACTAGTGGGTTGGCAGCGTCTTCGCGGCAGGATTCGGCCTGCTCTGTGGCACGCGGCCAGCGATGGGCGTCGGACGGCAGCCAGCATCGGGTGTCGTCGGTGGGTGTCGTGTGAGCTGGTGGTGTCGGCGGGCCTCGAGCAAGCAGGTGCCGGCGCGACGTGGTGCGGCAGCACGTCACGACTCGTGGCCGCGGCGGTGGCGTGCGGCCTGAGATGGCACGCGGCGAGCAGCGGAGGAGCGGCGCGCGGCGGTACACGGCGAGCGGCGGTACACGGCAAGCAGCGAGGAGCGGCGCGTGCGCCCCAGCACTGTGGCGCGCAACGAGCGGCGAGAAGCGGCTGCCCGTGGCGGCACACGGCGAGCGGCGGCCTGCAGGGAGCAGCGGAGGAGCGGCGTGCGAGCCCAGCACGGTGGCACGCGACGAGAAGCGTCGGCCCAAGGTGACCGGCAAGCAGCGGAAGACCTGCTCCCAGCGACCAGTGAGCACAGAGGAGTGGCGCGCGGCGTCGAGCGAGCAGCAGCTGCCGGTGGTGTCGACCTCAGCTCGGCAGGGCAGCGCATGGCATAGGGCAGCACCGGTGACGGAGGAGCAGGGCCAGTGACAGAGAAACGTGACAGCGTTGGGCTGCGGGCCCACACCTGTTTATTTTTTTAATTGGACCCACCAGATTTCCCTAGGAACGAAGTTTGGAAAAGGAATCTTTCTCAAAGATTTTTACAGAAAATTGTTGGGCATTACTTGGTTTCCGACTTTTCCCTTAGTAATCTTTCCCTAGGACGTAGGGAAATATTTTCTCTAAGCTCTTTATCTCTCTCCCTAAAATTTCAGTGCTAAAGATGACTTGAACTAGTTGGAACCTACAACAGCGTCGACATGCCACCGGGCTTGTAGTCCAGATCGCCAATGTGGCGCTCCATGATGCACTTTGCCAGTGGAGGAACCTGGCCTTGCCTTCCTTGGTGCCGAGCGCCTTATACACCGTGTCGTCGGCAAACACCCCAAGCGAGAGACCACCACTGAGGAACACTGGCGTATCACAACCGTCGTGCTTTCCACCGCTGCAATTGTGACTCCTCATGGCTGCACAAATCTGGCCACAATAATGCAAATCTGGGCCCTCATGAACAAGATCCATCCTCCCCACCGCTGCTCGGACTTCCGGCAACTTGTTCAGGCAGCAATGAGGCAAGAGGGGGAGGGCAAGATGTGGGGGTGTAGTTCTTCACCACAAAGGCATGAGAGCCAGCAGCTCGAGAGCGACGGGTGCGTGCTCGCGAGAGGAGCCGCAGCCAAAGGTAGTCCAGCTCAGGCGCGCGGAGTTTTGGTGGAGTTGTAGATGGATGGGAGTGGGGGAACGACAGGTCGGGATTTGGGGCGCGCCGCTTTTCTGGCCGAAGGTTGAACACGAGGTGCGTGACACAAAACTGTGACGTAGTGACACTCCTTACAAAATTAATAAATAGGAGAGATATAAACATCAACAATCTCTTGGAGAGACATTGCCTTCCACCTAGCTCTTTTAATCTTTAGATGGTCA
This sequence comes from Zoysia pacifica, assembly GCA_001602315.1. Taxonomy (NCBI): domain Eukaryota; kingdom Viridiplantae; phylum Streptophyta; class Magnoliopsida; order Poales; family Poaceae; genus Zoysia; species Zoysia pacifica. Next base: position 224,985 of record BCLH01000224.1, read on the forward strand.
GAGCCTCTCTTCCAAAACACATCTAGCTATGGCGAGTTCTTTCTCCTCTTCTTCTTCTTCTGCCCTGACTATACCGGTGTCTCTCTCAATCCAAGTTTTTGAGAAGTTGACAAGGGAGAATTTTTCTCTATGGCGCGCCCAGGTTCTGGCGGCAATCAGGGCAGCTGTAATAGCTCGGAATTTTTTTGAAATAATCAAAGTGCCGAATATATCTCAAATTTCATTCCGCTTTAAATCTGAAATTTCTTTTTTTTTTGCCGAAAATTCAGTTCGCGAGCTTTGTTGAGCTAAGATTAATTTTTAAGGTCTTTAATTAATTTCCAAATCCTTAAAAAAATTTCGTTATATATCTCCTTCTTTTTTATCCCTTCCCACCCACCCTCTCTCTCATTACCCATTTTTCCTTTCCTCTTTCTCAAGCAAGCCAGAGGCGCGCCTGGAGGCCGATCGCGTCCGTCCTCGCTCCGATCGGCGTCCGTCACCGGGCCCGGCGCGCGTGTGCGAGAGGCAAGCGATCGTGGAGGTGGTCCGTCGACCCAGCGCCGTCCCCGTCGCCGCGTGCGTCCTCGGGCGTCGCCGCCCGCTTTCGACCCGAGTCGACCGACAGCGACTCTGTTCCGCGCGCCGCCTGTCCGATTCGGTCTCCATCTCCGTGCCGTTCACTCGCTCGTACGCGCCGTCTGTCGCCAATCCATCCATTCGCATCGCCAGTTTGCCGTCTCACCTGAGCCATCGCGACTTCCCTTTTTCTGATGAGCCGTTCGTCGGCCTTGTTGATTCGGTTCTGAGCAGATTGGTGTTCATCTGTGGTTGAATCCCGCTTGTTTCCCAGGCCGAGTGCAGCGGAGGGCGAGGTTCAGTTTCCAGTTCGATCGCGGCAGCAGGAGGTCGAATCATCACCGTCGGCAAGCTCAGACTGGACCAGCAGGGGCGAGAACCTGTGGACCATCTTCGGTGAGTGCCTCAGTCTGCCTAGCGCCATTCACGGTCGTTCTCTAGAACCTTTCACGTAGACGCGAGTTGCTAGGTAGCCGTGTGCGAGCTGCGTTTGTTGTTCCGAGAGCAGTTCGTTCCTTGGTCTGGCAGGTTTAGCGATAGGTAGTTGCGTTGCCGTTTTGCAGGTTGGGCAAGCACGCGAGGATCCCGTCGATCTTTTCAGTCAGAGCCAGTCGCGGTGTAGTTTTGGAGCCGGGGCTTGCCCGAGAGGCGTAGCTGTTTGTTCTGGTTCATGGTCAGTGGTGTCGTTGTTCCTCGCTTTGGGTTGAGGAGTGGTGTCGTTGTTCCTCGCTTTGGATTGAGGAGGAAGAAGCGGTTGTCGATGGGTTAATTAACTTTTTGCCACCCTCTCAGATGACCAGTGCCCGGTTGCCACTCTACCGAGCTGCAACTCTCATTTGCCACTGAAGACTAATGGTTTAACTTTTTTTTGTCATTATTTGTCAGTTTTCAGTAATTTTCAATTATTTAGTAATTTCAGAAAGTTTAGTAACATAGAAGTACATAATAAGTTCAGTTATTTTCATTTGATAATTTCAGTAAATTTAGTAACATGCAGAATTGACTCAATAATTTTTAGTACTTTGGTAATTTTAGTAATGTGTAAAATTAATTTCAGTAATTTTATTAAATTATTGAACTGCTTGAGCAACTTTTTGAAATTACGGAACGAACCGTGTCACTTTTTAGCATTCAACTTCCTAAAATTATTGAATAATTACAAATTGTTGAACCATTAATGTAACTTAATGAACTTACTGAAATTACTGGTCACTTTTTGGCATTCAACTTCCTAAAATTATTGAAGGCCTCAGTTCCCTAGGTTCGCCATGGTCATGCCCCCTTCTTCGCTGCGCCACCTTCTTCCCCTTCTCTACTTTAGTCATCACTCACTCGAGTCACCTGTGCACCTCCTCCCTGCCACGGCGCGCCAGTTCCTTTTCCACCTTCGCTGCTTCCCTTTCGACTCCTTCACCATCCCCGTCGCAGCCACGATGAAGGCTCCGAGATCCCTCAAATCTGCAGCTCGATAGCGTCTTCTTCCTCCTTGATAGATACCAACAAAGCCCAGGCTGTGCCCCTGTTCTTCCGTGCTCCGCCCCTCCTCCATTGCTTGTTCATGTCTCGTCTTCTACTCCAGGCGTAGGAGCAGTGGCAGTCATTGTTTTAGGCTTTGGCATCATATTCCACAGACGACTCCTCTTCTTCTATTCTTTGCATCTCGTTTCTGATTTTGAATGGCTAGATCTGTTTAGCCTAAAGAAAATAGTTGCATTTTTTTGCTTAGATCTACTCCTCCCTTATCGTTTATTAGTATGTATAATCTGATACAACTTTTTCTTTGTTGCTAGTACAAGTTATTCTCTGATTCAGCTTATTACACACATTCTCTGATTCTGACAATTTATTTCAGCTTTCTACTTCCTGTGTAATTGTTGTTACAACTGGTTCTTTGTTTTCTATATTTAGTTGTATTTAGCCAATGCAATATGTGTAATCTGATTCTAATATTAATGATTTCATTGTTGAATTTGCCACCAACTAAAGTAGCTATGTGATCTGTTATCTGTAGGATGGTAACAAGTGAGAGGGACCATGTGACAACAGCCACAGGAGATCAGCCAGTGGCAGCAGCAAATTGAAAAGAATTGCATATAAATCAGGCTTGATGACTGCACAACAAATAAGGTATGCTGTATACATATATTTCTGTTTTTTTACAATTTTAGGAATAAGTCTTGCTATGACTACAAATAATCTCTGGTTATTTACCAACTAGTTAAGATTATTTGTTACGTAGCTAAGATTCGTATTTAGTAATCTTTAGTATGTAGCCTTATAGGATGACCCTTAGTTTTCTTAGTTTAGTCTTGAACTATGTATTACACTCTAGTATCAAAGCACTGCTCCTGCATTTTCAACTTCTCGACCAGGTACTTGTATGAGAGTGCCTAATCAGAGGTGGCAGGATGGTGTTCATGAGTTTTTGTGACAAGTAAAAACAGGCAAGTTGTCTTCTAACTTATTATTCTACTAATTGGTCAGTTAAATGAAGCACTATTATTTCTTCCTATGAGATGCATATACATATAGTAATCTTATTTATCATTTACGTAGTAAGCTTATGATTTGTTGGCAGATCTAGTCCTGCACTATTTTATTTGTTGAGATCTAAGTTGTTCCTGATTTGTTTATCTTGTTTTGCAGATCAAAGAAATAAAGTCTTTATTTTATCTTACCAAGCAGTGAGTTCTATATATCTCACAAGTCTAGTTTGTATTAATAATTAGTTTCCTATATAATTTTAACTTATTAATAATTGTTCTATATATCTCACAAGTCTAGTTTGTTGCATTCTTCCTGCAGGTATAACATGTCTAATGTGTAGGGCAGCGATTGACTGAAGTTGCATTCTTCCTGCAGTATAACATGTCTAAGACTATGGATTTTTGTTCTTTCAGTTTCCATTCCCCACCTCTGTAGATCCCATTCTTTTTTTGCATTAATTGCCAGCTATCATAAGTCCGTTTAATGAGTGTTGTTGTTATTTCAAGGCTTAATCACTCTAATAAGAAATGATGATAAAAAGATTATATAAGCAACATCTTCAGAGGTATACTGAAATGCTCTACTCTTTGTTTCCACTGCATCCTTCTGCTGTCAGGAATATTTACCTCTAATTTGCATCTTTCTGTTGTCAGTAATATTTGCCTCTAATTTGCTGTTCATGTAATATTTGCCTCTGCTGTCACGAAAATATCAATAAGTCAAAGAAGAGGATAGGCTAGTGAATAGGTTACTTAACTTTGTACTTTTAACAACAACAGAATTTTTGGTTCTTTTAAATAGATCCTGGCTGTTCTTGTAGATATTTGCCTCTGCTGTCCATGTAATATTTTCTTCATTTAGTCATGTTTGCTTCTTATACTTTGTTGCTTTTGAGATTAAAAGCCTCTAATTTGCCTCTTATCTGAACTGCTCTCTGCACGGAAATGGAGAATAGAGCAGATAAGTGGTACCAGATTTTTTTATTTAATTAAAAGCATCAGTAGTGTCGGGCAGCTAAATGAAGCTGCGTCGGTGTGCTGCCCGACATTGTTACCACCGTTATTAGTGTCGGTCAGCTAATGTCAGCCTGACCGAAACTACTAAGTGAATTCAGTTTCGGTTGTGGGAGACTGACACTGCTTGCAGCTTACAGCAGTATCGTTGGAGTAGTGTCGGATCATTTCACCGACATGGCTGAGTCTTGTCGATCTGCCGCTGGCCAGCTGGCTCAGCTCTCACTGCTCACTCTTGTAAAGATTAGGGTCATCGAGAAGGGGGGATTGAATTGGACGGCGCGGCGTTGGAGCTTCGACGCGGCAACGGTGGCAGCAGCAGGCGATGGCGGGTCGGAAGGGAGATGGCTGGGCACAGAGCGAACGACGGTGAACAAGGCGGCCTTATCGCACCAGGCAGGAAGGGAGGCGGCAGGGTAGCGAAAGGGAGGGTGGCGATGAGCGGGAGGTGAGGTGGCAGGACAGCGAGCAGAGGGCGGCGAACTAGGTGGCCTCAACGCGCCAGTGCGGTGCAGTGGCGAGCTGGCGAACATGCGGCCGACAGCAGGGCGTCGGGAAGCTTTGGCTCAAGAACTGCACGAGCAGGCAGGCCCATGATATTTTATTTTATTTTAATTGGGCATGACAATTTTTCCTAGGAATAAGTTTGGTTTCCCTACATGGTTTTCTGGAAAATGGTAGCGCACTTTCTCTTGCCTGCTAATATTTTTCTTAGGAATCCTATCCCAGGGTACTTTGTAGGGAAATGTGGGTTTTTTAGCTTTTCCTATTATTTTTGTTCCTAGGAAACCGTTTGATTGTAGTCGTAATTTAGCCTTTTTTGCTAAAAAATAGTTCTAGAAAATCCACAACTATGCTATTTTTGTACCAAGAAATCAATGTCTCGAGCTCTACGCCATCATATCCTCCACATTTTAGATCTCTTCTTTATTGTTATGTTTTTGGCTTTTATTTGGTTTTATTTGCTTTCACAGTAATTTTTATTTGCCAAACGAGATTGAGATCAGATGCAGGTCCTCTTGCCACAAAGGTTGACCAAACCTTTTAAAACATGTCATTTTTCATGGTTTTCGATAAAATTAGTCGATCTAATTTTGCCAGTAGGCTGGTTTTTTGTTTAAAAGATATAATTTTGAAAAAAATAGAAATTTAAAAACCAGTAAAATTGAGGGGTAAGCTAGTGAAACTGGTGGAATTCAAATTTTTGAAAATTAACACCGGTGAAATTAGAAAAATCTGTCGATAAACCATATAAACATACTAGTTTATTGTGGTATTTCAGTCAAATTTTGTTTAAGTTTTTATCTTTGGATTCGGTGTTGCTTTTGACCAGTTTTTATGGTCTTTATATCTTTATCAAACCGTTGGCGACAAGTATCCTGGATTCGAATGATAACTCAAACCCTGCTTGCGACCTCAAGATAGCTTTTGTACGTTGTTTCGTGCGTCCGATTTTGCAGTTCAGATGGATAGCAACAATAACAAATGTATAGTAAATTGATACAGTATTTTCATTGATATAATGTCGCTGCGTCACACATTCATTTTGGAGCTACGGTGGAAGCACGACTTCTTGCCGTTCAATCATGTTTCCAACTACACAGGAACTTGTTCCCGCCAACTGACGCTGGCATGAATAAGGTCTCAACCATGCCATTCCGTTTGACGGACATAGATCTACACTGAATCCACCAGCTCACGTGGCCATTGTCGAATGAGTATATCTGGTGTAACTTGCACATTAATCACGTCAATATAATTGGTGTGACTAAAATGATCTATAATCTGAAAATATTAATCTACACATGTTTTTTAAATAGTTTTAAATTAAAAAGTTTAAATAATAAAAAAACTCCCACATCAAGCCAGTTGAACTGAATACATTTCTATGGACAAACCCAACACGAGATTACTATTTCACATCTATTTTGATGGATGAGGATGCCGCTCAAGTGCGACATGACCCTGTCTCAAGTCGTTCATGCTGTTCATGGGTGAGGCGGTCAGACGTTTACATGCTGTTCATAGGTTGGAAAACCCACCCAACCTACCCAAACCTAGTCAGGAAAGCCTGTTTTTGAGGTTTCTATGGTTCAGGTCTTTAGAATATAATTTTTTTTTGTTTTTTTATATTTTTTTATAAAATTAAATTAATTTCTATGAAATTACTATGTGATTTATGTAAAATTTTTGTTTTGCAAAGAGAACCTATGAGAACCAGCTCTGCCATTCCCGAGCTGCCAAAGTCAGAGGTGCCGCAGTGCCGGAACTGCCCCACCTGGACGTTCCGGAGCCTGCCGGAGACCAAGCGCCATGAATGCCCTGCCCCTGCGTCCGTCTTGGTGCCGTACTAATAAAATACTAAAATGTGATGTTTGCATGCCATCTTCGTTGGGCTAGTCAGGACAGGAGAGTGATGTATCGCGGGCAAGTATGTTGTACTGCTTTTGTTTCCGGTCATGCTTACTCTCCTGAGTTTGAGTTTCATGTCATCTACTTTTGATCAATAATTTTTATATATTCGGTTAATTCTAAAAATAAAACATTTATATTTTTAAATTTATCATAAATATTTTTATAATATATAATTTATGATATCAAAATTAATTAAATTTATAAAATTTATCGGTCAAAGATAGACTAAATTATTCTTACCATAGGGAGACACAACCCGTGCATTCGTGCTGAAATGGCCTAAGCACGCTTTAGTTTGATTCCTTCATAGCCCTAGTCTTGCCATAGCTCAATGTGTTATGGCTCAAAGGAAGGGTGGGAGAATGATGAGCAGAATCAGTCACCAACATCCCCTACATGGTCCCTCCAAACCTAAGCTTCTTCCACCGCAGTGCCACCTAGCTTTTGATTAGCTATATAGGGCAGGGCAGCTGTACGACAAACCCACAGATGGCCAGGCATACGATGACGAAAGGAAGCACTATCTCACAACTACTAGGTAGGCGTACAAGACAATCGCACAGCAGTCGGGTCAGCAGCATGGACAGTAGCTGTCGGTCAGTATTTGATCTATACCCTAAACACGTCTAACCTTTTAGAAACTACCTAGCCCATCCCAACACATTGGCAATTCTAGCTCATCATCGTGCCACTTCGTCAGCACCCAGGCTTCGCCACCCAACTAGGATTATCATATTGTCACCGTCGTCATGACCCTGTCTCGCCGACAAGCTCTGGATGCAGCTAATGCATGTGGCATCTTGCCACTTCATCGCCACCCAGGCTTCGCCAAAATATGGCCACGTCTAATTGATTGGAACCACAATGCAGGGGTTGTGACTCTCCTTATCATTGTGAGGACTTGCCCGACCGTCACCAACACATGTTAGCATCTGGTCCCTTTGGCGAGACATCAAGGACACATGAAGCCGTAGCATCGACAAGGCTCAGTCTCCACCACAAGAGGAACTAGGCCACTACCAATCAAAATCCATTGGTAAGATGGCACCGCTGGCAGCTCCTACAGTATCCAAGGGTGACATGTCAACCACTATTCGTATAGGGGCTATTTGTCTATGGAACGTTTGTAGGCTTAGTCTCAAATACACTGCACATCACCTCATTGATTATTTAATATTTTGCTAGCCAAGAGGAGAGAGACCGGGGGAAGGGCTTGAGTGCCTTTAAACTGAGCCTGTCACACAAACAAGAGAGAGAGAGAGAGAGAGAGAGAGAGAGAGATTAAGTATAGATGTATTAGAGTAATTGCAGTGTGAACTTTTTGTTTTCTTTTATGGATGATGGTATATAGTGTAGCTTGGGACGTAATCCATGTTATGTGCTTTACCCACAGTATAAGAAACGGATCCATTCTTCACAATGAGAAAAGGCATTAACAAGCGGTCACTATGAGAATCTTTCTGTTTCCGTAGGAAAGTTTTTCCGTTCCCTAGGTTCTCTTTTGATCTTAGGGAAATAAAATTTTGTATGAAAGGTTTAGCGAATGTGGGAAAGACAATTTCCAAAAGGTTTAGCAACCGTTTTGCGAAAGACTATTTCCCTATGAGTTTACTTGTTTCCTAAGGAAATCAAAACAGTTCCCTAGCTTTTCCCTAGGGTTTTTATCACAGGGAAACTTGTCGATTACAGTGGTGAGTGACGAACAAAGCAGTTTGTTCACTAGTGACACAATCAGACTTACAAAATTACTAACAAAGATACATGTACCTTAGTAACCAGTTGAAACACAGGACGAAAGGTCTCAACTGGTACTGAACACATAAGGAAAACAGAAGAAAGTTAAATTCATGGCGACAGCATCATTAGACCATCATGAAGTCGAACAAGGCGCATCTAGGCGGCGAGTTGGTGACCGTGATCAGAGTCCAAGCCCAAGGAACAGCCTCCCCGCGAGGCGGAGGCCGCCATCGAGCAGCCCCCGGCCTTCATAAAGGACCCGGCGGGCGTGGTCGGCACCTGAGTCAGGACCTGGTGCAACCGCCGGCGAGGCGGCTGGCACCGCGGAAACGGGAGGCATGGCCATGTCGCAAAGACGTCGAGCGTGGACGGCAGGCAACTTGGCGGCCAGGCAGCCGATGAGGAGCGGCCAGGAGGCAGGTGGTGGCGAGGTTTGTCGTCCACGAGGAGGCAGCGGCAGCCATGGTTCTCAGTTAGCTTGCTCTTGTGGGCTTGCAGAAACGTTCGTGCGTTGCGAGGTGAATGGTCGACAGTGGTATATATAGCCCACGCGCAATGCGATGGAAATTTGTCGGTGACCGGACAGGCGCGTCGCGCTCCGGTCGTCAACTGCGTCTCGTGAACGACGTCGTGCCATTCCGCGTCCCGTAGGCTAATGCGTTGCTTGACCGACCGAGACGTGCACTGTGCACACCGGGTTTGTTACGCCTGGACCATCATGTTGCTTGACCGACCGGCTGTTGGCGCCGGCTGCCGGAATGGCTGCGCCGACGGCGATCTCTCAACGCTCGGTGACCGTGCTCGCGCACGACGTCGCCTGCACTCGCTCTCGCTCTCTGAATGTAACAGAACACAAGAGGAAATGGCGCTGCCAAAACGTTTCAGCTTACTGAGTCTTCTCCATTACTATTTATTTTGCGGTGATTACACGGTCTGT
>BCLH01000225.1:2759-31358 GCA_001602315.1 Zoysia pacifica
CCCCCCCCCCCCCCCCCCCCCCTCTTACTATACGATGAAGTTTATTGATGGCCTGAAGGAGGATATTTGGTTTGCAGTGTTGATGCAGCGATCTCCTGATCTTGACATTGCTTGTGTGTTGGCTCAGCTGCAGGATGAAGTGGTGAACCTGTCAGACGCTTGGATTTTCGTCGTGTTGATCCATTTGCAAGCTCGAGTCTTCCTGGCAGCAAGGGTCCTCATGCATTACCTCTTCCTCCTCGTGCTGATGTGGCGGCTGTACCAGCACCGTCGGATCATGGTAAAACTCATTCCACTGATGATAAACCGGGTGCCCTGCGTGCTTATCGTCGTGCACGTGGACTTTGTGGCAGATGTGCTGAAAAGTGGGTGAGGGGTCATCGTTGTTCCATTTCTGTCCAGTTGCATGCTTTGCAAGAGGTGCTGGAATCTGTATTTCAGTTCAGTCAGCTGCTGGGGGTGACAATGCTTGTTTGATGATTTCACTTGCTGCTGTCACTGGTACTGACTCGTCTGAAACCTTGAAGTTACAGGGAACACTTCAGGGCCACCATATGTCGATCTTGGTGGATTCGGGAAGTTCTCATTCCTTTTTGAGTTCTTTGGTGGCATCTCTGTTAACTGGCCTCACACAGTTGGCTGCACCATTTACAGTCAAAGTAGCTAATGGGGCGTTGCTCACTGGTGCTTCTGAATTGGTGGCTGCTAAGTGGAATATGGCTGGTTATGATTTCTCTCTGAGTTTAAAAGTATTGCCTCTGTCTTGTTATGAGTTGATTCTTGGGGGCTTAAGTGGTTGGATATTCCTTATTGTGGCACTCATGTGCGTTTACAGGGTTATTTGCCAGCAGTGCCTGCTTGTTCTGTGATACAAGTGTTTTCTGTGGAAACTGTGTCAGGGGATGACAAACAGTTGCTGTTCTCATTTCCTCCTGAAGTTCAGTCTCTGTTGTTACAGTTCCAGGATGTCTTTGTGGAACCTAAGTGTTTACCACCTTCTCGTGCTTGTGATCATCGCATTCCATTGCTTCCTGGTGCCACTCCAGTTGCAGCTCGACCTTAGAGATATCCACTTCATTTGAAAACTGAAATAGAACAGCAGATCGCTACTATGTTAAGTTCTGGTATTATACAACCAAGTAGTAGTCTTTTTTTCTTCATCTGTTCTTTTGGTTAAGAAGGATGGTTCTTACCATTTCTGTGTTGATTATAGACACTTGAATGCCCTTACTCAAAAAACTAAATATCCTGTTCCTGTTATTGATGAGCTGCTAGTTGAGTTAGCTACTGCTTGTTGGTTCTCAAGCCTTGATCTGAGATCGGGATATTATCAGATTAGGATGGCTTCTGGAGAAGAGTACAAAACTATTTTTCAGACATATAATGGTCATTATGAATTCTTAGTAATGGCCTTTGGTCTTAGTGGTGCACCAGAAATTTCAAGGGGCCATGAATGTGACTTTGGCACCTCTACTCAGGAAGTGTGTATTGGTTTTCTTTGATGATATTTTAATTTACAGTCCTACCTGAGAACTTCATTTGCAACATATTGAAATGGTGTTACAGTTTTTAAGAGCTGATCATTGGAAGGTGAAGTTGTCTAAATGTTCCTTTGCTTAGGAGAAGATTACTTACTTAGGCCATATTATTAGCAAGCAGGGAGTTTCTACTGACCCATCTAAAGTTGAAGCAGTCCACTCATGGCCTACTCCTGGCAATGTTAAAGAATTGAGAAGCTTTTTGGGGCTAGCTGGATATTATAGAAAATTTGTCAGGCACTTTGGTGTGTTGTGTCGACCACTTACTGAATTGCTACGCAAGAATACTATTTTTGTGTGGACTGATGTGCATGAACAGGCCTTCTAGTCTCTGAAACAAGCATTGTGCTCAGCCCTTGTTTTAGCTTTACCTGATTTTTCTAAACCCTTTGGAATTGAGACTGATGCTTGTGCTTATGGTGTGGGTGCTGTTTTGTTGCAAGATGGACATTCTTTGGCATTTGTCAGTAAGGCCGTAGGACCTAAAATGTGAGGTTTGTCCACATATGAAAAACAATATATGGCTATACTTTGCTGTGGAGCAGTGGAGATCCTATTTACAGCATGCTGAATTTTTTATTTTCACTGACCAGCACAGTCTCATCCATCTAAATGAACAGAGACTTCACACTGCTTGGCAACAGAAAGTTTTTACTAAACTTCTGTGGTTGCAATACCGTTTGGTTTATAAGACGGGTTCTGACAACCGTGTTGCTGATGCTTTATCTCGAAGGCCTCAGTCCACTGGACAGTTGTTGGCTGTGTCAACTGTTCAGCCTCAATGGCTAGAAGCTGTGATTCAGAGATATGCTGAAGACCCTTTTGCTCAAGCCTTACTTACCAAGCTTCCTCTTCAGCAGAATTCTGAAGGCCATTTTTTTCTGAATGCTGGTATACTTCGTTATAAGAACAGAGTTTTTCTGGGAGCTGATGTCTTTGCATCACAAAGTTATGCAGGCCTTGCATGATGTCTTTGCATCACAAAGTTATGCAGGCCTTGCATGAGAGTGCTTTAGGAGGCCATTCTGGCTTTCCTGTAACTTACAGGCGTATTAAGCAGTTGTTTTACTAGCAGAAAATGAAAGCTGCTATCAAGGCATTTGTTGCAGCTTGTATTACTTGTCAGCAAGCCAAATCAGAGCGTTGTAAGTATCCAGGCCTCTTGCAGCCTCTGCCTGTTCCTGCTACTGCTTGGCAAGTGGTGTCAATGGACTTCATTGAAGGTTTACCTCGCACTGCTTCAGTTGACTGTTTGCTGGTTGTAGTGGACAAGTTCTCTAAGTACTCTCACTTTATCCCTCTGTTACATCCTTTTACTGCTTCCAAAGTAACCAAGTTGTTCCTGGATCATGTATATAAGTTGCATGGAATGCCTAATGCTATTATATCTGATAGAGACATGATTTTTACCAGTAATTTCTGACAAGAATTATTCAGATTGAGTGGGACAAAGCTGCAGATGAGTTCAGCATACCACCCTCAATCTGACGGGCAAACAGAGAGAGTTAACCAGTGTGTTGAGACCTTTTTGCATTGCTTTGTGCATTCATGTCCTCGCAAATGGGTTGATTGGATCTCTTTGGCAGAATTCTAGTATAATACATCCTTTCACACAGCCTTGGGTCATTCTCCTTTTGAGGTGATATATGGTCGTTCTCCTCGCTACTTTGGTCTGTCTGCCAATGATACTTGCCTAGTGCCGGATTTGCAGCAATGGCTGTCTGATCGAGAACTTATGCAGCGTGCTGTCAAATTACACTTGCACAGAGCTTAACAACGCATGAAGTTTCAAGCTGATAAACAGCGTTCTGAACGAGAATTTTCAGTGAAAGATTCTGTGTGTGAAGTTACAACCTTATGTTCAATCTTCTGTGGCTCTGTGAGCAAATCACAAGTTATCCTTCAGATATTTTGGACCTTATCGTGTTGTGCAGAAGATTGGATCAGTGGCTTATAAGCTTGAGTTGCCTGCCTCAGCTTCAATCCATCCAGTGTTTCACGTGTCTCAACTTCGTAAAGTTGTCACTAATGATATGCCTGTCAGTAATACATTACCCACTCCTCTGAAGATTCTGCAGTACCGTTCCATTCGTCGTGGTTCTGGTTTTGTGAAGCAAGGTCTGATTCAGTGGTCACACATGGATCGTCAGGATGCCATCCCGGGATGACCTGGAAGCTCTCAAGAATCGTTTTCCATTGGCGCCGGCTTGGGGGCAAGCGGCTGCAAAAGAGGGAGGGGATGTTACAGTGCCTGTGCAATATCCGACAACGCCAACACTGAAAGAGCCCGTTCCTGGTCACCGTCTGGCACGCCCTACTGCGATGGCACCTGAGTGTGCAAAGCACCGTGTGCAACCGAATGTGCGTGTGTGGACCCGAGTGGGTGTAAGCGTCGTGTGAGCCAGCTGGCCTTGTAACCATAAATACTGAGCACCTGACACTGGGTTGGTTACAAAATGAGATAATAACAAACAGAATTATCCTCCTCTGTTCTTCCTTCCCCTGCTCCTATCTTCTGTTCTTCCCCAATCTCTCCATCAACTATCTTGTATCCGGCGAGATCGTAACAAAAATATACCCATATGTACATACATCAGGTGGGTCTGTAAAGTTCCAATACGTGCATATAAGCATATTTCCAATTTCGGTGGAATAATAATGACACCAAGTTAATTACTAAAAGTTGAAAAACATATTTTTGAAACAGCAAAATTGAAAGAGTATGATTTCAATTAACCCTTGTCAAGGACCCAGCATAAGCTCAGATAGTTTATTTATGGTGAAGTTTTACAGCAGACAGTGCCACAACCGAAGCCAGAAAACATGACCTGGATTCCCTAAATAATACTCCCTCCGTTCCAAATTAAAGTCACTTTGAGCTCCTCAAAATTTCCTAAATTATAAGTCATTCTCACTTCCCAAAACAAATTTTTCTCTTCCCAATACATCTCCACTCTGTCTCTCTCCTCCTCATGTTCAAAACATCCCACTTTGAACATCCCACTTTTTCTACTTTTCTTCATGTGCCTAAACCCAAAACAACTTATAAAAAGAGATGAAGGGAGTAACTATTACTATTGCACAAAGTGCAAATATAACAAACAGCTGCAAGCAAAGGAATTTAGAAAAGGCTGAAGCTCTTTACATGTTTACTTGTAATAATGTAACTCTTTACATTCTGGTGGGGCATGAATCAGGGTAGAGATTTGATGGAGCTTGACCTAAAGAACAGTGGATAAGAGAAATCAGTTTCATCTGTCTACCTGATGTACATGTAAAATGAAATTTGTATGCGCAGAAGAGAGCTTAGCCATCAAACCTGTTTATCTTATCACAGGAATCAGTGTTGTCCAGTAGTGATTCAATGGCGCCCTTGTCAAAGTTCCCTGAATCTATCGCTAGTTGCAATCCCTGCAATGTAATTTGATTATCCATTAGTCAGGCTACTCAACTGCAGCACACTAACTAAAGGGTGCCTAAAAAATTTGCAACTCACCTGTAACAATTTTTGACCAGTGAAAGGCTTCCGGGTCACTTTTGGGCCTTCCTGTAGCAATTAAAAATTGAATCTTAAGTGAACTGGATAAACAGCCCAGGAGCATGCAGCGCCATAACTATAAATACACATTCGTACCAGGCGTTCTGGCAATTTTCCACCATTTTGCTCTATGAATTGGCATAGGTACATCACACCGGCACATGAAAAATCCTGTAGAAGAGAGAGTATTTTGGTCATCATAAGAAAAAACTAAAAAAGAGTACAACAGACTTAACCTATTACCCAAATGGCACAATACCCGTTTTTTATCAAAGGCATGCATGACCCATCTTTTTATAAATTTTCAGGGGCGAAAAAGGACAGCTCATATAAGATATTTACATGCTAAATTGGGGGGCTGATCCTATACCCTCCAAGCACATTATTTTAGATTACATTTCAATTTTAGAAGAAAAGGCATACTGGACTGAAATAATAATCAAAACTTCTCAGAGAAAGACCTACCTGTTTGGCTTCCATTGAATCAATTTTCCCATCCTGTAGAAGTAGAAGGGCTAACATTAATAAGTAAAAATTCATATGGGATTACTTGTGTCTCAGGTATACACTTACCAGACCCCAGACCAAGTCTTTGATGTTTTTTATTTCAGAACCAATATTCTCAAGCTTCAGCCGGGCATCAGTAACCTGAATAGCAAATTATTTGAAAACCAGATGAACAATGCACAACAAATATATGCCCGGATAAAGCCTTTAAATAAGTTGTATCAAAGGAAAAACTACATCATCTCTTATTTGTCCGGACAGAGCCTTTTGCTGATCCAATTTATCATCCAACTTTTCAATGCGCTGTGTCAAATGTCTTTTAGCAGCCTGCATAAATAAGAACAAGGTTAGAACATGAAGGTTGAAAAGATCTCAACATGACAACATAAATATGTGGCACAAACACAGCCTGTAACTGAGTCACAAAAAAAAAAAACAGCCTGTAACTATAAAAGAAATCAAAGATATCAGTTCAAAGACCGGTGACAGATTGCTGGCACAAATGAATACTGATGGAACACTTACAGCAAGAGAGCTTTGCACTTGCTCCAAATGTTTAGTCATACTTGAAACAGCATTTGCCATGTTGCGTTTGGTGACATACATTAGATCCGAGAATGAGATGCCCTGAACGACAATAAACGTGAATAATTCTTTTCAATGATACAACTAATGATAGAAGAGCGATTCAAGAAATAAAGGTACAAGTTACTGCCTCAAAAGAAGGAACATGAACCACAACTAAATTAGCTTTAAGTCTACAATTTTGGCAGTTAAATATTGCTAGTGTCAAATAAAATAAAACCTATAATAGACAGGGGCAACATACTTTCCACCACATATAACCATAACCCAGTGCTCCCACAGTTGCTGCAGGTACTATCAGGCCTGATAATCCTGCAAGATGAACAACAATAATATTATAAGGTTTTATACAGCACCAACTATATAATATGATGAAAACAGTCAGTTTTTTTTTCACTTTGACTCCTTTTACAAGCCAAATTAATAGCTACCAAGACAAACCTGCTGTTCCGGAGCCTCCATTAACAATAGTAATTGGACGAGAGGAACTCATTTGTCTGACCTCCATGGCTAGGCGACGCACCTATCAGGATCGGAATTCACTTCCATATGAGAAAACTGAACGAGCATACCCATTAAGATAAACTAAATCTATGTTATCTGATGAGTCAACGACAGACAATTGTGTACATATTAAATTTTGATTAGGAATGATGGGAATACCACATGCAAACATTTTTCTGGCACAAATAATGCTAAAGTTTCTCCCTTTTTTCCCTTTTTTTTGGCGGGGAGGGGTGGGGAGGCACTATTTTTTGTATGGAGTAACTGAACCGTGCAGTGCTTGTCATCCACTGCACCAAGGTCTATAATTCTGAACGTTAGACTGCAATCAATCCCTCAATTTATAAAGAAAAATAAACATTGCATAAGAAAGAATTCAATGAATAAGAAAACATTTGGGAGGCATGGTACAAACTTCACCCATTATTTTGTACACTACAAGGAGTATTAGAAGTCCAGATGACAGAATCTGTTTCCCATGATTAGGTAGTTTTGGGAGATAACCATGCACTTGAGAAAGAACAGTATTAAAAGGAAGGTGTGGTGGTGGACTGACATGGAGAAGTGCAGTCTCTATTTTGATACAACAACAATGCCTTTTTGTCCCAAACAAAGTTGGGGTATACTAGAGCTGAAGCCCCCCAGAGACAAACCACAACGGACTTTAAAAAAAAAGATAAAAAGGAAGGGAAAAAGAATGTAACAAAGAGAAGAAAAGAGCAAAAAAAATAGAAAAGTAAAAAAATCGGTAAACCGGCAATCAATTTTCTGGAAATTTATTTTGATATTTGGTGAAAAACAAATAATTATCGGTACAATGAATTTAGCAAACCTTACAGGATGACATACCTATTCCAACATTTTGCAGTACAAAAGAAGAAGTTGCATAAGAATAACACAAACAACCTCAGCAAAGCAATGTTTGGCCAACTTTAGGGATCTAACATATGGAAATACCTAGTCCACCACTTCGCAATAGAAAAAGAAAAACTAACAACAGAATTATAATACAGAACAATCTAAGAAAAGCAATGTTTTCTCAACATTAGGGATCTAGAATATTTGCTCCCTTCTGATGTTTCCCGTCTAGAAAATTAGAAGACACTTTAATGATATCATTACCACTGGACCACTGTAACCACATAGTAACTCGAAATAAACCAATAGCATTCAATGCATACTATGTTTTCTACTTTTGAAATTGGTCTTCACAGCGAGGCAAAATTAACGACAAAATCACATAACGTTCATACTAAATCGGAATCATTCGTGGCTAGCAATACGCGTTAGCCAATATTCGCGAATTAAAATCCTAGACTAGATAAAGCACGCTGCATCTCAGCCACACACAACATAAGAAACAAAACTAATGAAGGGAAGACCAGGGAGACCACACCAACCTGCGAGATAAGCGCTTCGTCGACGCTGGATTCCCCTTCGCCGCCGCCCTTCCCTTTGTTCCCCTTGTCCAGTATCTCCTTCAAACCCACACGGCACCGGATCATCAGAACCCCAACATGTTAAAAGCTCGCAGGGTCACGAGACGAGCGAGCTTCAAGGAGGGAGAGAGCGGCGCGCGGCGGCCAGAAGATGCGACGCACCTGGAGCTCGCCGAGGATCTCGGCGAGGCGACCGTTGCGGAGGACGACGGAGCCGGCCACGCCGGCGCCGACGAGGACGACCACCCGGGTGAGGCCCATGCCCGCCTGCGCTAGCGCCATGGCTGCGGGCGGGCCGCGTGCGAGGAGGATTAGCCCGCGGAGGTAACCCTAGCCTGGTGCCGAGGCGGGCCGCGAGGGAAGGTTGGGGCCGCAGCGTGGTAGGCGTTGAGCTGGTTTGCAGGAGGGCCGAGGAGCGAGGGCGACGCGATGAGAGAGAAAACAGTAGGGAGGGCAACAGGTGGGGCCTATATGGAGGTGGAAGGTGGATTCACATCGTCTTATGTACTCTATGTAGAGGGAGCATTAGTTGTTATTAGCCAGTTATTTTCTAATCTATGGCTATCGAAGTTTTGGATTGTAAAAACAGTTGGCCATGTCCTTGCTCCCGCCACGCACCATGCTTTCTCCGGTGAATTTTTTAATTAAAAAATCACTTGGCTGTGAGGCACTACACACGTCTCTTTCGAAGGGAAGAAAATCCTCTGCGGACGGTTCGCAGAGTGATTATTTGCGGCCCTAGTTTTGATTGCCGACGCGTGGATATGTTAAGAGATCAAACGGCTCTGGTGCCCGACAGTTCTCTCGTGCTCACGGCTCGCTCCATCAAAGCTCCTCGACTCGGCTTCACTCGCGTCCGTGGCTCGCTCTATTTGCGCGATGAAATCAAGCCCATGGCGCGACAAAGCAACTGCTCTCTGGATCCTCATGTGCGTTGCCGGCGGCGAGAATCTTCACCAGAGTTTGCCGGCGACGAGAATCTTTACGTGAGGCCTGCAGCTTCTTCTCTCTCATCCCCATCTGCTCCTAGGCGGAGCCCACGAAATCCCAAATCTATGGCGTGATGATGCTGCTGCTCCCTGGATCCTCACATGCGTCACCGACGGCTTGAATCTTTCCGCGAGGACTGTGTCAATGCCGCGCCATGCCCTCACATTCCCAAAACCATGGCCCAATGAAGCTGCTGCTCCCTAGCACGTGCGTCGCCGTCGGCGAGAATCTTCACGCGAGGCTTGCGGCAAAGCCTGGACATACCGTCTCAATCCCAAAACCATGACCTAATGAAGCTGCTGCTCCCCGGCACTTACGTCGCCGGCGACGAAAATCTTCACGCGAGGCTGCGGCAAGAAGACCGCGCCAAGGCCAGACACTTACGTGGCCGGCGACGAAAATCTTCACGTGAGGCTGCGGCAAGAAGACCGCGCCATGGCCGATATGTGCAAGCATGGATGACGCTGAGAGCCGAGTCCTGGAGCTTTGATGGAGGGAGCCGCAGGCACGAGAGAAGCTGAGTCGAGGAGCGCGAGCCGCAGGCACGATAAAACCGTCAGGCACTGCAGCCGTTAGATCTCTTAACATATCCACGCGTCGGCAATCAAGACTGAGGCCGCATGATCACTTTGCGAACCGTCCGCAGAGAATTTTTACCCCTCTCGAAGGCTCACAGCCCAGAGATTCTCTCTCTCTCTCTCTCTTCGACGGACTCCTCACCAATCAAGAAAAAAAAATAATTCGATGAAGCGGGCGGCCATGGCAGGCAAATCCACCACGCTCGGTGGCTCGGATATCCAGATTTAAGAGGTCAAGCAGTATCTCATCGCCATTCGAGATTCACTTCAGGCTGCCCTTCTTCGACATCTCCTCGCCTGGCCATCGCACGGCTCGTCCACATGTCGATGGAATTCGAGATCCAGCCTACTTCACGGACTCAAGGTGCTGTAGAAGCGGCGACTGAAGGCTTTACGGTAGGCGGCGACGTCAACTTCGACAGGAAGGCCTCACTACACGGCATCATTGCTCCTAATCTATTTTTCCCCCCTTGCATTTCATATGCTGATATACTGGTAGTATTATAACATTGATAGACAACAATTCTAATAAGATTAAAATTATTTCACAATAACTTAGTTTGGTTTTCTAAGTTAGATAGATTGAGCATAATGGATACTGAAATTTCATTTTGATGCTTAACAAAAGAGTATTAAATCTTGCTATCTTCCTATTTGTCAATGATTTTCATGAAAGTAACTCATTCCAGTTCCACCGAACGGATTTGATCCAACTTCACTTGGCCCTGCTCCAGTAGGACCACTAGGCCCTGCTCCGCCCTGAAAGATGAACCAAAACAGAGATCAGAAGAAAATTTAAGCTTGCTTAATTATGTAAAGTACATGTTTTACCATAAGTAACTAAGTGAAGCTGCTAAAAGATCCAAACTTTGCCATCACATGGTCATTGTTTGTGAATACGTTGTGAGTATTGTTGCTTGCCCTTGTCTTCTTTTTTTTATGAAACTTGTCAGCCCATGTTAGTGTCCGTATAGAAGTACTCTTTTTTTTTAACCACTCTTTTCTTTATGCCTTTCACATGAGCAAATTTTTCAGATATCTTAAATGATTCTTGTTCCTGGAGTTGATCTATAGTAATACTTAAAGAGTCTTTGATCTTGCTGTCAATATCTTTTTGCAGAGTGTTAAGCACATCATCAACAAATGAAGTGATGTCTTCATACTCAGCTACCCGAGAAGCAATTGCAAGGAACTTTCGGGAGAGTGATTGGTAACGTCGTGTTGCATTTATTTTTGGGTTTTTCATAACATTGTTGCCTTTAGTGTCTTGTACAGTCCCACTTCTTGCTTTTTTAGTCCATCTCTTCAAAACATAATGTGGAGGTAAGAGCTTGATATTCATCAAGTCAAAAACTTTTAGGGCATGACTGCATAATATTCCAATTCTTTCAAATTGTCTGCAGCTGCAAAACACCACTTGGTTGGAGGGATCACCTACAACTGTATACTCCTTTTCCATTACTCCATTTCCATTGTAGATCTCTACATTGTACTCATTAATTTTTTCAGTTGGTATAGCATATGCTGCCATGGATCTTTCACACTCAATTTGAAAAGCTTCAAAAATACATTCAGTGTATAAGTTACTTGCTTGTATCAACAATGGTGTCATCTTTTTATCTGTGGCTCTTTTTTCCTTGAGTTATATTCTGAATCTAGCACTTTGGCTCGCTTGCTTGCAACAGCCCTTTCAAAATGTGTGAAAAATCTAGCAATGTCCAAATCACATTTCAGAAAATTCTTCATGTCCTTGTTTAAGCTTTCACTTAGTTGTGTGCTTCGCATTCCTAGTGTGTGTACATTCTTCATGAAACATTCGACCCATTTCTCCTTTTGTTGATAGATACCATGCAACCAAGTATCATTTTCGACATTACACCTCAAGGCACTGAAAGATGCTTCAAATGCTGTTTCATCCTCATGCTCATACATGCAAGCACTTAATTCACTTAGAGCGCTTGATCCATCACAGTTTTGTCGAGCTAGATATTTGACAGCATTTTGCATGATATGAAAAGTACACAACCCATGCCAAGTGTTAGGAAACACTATAGATATTGCTACTTTCATGGCCATGTCTTGATCTGTATAGATGGTTTTTGGATGCTTTTGCCCATGTGCTTTCAAAAAGGTCTCAAAAAGCCACTGAAAAGATTCAGATGTCTCATCATACATCAAAGCAGCTCCAAATACCACTTTGTCGGAAATGATTAAATTCAACAAAGACAGCTAGTGGTCTGATTTCTTTGTTTGTTCCAAATGTTGTATCAAATGAAATAACATCACCAAACTGGGCATAGTCAATAAGCATCTTAGCATCTACCCAGAAAATGTTGGTTATTTTTTCTCACAATCTAGTTGTATGGCAGAGTAGAATGAAGGATTTTCAGCACACCTCTCTTCAAAATATTTCAAGATACTTCCTGCTTCTCTATATAACAGATTTCTTTGTCTCTTTGACCTTAAATAATTATTATGATCTAGGCATGTGTAACTAAGGTTTCTGCAACCACCAGCTTCTCTGCTTGCTAATTCATAGGCATCTTTGGGCCTAATCCCAGAAGCATCTGCCATTTCAATTTGAGTACCTTGCACAACAGAAATTTTTCTTTGAGAAGCCATTAGATGGCAAGTTTCAGGTAGCTGAAGGACATGATTATGCTCAAGGACTAATCATATAGCTCATAATTCCCTTCTACTCGATTAATTGTAATTCCCATTCTAACTTTGCAACCAGTTCTAGTTTGAGCCCGAGGATTCTTTGTTAGGTGGTCTCTTTTATCTTTTGCCCTGAAACCAGCTTTTGCATATACAAATCTGCTTGAAGTATACTATCTACTTGGCTTTTGTTGTTGTACTGCTTTCTTACATCAAAACCTACCATACCACCATAACTGATCCAGAAATTTCAGGCATCATCAACTGTATTAAATTTCATTCCTATAGCTGGCATCCAACTTGGTGACTTCTCCATACTGCAGGTATAAAAAACCCCAAATTTCATGAATTTTAGGTTTAATCTAATTATGATGAGTAGATTTTGCATCAACTTTTTCCATTGCTAGTCAAAAGTACATGAATAATGCAAGTAGAATAATCTGACTTACTTGTTTAGCTCACAATCCATAGCACTTTCTTGTCCTTTTGCAGCTAAATCTCTCACGTGATGGACCACAACAAAGAAAATCAAGGGAAAAGGAGGGACGACAGAGAGAACAACCAGAAGGGACTAGGGAGCAGACGACATAGAGAACAACCGGGGGAGCAGACTGATTCTGGCGCCAAAAAAAGTTGTGATTGACGCCTTTTTTCCAGTGTGGTCATGTGCTTTAACTCTTTATTGCTGGTTCCTTTAATGTCGGTCGGCGCGGGCTGCGGGGCTGTAACGCCGCGATCCACAACGCAGCACGTATTTGGGTCAACTATAATTTGAGATCTTTTCTTCGACAAGGAATCCTTCGTATCCGAGTAGTATTTGATTTGCACAATTGAGTTCTCCTCTACCCTGTAACATCTACAATGTGCTATAAAGATGCATAATTATCTGAATCACAAATTATAAATTTACATATTGTACTAATTTTTGAATAAAAAGAACTGTTAAAAATAATGTTAAAAGTTAAAAGACAACAATGTTAGGAAGGGAGGGAGTTAACCGATCAACTAATGAGACTCTTATAAACCTCTCGCAGCAAAGATCAGAGCACAAACTATCCCAGTTAACCGAATCAAACGCTTTCGCAAAATCTAGCTTTGAGCAGAAGTGTTAGGATTTTCCTCTCGAGACATCATTGAACGAGCTCCACTTCATAGATGAAATAAGGACTGCGCTTGATGAACCCGGTTTGATGGATATCAATGAGGTTTGAAATCTGTTTCTGGAGACGAGAGGGTAGTTTTCCCCGTGTTATACTTCAACTGTAGAACACGAGACAAAATGCACACTGCATGGTGTGAAAAGGAAACAAGCAGGCAAACAAGAGATTCCATTACCCCGTAGTAATACTTCCTATCATCTAAATTGAATTCTAGAACATCAGTCTTGCCTTGCATCCGAGTCTAAGACACATCTGAGTCTGTTCAACTTAGGACTAATAGATACAATAACATGTAAACACTAAACAGACTCATGGACAATCAGATCTTCAGTGTTGTACATTTTACATTTAGATGTATATTATAGTAAGCTATGGCCTCATGAATCATAATTATTCAAAAATCATACATTTTTTCAATTTACAATTATCCTACAAAAATCATTGCATATCAAAATACAATACTCCTATATTATAAGCTAGCAGGTATCTATGCTAGTAATACAAGATTGTTGTTGCAAAACCAGTATACAGTACTAATTAAGAAGGCAGCTGGTTGACATAACAAGAACACTAACTTCTCGTCGCATCCGCCAGTGTATATTTAAGAGCTGCTTTCCACTGCTCGATGTAGTTATTACTTTCTTTGAACCAGGTCAATTTTATTTAATGAGTATATATTGAGAGACATTTCCACAACTTTGATAATCAAAGTTGTTTTCAAGAAAAAAAAATCATTTTTTCTTCTTGACCTATAACTACAAAATCAAATCTTCAATACTTTGGGATAAGGGTTCCCATGGCTTGAAGAAAGGCAGAAGTGGTAAAAATCTGCCACAAGGAGATGTAGGCAGTCTTTGTGACACCACTATAGCACAAGAAATGTTGGCAGGAGATGATGAAAGCTGCCACAACGAGGAAACACAAGTAGGAGGTCTCTGGTCTGTCCTGTGGTCCTTTGCCGTTCTTCCATGTTTTTCAGTAGACACAAAACACTAGTAAGTCCAACAGTGCGACACTTTCTGGCAATAGATATCTGTGATGCATATGAATACACTTCAATCTGTTTTCAATATTTTTTACTGACAGCAGGACTGATTGAGGATGAAGAAAATTGGTGATAAGAGACACTTCTCCTTCACCTTCCTCTTATTTTATTTATTTATGTGTAACAGTGGTACATTTGTTATTTTCTTTTCAAAAGAAAATAAAACAAAATTAGTGCACTTGTGTGTGTGCCCATCAGTAACTATCAACCTACCAGGAGTTTCAAGACGTCCAGCGGGCCTGATGTATCATTTCCCCCATAGAAACTCGCATCCCAATTCCTTTCGTAATCGATCATTTGACTCTGTTTTCGCTGCTAGTATAATATCGTTGATAACACTCTTATCTGGGAATTCATCTGGCACGAGGCTTCTATATATATCGAATTGTACATCTGCTTCTTCTTTCTTGTCTAAAAGTGCAAAAACAATGCCCTGAATAAAAGTTTTGACAATCAGAACCGAAAATCCGGGATAACGGAAAGAACTTTTGGGCACATTAAATCCACATATGGTCAAAGAGTACCTGGCAAAGATGGGGGCGAAAATCTCGAGGATCCTCATCTATAAGTTTCTGCAGTTTGTCCAATGCAACATCCAACTCCCCCTGTATGTCATCAAATGTTTCATTTGCACATTGGAAAACTATCATGACTTCAAAAATCAAATACCTTTTTATATGGACATGTATTACCTTGACAACATGCATTTGTGCAATCAAAAGCTTTATGTTGCGCTCTTCAGGTACTCTTTTCTCAGAAACTGCGAATTGCAAAGCATTTTCAAGCATTTCAAACGCACTAGGGCCTTCAAGTCTCTTACGCATACACAGTGCAAGTCCCTGCAAGAGCGAGAGGTGTTACTAAAGAATGAAGATGTCATCAACTATTTCGAGAATATCACATAAAAAAGATATAAGAACAAGCAAGTTTGTAGAAAGCTCAAGAGAAGATTGCTGCTACTAATAGTCTGCTGCATAAAAAAAAGTTGAGGGGCACATTAAAAAAACTCAGCGAATTGCTTTGCTACATTCCTCAATCCAAAAAAAAAAAAACTACGGTAGGTACATTTTATTTAGTAAAATGCAGCAGTGATCTACTTGATCAGTTATATAACATCACAATGTTCTGTTGACAAGAGCCTTCTTATATAGCTAATATTTACCACAATCTCAAAATGAAATTACCAAAAGTGACTATCAATGCAAGGCATACCACAAACTACCTTTTGGAAGGCTACAAGATAGCCTGACGATTATCCCTCGAATCCTACAGCTAAAAATAACTGGCATTTGAGCTGGTTACCTATTACTACCGCAAGACACTTACTTTTCCATGTTTAGAATCAAGCATTGAGGTAATTTTCTAGACTTGATTAGCAAAAAGACAGATATGAACCAATAATTATAGCATAATATGATGTTATGATGCAAGCAATGTGGTCAAATCAATAAGACTGCAGAAATCTGAAGAAATGTATAATGTACCCACATGGAGAGCTCGAACGAGGAGGGGATTCTCTGCCAGGACCTCCCTGTACTGCCGCTCGGCCTCGTCCAGGTCCCCTTTGAGCTCGTGCAGCTGCGCCTCAGTCAGCCGCCACTCCTCCTCGCCGGGCTCGGCCTCTCGCAGCCGGCGCGCGTACTGCAGCGCGCCGCCCCAGTCCGCGCGCTTCATCTTGGCGTACAGCATGCACTTGAGCGCGTCCACGTCGCCCGGGTTGTGGCTCAGAATCTCCGAATACATCTTCATCTCGTCGTCGGCCTCGACCTCCTCCTCTATCTCTTTTACCTCCTCTGATTTCTTGACATCATCCTCGACAAGCTGCTTGCTTTCTTCAGATTCCTTCTGCTCATCCTGCTGCTTGCTTTCTTCGGATTCTTGCTGCTCACCCTGCTGCTTGCTTTCCTCGGATTCCTGCTGCTCACCATGCTTCTTGCTTTCTTCGGATTGTTGCTGCTCACCCTGCTGCTTGCTTCCTTCGGATTCTTGCTGCTCACCTGGCTTCTTGCTTTCTTCGGATTCTTGCTGCTCACCCTGCTCTCCGATTTCTTGAGGTTGTTGAGTCGGCGGGGGAGCGGAGGCGACGGCAGGCGGTGGGCGGACGCCGGAAAAGGAGAGGAGGGAGGCCGCGAGAAGGAAGACGAGGGTCCTCGAGGCGGTGGCGACGGAGGAGACGACGCCTGCCGTGGGGGCCTTGCAGGAGGAGGTAAGGATTCTGGAGAAGCGCGGCGGATTTGGAGGGATTCGTGAGAGGGCAAGAAAGCGGCGGGGCTTGAGAGGGAAGGAATTAGAGGGGGCAGCGGCAGGCTCGCGGTGTCTTGGGAGCAGGAGGGAGGCGGAGCAGGAGGAGGCTGTTGACAGGAAGAAGCTCATCGCCATAGCCGAGGCTTTTGCGAGGAAGAAGATCTGCTCTGCGGCTGCTAAAACCTCGGTTGACGCACGGGCCTTCTCTCTGATTCTAGAGCATGGTTCAAAAGAACCGTTTAAAACCGAATGGTTTTTACAGCTTCAGTTAAACTGAACCACTACAATTTTATCAAATAATCAGTTTTTATTTAAAAAATTTAAAATGCAAAAAATTGAATATCTCAAATATCAGTCAAACCGGATAAAAATTGATCAAATCTATAGAAAACTAGAAACAATTTAATTTTAAATTTCAAAATTTTAAAACTTAAAACCGCTCAGTAAATCAAAGTCCATGTGGAGATCCCTTCTCCGGTTTTAGTTTAACCGGCGAGTATCAATAAATTTTCTCGCTTCTTTGATTTGCAGAAGTTAAGACCTCGATTAGCAAAAGCTAAGGTCCAATTTATGTGGAATTTTTTTTATAAAATTGAAGGATTTTCCCAAAATATATGAATGATTTCCCCGAATATATGAATGATTTCCCCCGAATATATGAACGATTTCCCTGAAATTTGCTTCAAAGTTAAAAACACTTCTTGAATTCATCCTTGTGGAACATGATGAGTCATTATTTTTCATCTTTAGGACCTCTTTGGTTGAGATTATGATTGTTCAAAAAATTGCTCACACTTTAGATTATCTATAAAAATCACTTATCTAACTTACTCATATAATCTATTTTTTATGTCAAGAGTGTTTGACAAAATAACTTATCTAATATGTATTATAGGTAGTGAGAATGGAGAAGTGGTAAAAGCTATTATTTGTAGCTTACAAGTGCTAGTACAAAATATATAAGTAATTATAGATGATTATATGCATAATCACTTATGGGTTTTAAATGTTTGAGCATAAGCTATGATAATTATTAGCAAAATCAGCCTCATAATCTCCACCAAAGGGGACCTTAACTTGGGGCAAATATAGTTCATACTGGTTTACCAAACAATCGGAAGTTCCTGGTCAAAGTCCTCTTCCTCGAACTAGAGTGACATGCCATGCCATTTTTTAATCTGCTGGGCAAAGATTAAGGCTCACTTTGGCAGGGCTTTAGATTATGAAAAATTGATTTTAGCTTTCGATTATGGGGTTGAGCAACCTTTTGGAATAATCTAAACCCCTCTTGAAACTGTTTGGGAAACCAAATTTTACTCAGATTATGACATGAAAAGCAGCAGATGTTCCGCTTTCCTTCGTAGTTCATTTTTTCTACCAGATTTTGGTTGATTTTCAGGTATAAGTGATTTTAGATGATCTATTTAGTAGAGATTATGCATAATCAGCTCTATAATCCCTACCAAATCAGGGCCTAACAGTGCTGTTGAGTTCTGTTTTGGATGGAAGTAGTGATGTCCATGTATTTGGAGCGTAAAGCTGGACAACCCAGTCAAAATTTTCAGGAATTAGGACCTCTTTGGTAGAGCTTTCTGCTCTTGATTCTCAAGCAGAATCAAAGAAACTCTGTCAAATAGTGTTTTTCAGTATAAGTGATTCTTGTCTGATTCTATGAAATAATTATCTGAAATGAACTAAGAGGCTGAGAGCTAAAAAAAGTAGATTCTCTTAATTCTGTAAAGTGATTTTCTATCTTAAGAGAATAAAAAAGAATTACTTTCAACCACAGAATCACTTCACGTGAGAATCAAGAGTGAATTCAGAAAATCAAAACTAGAAGCTTTGTCAAACAGGCCCTTGGACCCTCTTCGGTACGGCTTTAGATTATGAAAAAATGACTTTAGCTTTGGATTATGGGGTTGAGTAGCTTTTTGAAATAATCTAAAGCCCTCTTGAAAATTGTTTGAGAAACCAAATTTTAGCTCGATTATACCGTGAAAACAGCACATGTTCTGCTTTTCCTCCCAGTTCATTTTTTCCACCAGATTTTGGCTGATTTTCGGGTATAAGTGATTTTAAGTGATCCATTTGGTAGAATTATGCATAATCAGCTTCATAATCCCTACCAAAGGGGCCTTAGTCTTTTAAAATAACAGACTAATTGCTCCTCTGACCTCCCTGAACCTAAAGTTACCTAACAAGCGCAGCTGTGCTCCCCTTGTGCATAGTAATCAGCCATTTGGTATATAGAAAAAAAAACCCAAAGTCAATGACAGGGGATCGTCTATTTAAATGATATGTGTGCTACAATGATATATCTTAATTTTGCAAATTGTAATGGCATATTTCAAATTAATTACATGATGAACTATATTTTTCTTGAGAGGGTTTTTGCTGGTACATGTCGACCACTTAAACATATTTGGCAAAAGATAACTTCAGTGCACTTTACTAATACATGACAATAGTTTTTTTGTGTCATTTAGAATTTTACCTTCCTGTGGAGCAATCTGGTTGATTTTCGGTTTATCCTTCTTTATCCTATGTGGAGTACCTGCCAGGATTTCAGTGGTCGCCTCAATGAATATATCCACTGATGTGTTACTTGGTGTACGGTACTATTTGGCTGCTGTAACCTGTACAAGGGCTGCTTGCAAGTTTTGCATTTTGGTTCTGACGTGTAGTATGAAAGGCCGGTGAAATCAAGTTTTCACGGTATAACTTTCTGAATTCTGAGCGCCCAATTAAGCGGCTCTTCTATGAAATGAAACATACAGCCGGATTTTTGATCCAGGTCAACGCACCACACGCACGTCCGTGTGCGGAACGACGAGATCGTCTAATCACGATCACAACATCACTGAAATATCAAGTTCGGGAGTAACCTCGTCGGAGCAAGATCTTCATAGGGTTAATCTAAGGCTCGGCAGGCCAGTTGGAACATCTCAAACGCCACCGAGACGAAGAAAGAAAAAAAATTAAGTTTGAAAGAGATTAGGTTAAAAAAGAAAAAAAAGTAAAGATGTATTTGATTCACCATTGGAGGGGTAGCCTCTCAATCGGCATTGGGCTTCTTTATATAGAGGTGTGCTTGTCTTGTCACGTAGAGCCAATGATCCTATTAATTAGAAAATAAATTAGATTTGATTTGGTTTAAAAACTACCAAAAACTTTTTTCGGGTACCAGATACTCCGGGTCAGGGGCAGACAGTCTGATGGCCTAAAATTCGATTTCAGAAAGGGGTCTGCTGGAGTCTCCGGCTCTGGGCCGGAGTCTCCGGTCCTATCGCAGCGTTTTTTGTTAAGGCCATGATTTTTTCGTTCGATCTCCGATTTAGGTGATCCATATATTCGTTTTGATCATCTCGACGAGGGCTAACGCCCTAAAACCTTCAAATCATGGATTTAGCTTGATTTTCATATGTTTTTAAGCACTTCTTTCTTTTTTTTAAGTAGAATTTAACTAAACTCTTCAAAAATATCTTCCACGTCCTGAAAAAACATGTTAGAAAATAATTCTTGCGAAATAATCACTATAGAATGAAATTTAGATATTTTCTACCGTATTCGGCCTACCAAACCGGAGCGTTCGATTTAGGAAAGCAAAATTTTCAATCATTCCAAAATGCAAATCTTGGATGTCAATATATGTCCCCTGTTTTTTTGGCAAAGCTAGTATGTCAAAAAAATATTCTTGTTACTCAAAATTGCCCGAGGGCGATGAAACTCATCGACCTTTTATTCTAAGGGCGATAATACTATATCGGCTATAAATTCCTAGTATCTTAACCAGAAGTCAAATTTACTTGTTTTGGTCTACATTCTTTCTTGATATTTGAAGGTGATTGTGGATACACTATTTTGCAAGATGGATCATTCATTTGGCTATACCCTTGATCTTTGCCCTCTTGATTACGCAATCTTTGCAACCTATTTTTTTGAGTTCGAGTTAAGCCAGAGGGACACCACCTCGATTGAAAAAACTTGTCAATAGAATGACTATTGTTTTTAGAACTCTTAGAGTTCATAGTGTGCTTCAAATTAATCCGATCATTTCTAATAATCGGTCTTTTTGATGGTTCCTTAATAACTACGTATATGCTTCCAATTCTAACCATATTGTTGACTGGATCCAATTGATGAGAATTTGATCGGTTGTCATCTAGAGGTGTTTTTGTATTGCCTTTTGCTGACTGATTCTTCAAAACGGTCTTTTGGTTCATATATTTTGACAAAAGATAGCCAAAGGTAGGTTTGAAATTTATCTTTCTGTTTTTCATCTTTGACTCATTTATTTTTCACTTTCTTACTTCATGATTCTTCGGTTTGAGCACTTTCAGCTGGGCAGCAAAATCAATCGAATTTTGAATCTTCTTGGCTTGCCCCCAGAGCTGAGTCTAGAGGCTTTAATGGTGATTTTCAAAGACTATTTACTATCCGAATAACTTTTCTAACACCCCTTCACTTGAGTGATTTGTGTTTTCCTATCTTTCTTCACTGATAATCACATTCTTGCCTTTAGTTGTATCGGCTTGTTCAGGCCGAATTAACACTTTTACATTTTGTATATCAACGGTATTAATTGGAAAAGGGTGTCTATCTATTTGCATCTCCTTAAAAATCAATCGTCCATCGTTGATGACCGATTGAATTTTTCTTCAAAATACATTACAATCATTAGTAGCATGAGGAAAAGAATGATGCCACTTACAATAAGCAAGCCGCTTTAAATCATCAAGTGACGAGATAACATGTGACATTTTGATGTAGCCTCCTTTATGTAATTCATCAAATATTTTATCACATTTAGCTATATTAAAAGTAAACTTCATCTCGTCTTGCTGATATTTATGAATCGGCTTGAGAGAATCACAAGGACGAGAGTAAGCTTTGGATGGCCATGAGAATTCAGCAGCATAAACATAATAATGATCATCATCATCTATTTTGTCAGATTCGTAACAAACCAAATAAACAGGGCAATTGACCTTTTGTATTTGTACAGTCTCTTTAACTCTATTTTCATTAGCTATGGCTTTCTGCAATACTTGATTAACATCTAAAAATTGTTGACCTTCTAGCTTTTCTTTATGATAATCAAGCAAATCAGAAAAAGCTAAATCAGCTAAGTTTTTATCGAAAATTGTCAAACTATAGTATCGGTTTCTAGTATCTCTAAATCTTTTAATATAATCGGAAGTACTTTCATTAATCTTTTGTTTAACCGATGTAAGATGCGACAATTTCAATTCAGTTTCACCGGTGAAAAAATAATTATGAAACTTTTGCTCTAATAGAAACCAATTATGAATGAAGTTGGGTGGCAAAGAAGTGAGTCAAGTAAATATAGCACCCGAGAGAGACAAAAGAAATAATCTTATCCTAAAAATATCATTAGAACTTGCCTCTCCATATTGTATAGTAAACTAGTCTATATGTTCTACAGTGGATCTACTATCCGGTAAATTTGAAAAAAAAGGAACCCTAAAACTATGTGAAAATTGAATATACTCATAATTTTCAGAATAAGATTTTTATATGATTAGTTCTTATTTTTGGCATCTAAGCCGAAGATTATTCTAAACTTGTCCATCATCTCCGCTTTTAATTCCTCTATGCTTTTATATCAATTCCTGACTGATTTGAAGCTAATTTTAGTGATGGTGTGTTATAGGTATTTTGTGACGAATAGTTTGGCAATATATATAGAACATGATAATTAACATTTGCTAGACTAGGGCTAAAAAGGGGACCGGGAAATCCCGTCCCGTCCGCTTTTCATTCTTATATTTTTTGCGGACAAAAATAGATGAAATTAAAACAAATACGGATGAAAAAAGAATAGAAAAAATGAAAACGAGATCGAAAACAGTTTTACGTTTTTTGGTGCATTTTTTTTTATGATATCCTGTTTTTATTGGGGACTATCCCGTTTGTCACCTGCCCCGAGTTCCCGATCCGCTGGTAACCCAGTCGACTCCATATGTTCCCCTCGCATCTCGCGCCCGCGTACGCTAACTTTCGTGTCTCGTCCAATGCGCGGGCAGGCAGCTGTCCCCGTCCCTTCGCTGCATGCATGTCGCGGCTTGGTTTTGGCATGCAAAGTACTAGTACTACTGTACTAGTACTGAGTACTGTGTATTCTCTTTTTTTAAAAAAATTAGGAATGTGTATTCGTGTAATAAGATACTTGTGCTGTTTTGGCTATAAGAATTTGGACTTCTATTTACGTATGACGTGACAACTTAAACGTGTGCTATTATGCTGTTATGCTTTGAACTTTTTTTGAATATTCATTTTGATGATAATATTTTATTATATTGGTTATTAATATGAATGTTTCTGATTAAATACCAGTTATCAAATTAGTATATTTTTGAAGCATATTTATCCCATTTGTTTTCATTTCCGATTTTTTCGTTTCCGTTTCCATTCGGAGATGAAATATAAAAACGAAAATAATTATCAATATAAGCAGCCTTATGATATGCTGGAATTGGCTCACTACATCGGCTATATGGTGTTGGCTAACTAAACTAGTGATTGTAGCATCAGTATATGGTATCAAATGTACAATGGTTTGGTTTGGCGCGTGGTTTGAGAGTTGCCCATCAGGTATCTTAGGGATTGCCAATTTGACGGATTGATAGATTTTTCGGCATTGAAAGTAGGGGCATTAAGAGTACTGCTAGAAAGTTTTATATCAATCTTTTCTTCCATTATTTGTAAGCGTGTAGCAAGCATATCACTAAAAATTTTAGTTAAAGCATCAAACTTATTGTTAAGACTCGCACAAATAGCAGAATCAATCATATTAGCAATATCAAAACCAGGGATAGATGTGTGCTTATTAGCTGTTACCTCCAATTTAACAGATGGCAAGATGTGATCTTTGACTTGCTTGGTGCTGCCTTGCTGATCTTTCGTAAAGCACGCCAAGTAATCTTGGAGTTGTTGATAATCTAGCGCATTCTTTTGTTCCTCTACGGCTTTCCAATGTTCCATGAACGCCATTTGAGCCTAATCACAATATTTTTCGACAAGATTTTGGAAGATATTACGTGAAAAAGTTGATTCTATTTATATAACCGAAACCTTTATTCCCCAGCGGAGTCAGACAAAAAATATGTTGATGCCAAAAAGATCTGGATCAACGCACCACGCGCACGTAAAAGATCAAGCTAGGGAGAGACTCTGTCAGTAAGATCTTCTTAGGGTTGATTCCAAAGTAAAAACAAAAATTAGGGTTTAGAAGAGATTAAGGTAAAAAAGATAAAAAGTAAAGATGTATTTAATTCACCATTGGAGAGGTAGTCTCCCAATGGGCCTTGGGCCTCCTTATATAAAAGTAGGATGGTTTTATTCCGTGTAGTCACAGATCCTGTTAATCAGTAAAGAAATTAGATCTGATTTGATTTAAAAATTACCAAAAACCAACTTCGGGTATAAGATAGTTCGACTCTGGGCCGGACACTATAGTACCGAACACTCTGGCACATTGCCAGACACTCTGGTGACCTAAAATTCGATTCAAAAAGAGTTTGTCGAAGTCTCTGGTCCTATCGCAGTTATTTTTGTTAAGGCTGTAATTTTCTCGTCCAGTGTAAGATTTAGGTGATTCATATATCCATTTTAATCATCTCGACGAGGGCTACATCTTGAAACATTCAAATCATGAATTTAGCTTCATCTTCATATCTTTGTAAGCATTTTTTTCTTATTTAGTAGAATTTAGTCAAATTTTTTAAAAATATCTTTTACATCTTGAAAAAACATGTTAGAAAACAATTTTTGCGAAATAATCACTATGAGACGGAATTTAAATATTTTCTACCTTATTCGGCCTACCAAACCGGAGTGTTCGGTTTAGAAAAACAAAATTTTCGGTCTTTTCAAGATGCAAATTTTGGGTAGAAAAAGGTAGTTCTTTCTGCCTTTGTCCACATTACGTTAACAAAATTAGGGAAGATACTTAAGTTTTGGCTCGAGTCGTGTAGCGTTTCTGAAATTTTTAAAGGTTCAAGTCCGATTTGAAATGTAGAATTTTTTTAATTTCTATACTCTTTCCGTTTACGATTATAAGTCATTCTAGTATTTAAATTTTATTATCTAATATATGTCATTCTTGCTTTCTAATACAACTTTCTCTATTTTCAATACACTTTCTTTTTTCTTAATAAATCTCTATCTCTATTTCTCTCTTTCTCGTTTTTTACATATCATATTTTTTAACTTCTTCTTAATTTCCACATTCAAAGCTTGAATAACTCATAGTTTTCATTAAAAATTAAACTGAATTGTTTAATAGAGCCTCAGTTTCATATACTAGCTACCCGTTGTCTGGCCCTGATGTGGCCACGTCTGATTGAAGCTATCCACACCAAAGCAGAATCCCCCGCTCCTTCGTCTGGCAGAGAGCGATTGTGGCCAAGGCTACGATAGGACACCCAAGCCAACCAAACGAAACGGAATCATCCCGAGGCAAGAACTACCAGGGCGGAGCGTCTGGAGAACAAAATTCCAAGCAATGGCAGCAGCGTGCGCGGTTTCCGCTCCACCGTTCTCCGCTACCCAAGCTCCCCTGAGCAGCAGCAGCAACTGGTTCACCGCGAAGATTACTCCCCGGTCGCTGCCGTCGCCGAGACCCGGGGCTTTCAGAGTAAGGGCTGCCAAGATGCCATCTGGGGTGAGTCCGTGAGTGAGTGAGTGAGTTCAGCGAAGTATTCATGGTTCTGTATCTGCACATCATCAGTCAGTACTATCTCACTATGGAAGAATTGGTCCAAGGAAGTATTTTGTTTGGACATATTACTGAATTTCTGTGTCTGATCAGGTTGAGGTGCCCAAGGTGCAGCCGAAGCTGAGCGAACCCTTTCTGGGTTTCACCAAGACTGCCGAGATATGGAACTCCAGGGCCTGCATGTTGGGACTCATTGGCACTTTCATCGTTGAGCTGGTAATCCATTTCCATAAATATTCCTAAATCTTTTTTAAAAAATCTTCCTGCCTTATTTGTTTTTTCAGTCATAGGTTTGAGTAAAGGATTTGTTTCTTCAGGTGCTGCACAAGGGCATTCTTCAGATGATTGGAGTGGAGGTCGGCAAAGGTCTTGATCTTCCTCTTTAATGGCCATGTTTTGTAATACCACATACTCGTACAACAGAGCGCTGATGCCTGAATCAAGTTGTGGAATCTAAGTTTCCTGCTGTGAAATTGAAGTCACTATGTTTTCTAATTAGTATGTAAATGGCTATACGGCGGAGTTTCCGTTGGCTCTCATCATGCAGTTTTCCTGCTAGGTGTACATGATTTCAGAGTGTTATTCTAGCCTCATGAGGCTCAATCATTTATACTTTCTTAAGACGTGCCTTTCATTTATACTTTCTTAGATATCATAAAAATAATACCAGCAGGTTCTATTTTAGAAGAATAAAGATACATAATACTTCAATGTGGATCTCAACACATTACAACCTGCTACATATAGAGAGCCTACCTACTCATTTCAGAAACTAAAGGTTCTTTATCCTTCAAAAGGCTAACTACTCTTTTCTAGGCAGGAACTGATAATCCATTTTAAAAGATACGACAAACTTTCTGGCAGACTTAATTATGAGTTTAAAATCACCTTTTGAGATCTTACTAGCTTAACACCAGTTTCATACTACCATACAGAGGAGATTGTTGAGACACGAACTTTACAATGAATCTTAAAGCATGTTCAGTAGTTTAGCGTGGAGGCCTTGCTGTTATCATATTTGGTGTTCTTTCATAAAGATGCAGTAAATGTCCTTTAGGAGTTCAGCAATTATCCAAGCACAACATTTGACCACCATGGCCATGATCTACGCCTGTTAAAGGGAAGAAAAGAACTGCATATCTTGTGCCTCATGAACTGCAAAAATCATTTATTCAAGACAACGAAATAGGTCTTCAGGGAATCTGTCTGACCTCGTGAGTTTCAACCCTGTAATTTCCTTAAGACGCGTTCATCGTAAAGAATAATTATGTCAGTAGCATATATGAAATGGCATGGAACTAGAGCTCCGTGAAATCGAATTATCACGAAATTTTACTTAAGAAATATAAAAATCAATACATTAAGATCCGTCAAAAGGACTCCATCTAACAGGAAAACTGAAACATAATAGCAGGTAGATTATTACTCCTTTCGTCTCTTTTTATAACTCATTTTAGGTCAAAAACGAGGAGCGAGATAGAGTAAAAATGTATTAGAAAAAAAATTATCTCGAATTTTGAGCAGTTTAATGTGACTTATAATTTAAGACGGAGGGAGTATATTTTTTCAAGCCACCCAACGCCAACGATGGAAGACCTATACAGGGTACTAGCAAACTGGCTACCCTGCCCTGCACTGGATTACCAAAAACAACCAATGCAGAAGCTGTAAATTTCAGTTCACCTGCAAACGGAGTGGCCTAGTCGACTGACAAAATAAGTGTGGAACCAGCTCGTCAGCACCGATACCCCTTCTTGCATGACAGAGCTCCCGTAAGGCAGATCAGAAACTACCCGACAATCTGAAGAACGCGCCGTTGCGCATCTTATCACCTTCAGATGTCCAGCTCCACTTCTTCCACTCACACTCTAATGCAACTTCTCGCTTCATCACCTGAAAACATTTCACAGGACAAAATCGCCATCATCACGCTTCATTATATATTCAAGCAAGCAAAATTTCATACTATAAGCTTAGCTGGCAAATAAGGAAGAATAAAATTAGAGTGTAATGTGATTTTTTTTTTTCAAATGCAGCTGTCAATTACCAATATGTATATTACTTGCAAATCTTTTCAGCATGGTGAAATATCATAATGAATCTTTGCCACATATTCGTCACCTGATTAAATTTCCATATTGACAAGCCAAAACATAATCATTGAGTTCAAAGAATTTATTTGCAATAGAAAAAAAAATACAATATTCACTTGTGGCTGCTGCCACAAGCTTAGCGGTAAAAAATTATCAAAACTTGTGAGTGGGAAAATACGACACATTTCAACTCCTAAAGCATTAAATCTTCATCTTCATCTGCATCACTAAAAACACAGTTTTTCTTTTCTACGTCTACATAGAAAAATATCTCCAACAGAGATAGGTTAGACTACGTGCATAAAAAATATATCTAGATTTATCACTTTTTACAAATCTAACGGATAAAATCTCTTCACAGACATCCCTTACAAATCTAAGGGATGAGCTCTTTCTGATCTTTCAGATTTTGCACTCACACGGGCCATTTCAGATTTTGGACTCACATGGGTCATTGTTAACAAAACATAACTACTCGAAACAAATATATAAGATCCAAAAAAAGTTGTTGAAAAATAAAACAAATTCCTTCTAAATTTTAATATTAGTTTAGAAAAAAATACACAGGATACGGACATGTAACCATGAGAATCCCGCATCCATGTTGAGAGATGTATTGCTTGTACTTTGAGTATTTCCTGTAGACAAAACAAAATATTGTTTGTTTTCTCATGAAATGCTATTTAAATTGGAACTACTTCGGAACAACCTACCTTAAAAAGTAATATTATAGTATTGAATTATTTATTAAGCATACCCTTGATGATTACTATTGACTCTTGCAAGATAACAAGCTTTGTTGTAACAATCACAACAAATCAAAGGTGAGTATTTTTTTCTTTACTATTTTTATGCATATTAAAAGAAGGGTGTTACTCGGACCATGATACATATTAATACATTTGTAAGATGAAAATATACTTAAGATTAAATTTCTGCTGCAATTATTAATGTACCGAAATAATGAGTGTAAAGAAAAT
>BCLH01000225.1:37808-116465 GCA_001602315.1 Zoysia pacifica
TGAAAAACAACTTTTATTATCTAAGGATACAGGAATGAATAATTGAGATGATAGATTTGTGGAATATATTTCTGATATGCCCTTGTTTCAAAGAGAATGTAATAAAGAAGGGTTGTGTGATACGTCATCTCTTAATACAACAACACAACTAAAATTAGAGCACTATTTTGTTTCTTGTACTATACTTAACATCTTGCAGGAGAGTGAGAAGTTTGAACGGGACATTGAGCTACTTGACAAAGTAAAGGATATGGACAATGATGTTTGTGTGGCACCAACTACAATAAAGAAGAGTAAGAAAAATGATACACATTGTGAGTCCGTCACCAAATCTAAATACCCTAATGCTGGTTATGTTGAATTGCAATTGCCCATTGTTCATACTACTATTTGCAACTGAACTTATTTCTTTAACCCCAAAAACGCAACT
The DNA here is from genome assembly GCA_001602315.1 of Zoysia pacifica. NCBI lineage: Eukaryota > Viridiplantae > Streptophyta > Magnoliopsida > Poales > Poaceae > Zoysia > Zoysia pacifica. The sequence continues at coordinate 38,239 of BCLH01000225.1, forward strand.
AGTGCATGGAGATCGAAATATTTCTTTTGAGAACACACTTGTTAAAGATAGACTTTTTCATTACACTAATATTAATGACAAAAAGTTGGAGTTCACTACCTTCTTTGACTATTTTAGGTTATATTGAATTTGATGTTCCTTGTAACCTAAATTATTTGAAAAAAATTATCTCAAAATTACAGTTTGCAATATTCTAGCAACTTTGTTATTCATGCAGTTGGTAAATATGATAATCTTGGAGATTTTTTAGTATCTAAAGCATTCATATGTACTAATTTTCTAAAGCATTCATATGTACTAATTTGAAATATCACTTTGAAATAAAAAATAGGATCAAACAACAATGAACACTAACAATGGCTTGCAAAGTTTTTCTAGTTTTGTATTCTATCAACAAGAGCATCTCGTGAAACATAAGAATTTATTGTCGTGGCCTGGTTACGTGTTTAGTACCACTCATCCCAACATGACAAAAAGTAATGTTGTCTACCACTGGATCAAGCCGAGAACGGCTTGCCATAAAGAAGGAGAGAGTGATGAGATCACATACATACCCCCTGACCTTCACATTTCATGATTTTAAGAGGGCATGGTGGAGCGACGATTTTGCAATCTGAACTTGAGTCGAAGACGACTCTAATACAAGTAAAGGAGGATGATGTGGACATCATACCTTCTGACTAGGAATTCAATGAAAATATTCACACACAGTGGATTCAGACTGCAAAACAGTACAAACTTGCAACGAAAGCCACAACTTCATATGATTAATCTAATTTAGATGTTTAAGAACATTCTGAAAAGCTTATAAAATCTACTTTCGAATGAATCCAGCCCCACCTTTATGCCATATCGGAGTCATCGCCAATCGTCATTTTAATACAGAAGATGCTGCGTTACTCCAACTTGGGCCATTGACCCGTCTATCAAGTTGAACCTATTAGGGGCGTGTCCTAGGGTCTGAGGACGACCCCTAGCACCCTTTGACCGTCCTCTACCCTATTTAAAGGCTTCAGCCATCACCAAAAACACTTGGGTTTTAAAAGATTAAACTTTAGCCGCCGCTCGCTTGCAGCGCACGTGTCTACTAGACCATCCATCTTTTTGTTATTGAAACCTCACCTTTTGTGTTTTCAAATTGAACTCACATTTTTTATCTAGCAATTCAGTGCTTGTTCATCTCGTTCTTGCTTGTTTTATAATTGCTTACAGAACGAGTGCCCTCGCGGATGGTTGATCGCGCTCCACAAATTTGTGCTCACCCTCTAGAATCGGTATATCTGTGGCTAAGGCGCAATGTCATAGACAGTTGTAGTCGAGCCGTAAACGTCACTTCCTTCCACTAATCTTTATTACCATCTTCATCGAAAGATCGAGACTGAACCCCTCATCACCAGCAAAGCTGAAATTTCGGTGAATTTTGTTCTAGCTCCAGCCAGCCGCCACACAACTCACCGTGTGAACCTTCAACTCCAGCGACACAGCGTGCTGCCTGATAGCAATGGCGGAAGCCACAGAACTGAGGGGGCCGGCGGGGGTCATGCATGCCCCCCAAACTTTGAAATTTTTTCCATGTATGCTGTTAAAAATTCATATCCCATATAGAGAAAAGATCCACCTGATTTGCTTCTTGGAAAAATAACTCAAACTATTATCCATGCGACCCTACCTGTCTAAGTAAAATACAGTTTTAGTAAATAAAAGGGTTCAGCCATTAAGTTTATCCTCATCTATTATGAATATGCAACACAAGGATAAGAAGTGCTCTGATTTCCAGTATGGTGGTGCTGGCGGTCGGGGACAAGGGAGGGGCAGGTAGCACGGGGATCCTCCTGCTATGGTGGCGACACTGAGTCGGGGACATCAGTGTGTGATAAGTTTGAGTGCATGTTCTTTCGGTGAGTTGATAACTATCAATTTGATGGAGTAGACCCTCACGATCCGACTACAAACGAACAGGTCATGTGCGCTTTAGCAATCGCAGAACCAACTCCGAATGGTTATTGACCTCGTCAAAACAACAAGAACAACCTGATCACGAAGATCAATTTCTGCAAGCAATCGAAGAACAAGCAAGAACAAGATAGCAAACTGAAATCTCTCGAATGTGGGGTTCTCAAAAGCTGTCTAACAGGTGGTCGTTAGATACAACTGAAGATCAAAAAGTTTACATAAGAACTAAACTATAACAAAAGAAAACCCCCTGTGTTCTTGGTGGCGGCTGGACCTTTAAATAGGGTGAAGAACAGCCAGAGGGTGATGGGGTCGTCGTCAAACCCTAGGACGCGCTCCTAATGGGCTGAACTTACACGGGCCAACGGCCTAAGTTTAGGTGACGCAGCATCTTCTATATTAAAACAATAATTAACTCTGACTCCAATATGATATAAAGGTGGGGTTGGATCCATTTGAAAGTAGACTTCATGAGCTTTCTAGAATGTACTTAAACACTCAAATTAGATTCCATTTGAAGTTGTGGCTTCCGCTACAAGTTTGTAATGTTCTGCAGTCCGAATTCACCGTCCGTGAATATTTTCATTGATGTCCTCATGAGAAGGTGTGATGTCCACATCATCCTCCCCCACTTGAATTAGAGTCGTCCTCGACTTGAGTTCAGATTATAAAGCCGCCACTCCACCATGCCTTCGTGAAATGATGAAAGGCGGAGGTCACAGAGGTATGTATATGATCTCATAATCCTCCCTCACTTGACTTAGAGTCGTCCTCGACTCAAGTACAGATTCAAAATCAGCCATATCACCGTGCCCTCTAGAAATCTCAAAAGGGGAAGCCACGAGGGTATGTATGTGATCTCATCATTCTCCCTCGCTTCATTTGGAGTCGTCCTCAACTCAAGTTCAGATTAGAGAACAACCACTCCACTGCGCCCTTCAGAAATCATAAAAGGTGGCAGCTACAGAGGTATTCTGATGCGGTCGAGCGGCGCGGCAAGGACAAATAAAATCTCATCATTCTCTCCTTGACAAATAAAATCTCATCATTCTCTCCTTCTTTATAACAAGCCGTCCTCGTCTTGATTTAGTGGTCAGCAAAATTTCTTGTTGTCATACTGGGACAAATGATGAGCACGTAGCTAGGCCACAACAACAACTTCTTCTGCTTCATGAGCTGCTCCTGTTGATAGATCACAAAAGTAGAGAAAATTTGCAAGACATTGTTAGTGTTAATGCAGGCTATTGCTTGAGCCTGTTTTTGCATTTCAAAAGGGTATTTTAGACTAGTATATATGACTATTTTAGATACTAAAAAATCTTTGATATCATTATATTCACCAATAGCATGATAGCATGAAAAACACAATGGCTAAAACATTGCAAACTGCAATTCTAAAATAATCTCTTCTCTAAATAATTCAGGTTACAAGTAATATCAAATTCAATATAATCTAAAGAAGTTAAAAAAGATTTGAGCTCCAACTTTACCTCATTTAAATTAGCACAATAAAATGGTATATTCTCCACGTGTGTACCCAAAAACAACATTTTCTACTCCATAGACTTGTGTTTTTGAGATGAATGAAACTTCTTCACACAACTTGTTATCATCATAAGGGAAATATGTAGTTCATGACAAAGCATAAGCCATTGGAGAATCAACTAAGCATTGCAAAACACTAGTATGAATAGTGGACAATTGCAATTCAGCATAAGTAGCATGAGAGTATTCAGATGTAGTGAGAGACTCACAATGTGTATCATGTTTCTTACTCTCCATTATCGTAGGCACCATACAAGCATCATTATCCATATCCTTCATTTCCTCAAGTAGCTCAATGTCCCGTTCAGACTTCTGCTGACTCTCCTGCAAGATGTTAGGCATAGGACAAGAAACAAACGAGTCTTCTCTATCTAGTTGTGCTGTTTTAGTAACAGATAAAGTATTACACAACTCCTTTTATCATTTACCTTGTGACAAAGACACATCAGCAATACATTACATAATTTTGTGATGGTGATTATTCATGCTTGTATCGTTAGACGATAAAAGTTGATTTTCAGCACTACGAGCAAGCAAATATAGGTGCGAGATTGAGTAGTAAGTTTTAGAGATGAGCAAAATTTAGATTTCAGAATTGGAACCATTCCTAAACCTACTGATTTTATCTTCTCTACATTCATCGAAGCCACCAAACATGACACAAACCTCAAAGTCATGAAAGTATTCTTTAACAGTCATACTATCCTGCTTCAAGTTATCTAATTTGGCATGCAAATAATCAGCATAAAATACAGTAATAAAAACATATCTAAAATGACATTTGAAGTCTTTTCAAGATTCTGAAACTTTATTGTGCCTACAAATATATTTTCATTCAAGCAAAAAACTTTCAGTCAAAACACTTGAGGCAATGTAAATCTTTTATTTTTCAGACAAGTCGTGTGCATCAAATTCTTTATCTACATTTAGTTACCAAATTTCTTAGAAAAAAAGGTATTGATGAACTGATGACTTGCAAAATATCATCATTTACCTCATGTTGAAGCATTTGCACATCTTGGTGGGGGCGTAAACCACCAGCTCTCTTTTTCTTTATTGTGCCTATCATGGTTAGCAAACATCAAAACAAATTGACAATGAGCTAGGTTGTGTCCAACTCGGTTTTTCTAAAGCCTGCTCAACTAAGTTCTTACAAATTCTTACCAAACCAGCAGGGTTAATTTGCTTCCAACGATGTCAACCAATAAAGACTAGTGGAGCGATTGTCAGGGTCACAAACTCTGTCTGCTGTAGAAATCTGTGGAGCTAGGATAGTTCCACTTTGTAGCATGGATTAGCACAATCAAATCAGCAAATGCAAAGTTGAATAAGTGCTCAACAACGGTACAGTGCTGGTGCTAGGCTAAACTCTGCTAGAGACACGAGCCTAGACACAAAAATACTCACACAAATGATACAAAAGGCTCATGACAACAGCAACTACAACTCTCAGCACTTCTCTCTTTTTTCGATTCTTTGACTTTCTTTTTCTGTGACTTCTTTTTTTTTTCTTTTCTTTTCTTTTCTTTTATTTTCTCTTTCTCTCCTTCTGCTTTTCTTTTGGGAAGGAATGAAAACAGAGATAAAAAGGGCAGACAGCAAACCTCAGATCTCTTTTGTGATCGCGACTCACTCGGTTGGAATTTTACGGCAAGTGTGGATCCGTTGGAAAGATAACGTGGAGATCTTTACAGATTGTACAAAAACATTCCAAACAAACAACAGATCACGGAGATATGGTCATTTTCTTCCGCAACAAAATCTGTTACCCAAATCTGTTATTTGCAACAAACTCATATCTGGATTGATTTCTTTCTTATATTGTAGATATGAGTGAAAGACATGATAAGAACTCAAAACTCTAATGGATTAAATGCTAAGACAAGCGACACAACACGATGATGCAGCCACAAATTCAACAACGCAAATTACCGAAAAGAATGATACACAGGCTCAAAGGTCTAGGACAGCGGGAATGATTCAAGATTTTTTGTTGGGCTTTTATTTGGACAGCAGGAATATGAACAAAACTAGAAAAAAGAGAGGTAGATCTCACCGAGCAACCTGGGATGCTTATACCACTTTATAGGAGTTTGAGTGTCTGATCTTTTAGTGAGATGATAACTATCGATTTGATGGAGTCGACCCTCACGATCCGACTACAAACAAACAGGTTATGTGCGTCTTAGCAATCGCAGAACCAACTTTGAATGGTTATTTACCTCACCAGAACAGCAAGGTCAACCTGATCACAAAGATCAATTCCTGCAATCAATCGAAGAACAAGCAAGAACAAGATAGCAAACTGCAATCTCTTGAATGTGAGGTTACCAAAAGCTGTCTAACAAGTGGTCGTTGGACACAACTGAAAATTAGAAAGTTTGCATTAGAGCTAAACTATAACAAAAAAAACCTTCCGTGTTTTTGGTGACGGCTGGACCTTTAAATAGGATGAAAGACAACCAGGGGGTGCTGGGGTCGCCCTCAAACCCTAGGACGCGCCTCTAATGGGCTTAACTTGATACACGGGCCAACGGACTAAGTTGGGGTGACGCACCACCTTTTATATTAAAATGATGATTGGCTCTGACTCCAATATGGTATAAAGGTGGAGTTGGACCCATTTAAAAGTAGACTTCATGAGCTTTTCAGAATGTATTTAAACACTCAAATTAGATTTGATATAAAGTCATGGCTGCCGTTGTAAGTTTGTACTATTCTGCAGTTCGAATTCACCGTGTGTGAATATTTTCATAGATGTCCTCATCAGAAGGTGTGATGTCCACATCTGTGTGGCTGGATAAAGAGATTTCTAGGGTCTTCTATGGGTTTGAATTGAAAATGGAGACATGCCTCCAATTCATCCATTGAAAAAGGGTTGAAATCAACGATTCAATTCTGCGGGCTGCCAAAAGGCCAACATCTGAAATCTAATTCAACCCCACCTAATTCGAGGACCAAACATGCCTTTATGATTTTTTCTCATCACCATTTGGCTGTTGTATTCTTGAAAGCCTGACTTATGTTTAGCCAACAATAAGAGCTGATGTGTTCATTTAATTTCTGAACTAAGCATCATCTAAACTACGCAGTATAACTTTCTGGCCGTTATCATCTTTGACTAAACCAGCTATTGTAGTTTTAATCCTTTATTTTTGTCTGGGTCTCCGCTTATTGTCTGATCTAGATTGGTTCACGACAAAAACTTGATGTTATTTTAATTACCTACACTGTGGCATTTTTTCACTATGTATTCTCGGCGTGTGCAAAATTGACATATACTATTCGTTTTAGCGATCCATATATATGAAGCAAAATTGTGACATATATCTGATGAAGATCATCAGATTGAATAAGTGATAGTTTCCTCATATATAATGTACATAATATCAATGAAGTAAGACCATGCATGCATAATGATTAAGTCAGCAGTGTTGAAGCTATCCCTTCATCTTTACAATTCGATAACATCCTTGTCATAAATTACAATCACAAACGTTATGAGATATTGATGGAGAGACACTTGGATTAACAAAATATTGGGCGAGAAAGGCTACATATATAGGTGGTGGAACTGGTTTCTTTTTTTAATCTTAACAAGCTACAAAAGCTCATGAAAAATATATTGCATGCATAATTTTTCAAACATGTGATAAATAGCTACTACTCCCTCCGTTTACTGTTAATTGTCATTCTAACTCTGATCATAGGAATTAACAAGAAACGAAAAAGATACAGTGCATAGTAAATTAGAAGGAAAGAGATAAAGATAAAACTAAATAGGGAGGAGATAGATGTGTAGGGAGACTTGAGAATGGTAATTATTTTTCGGACACAAAATTTAGATGATAGAATGGCAATTAAAAGTGAACAGAGGCAATAGTAAATAAACGCAACCAGATTGTCCATAGAGCTCGTGCCGTAGGCGACGAGCAACATGAGTCCGGTCGCCATTATTCGAGCGGCGAGCTTCACCCACCCCCTGGCGGGGGACAGCCGCCTTCCCGACCACATGAGCATCGGGATCGCCGCGCACGCGACGGCCAGCTCCAGCCGCCGCCGCCGTGACCCCTCCGGCACGCCAAGCGTAGTCGACGGCGCGAAGAGCGAGGCGACGCACACGCACTCGCACAGAACGCAGGCGGCCGTGATAGTGCGGTGGAGCGGCGAGGGCGGTGGATCGGCGGCTCCGCCGAGGAGGGCGCTGTTCGTGGAGTTCATGGAGACGATGGAGAGCTCTCTTGCGTTGCTGAGCTTAGAATGGCTTGACTGCGTGGTTTTACCGAGACTACCGACTTGTGGAGCACTTGCGACCTGCTTGCAGAAGCCTGAAAGCCCTGAAGTACTTATCGATGCAGCACTTCCACCGGAGCGACGCGTCAACCGTGACTGGTAGCCCAGTCGTGGTAGACGCGGAGAACGGAATCCAACAAGCCGCATTCCATGACGGGGAGCAAAGAAATTGTTACGCTTTAGTTGTTACGAAACTGCGACTGCACATAGTGTTCAAAGGGATAGAATCAGGGTTTGAGAAACCGTTTGCTTCTTGAAAACCGGCTGGGAATCGTTTTATCCGGTTTTCACAAAAACTGTCGGTAAACTAGAAAAATTGTACGATAAACCAGTAAAACCAAGTGGTTTTTGTTCAAAATTTGATTTTCGAATTTATCCGATTTTTATCATTTACTGTAGTGGTTTTTCTGTTTTACCCTTTTTGAATTTGAACTCAAATCAATTTGAAATGTTTTTCCACCGATTTTTTTTTTGTTTACTGCTCGATTTGACCGGCTTTCAAATTTTCAATTTTTTTGAATTTTTGAATTTTTTTAAAACAAAAACCGATCGTACAGTGAAATTGAGCCGGACCAGTTTCATCAAAAACCGTAAAAACCGGCTGATTTTCACCGGTTTTGTAAAGCCAGCATACAATGCATGTAACTCCCTATGAATTAGTGCTGGTTGACGAGTTGGTTTGAACAAAAATGGAAGGTGCACCCAACCATCGATCTCCTTCCTAATTCTATAGCTCTGGTCAGAATCTTCATCTTGTTGCTTGAGTCTGAGCATTTTCCTGTGCAAACAGAGACCATCAGTTTCGCTGTGGGCTCTTTGCTCCTTCTAACATAGAAATTTCACAGAAATGATATAGAAATTTCAAAGAAAACATTACAATTTTATAAAAATATAATGTAAAGGTCATTCCAAAGTAGCCATTAGGAGGACGGAATACTTGTAAGCGAATTATTTTTTAGTTGAAAAAAAGGACATCCATTTTGTCGGTGTTCCGTACATCGGCAGAGTACGAATTTATACGATCGGAGGGGCTACGGTGCGCTTCTTCCTAATCGATATAGCCTGATTCACAATGGACTCAAGGATGTAACCTGGTTCAGGCCCACCGCGAGGTGTAATACCCTACGTCCAAGAGTCGGATGCGATAAACTCGCGTATGATCGAGTGGATTACAATGGCGGAAGGGGTCTTACGTGGGCAGAGTCCCTAGCGCGCCTCTGTGGGTGTGTCGAACTAATCTCTAAGTCTTACTGTATGTGTCTCTCTTGTTCCTCGTTGTACGGGGGTCTCCGACGAGCCTTTACATAGAGGCGAGACGGAGTTACAGAGCGAGGTGGAACGTGCGGCTCTTTGACGAATGGGGGCCGCAACTAAACTGGATGCTCATGAAACTGGATATCTTTTGACAAGTGGGGTTGCAGCCAAACTTGGTCCCCGTGGGATGGAGCTTCTCTGACGAGTGGGGCTGCCACTAAACTTGGCTCCCATGGAAACAGGGCTCCTCTTACGGGTGGGGCCGATGGCATCTTCTAGAATGATCTCCTGGTGACTCCCTGGCGCCTGACAGTCTGTCGTTCTTCGTCTGTCCTCTGTTCAGCGCTGGGGGACAAAGTTGATTTACCGTTTCTATTACCTCCCTACCTCCTCTGTACAGTCATCAAGAATCTCTGTACTGGCAGAGGCCTTGTCGTGGGTTGGTCACTCGATCTTGGGGTCGAAAAGTAAGTCAGTTACTTGGCCATTGGGTTGCCAAGCCTTGTTGTTACGTTGCCCTTGACCCTACGGGGGTCAGAATGGCTCTTGCGACTCGACGCGCCCGACCCACTGGTTGGGCTTTGTAAAATCTTGTGGGACTCTTTCTCTAGGCCCATGAAGAGCCCTGCACCGTTTGCAATCTTGATGAGGTGGTGCAGGGCTGATCCGTGAAGTCGATTTCCAATGATCGGTCCTACGGGGCGCACGAGCGCGCCCGTAGGGCGTAGCCCCCGAGCCCTCGGGCGAGCCGGACAGTCAGCTTTGGGGGGTCCGATGCGTTGTCGTAGTTGCTTCATCTTGGTTTCTTCGTGTCGTCGCGCGCGCCTATAGGGCATAGCCCCCAATCCCTCGTGCGATCCGGAGGGTTGGTCGGGGGAACTGATTCATCGTAATGTTGCAATCGATCCAACAGGTGCGCGCGAGAGCGCCCATAGGGCGTAGCCCTCAAGCCCCCGAGCCTCGGGCGATCCGTAGGGTCGGTCGGGGGTTCTAATTGAAATTTATCGATTCGGATGCCCTTCGCTCCTGAGTGATTCGGATCAGTCAGGCGGGACTTGAATTCCTCAACCGTCGTGAGTCGGGACTGGCTGCGTTCGTTGCCGGATTTGTGTTAAGTGCCTAGAACGGACCGGTCGGACCAGTCGTGTGTTTGTGATCAGCACTTGCGCCTTGGATGGGCCAAGCGGATCGGCCATATTCCATGATCAGCGCTTGAGGGCAGGGGTCGGATCGAATGGTTCGATAGCAGACCCACGACTGCCCCAAAGTACGGGTTCGGTCCCGTTGTTTCCACGTGGAGGACAGCTAATGGATTTCAAAATTCGAATCGTCGCCCCGCGCAGTAACTCGCGCGTGCGCGTGTTGTCCATCTGGCGCTAGCCAGGCAATTACTGCACCTAGCAGGCGTGCGCAGCTGGACTATAATCATTCTGACCGGCGGAGGCAACGAGTGTTTGCTCCTGGCCCACTCGTCGGTGGGTGGGTAACGGTGATCGTTGGTGTGTGGCTCATCGTTCGACCCGTCGGGCGCCCCGATGGTAGGCCACATGCAGCGAAGCGAGTGGCTCTCAAGAGTTGAATTGACGCGGCTTGTACGTGCGTGTCATGTCCGTCTGGCGCAGGCCTGGGGGTCACTATGCAGCAGGGGTGCGTGGGTATGCTGACGTCACTTTGACTGACAGATATGACGAGGGCTTCACGTCGGGCCCCCCCGTCGGCAGGTGGGGTACGAAAACTGCGGGTGCTCGAAGGCTCGGGTGCCCATCATGATGCGGGAGTTAATCCCCGTCACTTTGTTGGATCATGTCTCGGTAATCGAGAGGATGAAACCGTCCACCTCCCTCGGCTATAAAAGACGGCCGGGTGGGATTTCGAAACCCACCCTTGCCATTTGCCTTCGTGTTCCTCGCGCTCCTGCTCTCTCCTGAGCTCTTAGCCTTCGTTGCTTCTGTTCGTGTCGCCGTTCGTCATCCTCGTCATCGCTATCGTTGCCATGGCTTTTGAATGGAAGGCATCTGTTGTCTCCAGCATGGTAGATGGCTTTTGAATGGTACCCAGAGCTCGCATCGAAATCTGATGGTACCCAGAGTACGCATCAAGAAAACTAAGGGTCTCACAGCTGTCGATGGAATTAACCACATGATCTATGCGCGGCAAAGAAAACGGATCATTCGAGCATGTCTTGTGTCGTATAATCAATGCACATCCTCCATTTACCATTCTTTTTCGTGACAATTACGGGGTTGGCTAGCTACTCGGGGTGGTAGACCTCATGAATGAACTTGACATCGAGCAGCTTAGTAATTTCTTCCTCTATGGTCTTCTTCTTCTCGTTGTCGAAGCGTCGGAGTCGTTGTTGTACAAGTCGAGATCCAGGCTTGATGTTGAAGGAGTGCTTGGTGACTTCCTTCGAGATGTCTGGCATATCAGAGGGTGCCCAGGCAAAGACGTCCCGATTTCAGATGAGGAAGTCGACGAGCTTTGGAGGGTGATCTCTTTGGAGTCACTGTCTGGTTCAAAAGACTTAGAGGTTGACGGTTCGGAGTCGAGGGTCGAGGTCGGGGCCGACCCTTGAGACTTGCGGATCTCTTTCAGCTCAACCGACCCCGAGAGAGCGAGGGCTAGTTCAAAGCTTTCTTGTTCACAGGCGAGGGCCTGCTTGATGTGTGAAGCCACGGTGATGACGCCTTTGAAACCCGACATCTTCAGCTTGAGGTAGACGTAGCTAGGGATGGGCATGAACTTGGCGTAGGCGGGTCGGCCGAAGATGGCGTGGTAGGTTCCGACGAAGTCGACCACCTCGAAGGTGAGTGTTTCGGTCCGAAAGGTGTTGCGGTCGCCAAAGGTGACTGGGAGGTCGATCTGTCCCATAAGGACGGATCGGTCCCCCAGGATTACCCTGTGGAACGGAGCGTAGCTTGGTCAGAGATCCGACCGTGAAAGCTTCATGGCATTGAAGGTGTCGATGTAGAGGATGTCGATGGTGCTCCCACCGTCCATGAAGACTTTGGTGAGCCGCATGTTGCCGACGATGGGGTCGAGCACCAGGGGAAGACGCCCTGGCTGAGGCACTCGAACGGGGTGGTCGGATCTGCTGAAGGTGATGGGCGCCTCCGACCACTTGAGGTAAGTTGGTACGGCATGGTCGGTGAAGTTGACTTCTCGCCACAGCAGCTTCTGACGGCGCCGAGGCTCGTAAGCCCACGGCCAGCCAAAAATCATAAGGTAGCCTTCAAGTTCGGGAAAGGCAGGGTCGGCGTTCTCCTCGGCACCCTTCTCTGGAGGGTCGAGACGTTGAGGTGGATGTGGTTGGACACGGAAATGGCCCTTCAAGAAGCACTGCATCAGACGATAGTCCTTATAGAGATGCTGGACTGGAGCAGAGTGGTTCAGACAGGGCTTATGTAGAAACTTCTCGAAGTAGTTGTCATGCTCAGTTGAAACCTTGTCTTGGGGTTGGGGTCGTCGTTCGGTGACGGCCACAAACTCGTCGTCGTGCTGCCAACCCTTCTTTGACCTCTTGCTGCTAGAGCTACCGCCGGCCCGGTCGTCCCGATGGTCAGAACGCCGGTCAGAGCGATGGTCAGACTTGTGGTCGGACTTGGACTTCTCCTTATCCTTGTCTCGGCCTCGGTCGAAGTTGGCTTGGACAGCCTCCTCTCCGGTGGCGAAAGTGGTGGCGATGTCGAGTAGCGCGTGGCCCGTTCGAGGTTTTTACACCCTAACTTGTGGACGAGGGCCTTGGAAGTTGTGCCGCAGGAGAAGGCGTTGACGACGTCGGCGTCGTTTACGTCGGGCAGCTTGTTCTACTTGCGCGAGAAACGCTGGATGTAGTCATGGAGCGACTCGCCGGGTTGTTGCTTGTAGTTCTTCAAATCCCTGGAGTTCCCCGGACGCGTGTAGGTCCCCTGTAAGTTGCCGATGAAGACTCGGCGAAGGTCAGACCAATCTCGAATGCTGCCCTCGGGAAGGTGCTCGAGCCATCCCCAGGCCGAGTCAGACAGGAAGAGTGGCAAGTACTGGATGGTGAATAGATCGTCCGCGCCTCCGGCTCTGCAGGCGAGACGGTAATCCTCGAGCCAGTGGGCGGGGTTGGTCTCACCGGTGTACTTGATGATATTGGAAGGTGCGCGAAATCGATCTAGAAATTGTGCATGTTGGATGGCGCGTCCGAAGGCACGGGGCTCGACCACATCAGGTCTGGGGCTCCGTGAGTAGCTGTGGGCACGCCGACGGACGTGGTAGTCGGGGGTTCGTTCCCGGCACCGGCGTTCGAAATACCTGAGTTTGTTCCCGGCGTGACTCAGCATGGAGATCGGCTCTGACTTGCCATCGAGCATCAATGGTGCGACGAGCGTCACGGTCGGGGCCGAGGCGTCGTCGGATGGTGGCGGGCAAAGAATCTGAATGATCCGCCCTTCCACCCGGTCGTTGGCTGCTACGGACTTCAGATGGTGGCGGGGGTGGAGGCACCTCGGTTCCTTGCTGCTGGAGTGTAGTGTCGAAGAAGGCGCGGAGACAGCTATGGGTTTCGATGACCATAGGATTTACCAGTGTTGCAGATTCGTGAAGAATTTTCGCGGCAGCCGCCATGTTGTCGATTGTGTGGTCGAAGGTGTGCGTATCCGCTGCCATGATCTGCTGATAAGCGGTACGGGCCAGGCTCTGAAGATTGGTGGCAGCTAGGGGTGGTGATCCATCCTGTTGAACGGAGTTGGCCTTCTGGGTAGGTGATCTGCGTCGTAGCGCCTCCTCCACGATGCTTGTCGCTCGATGCCCCGACGAAGTGTCGCCAGCAGGCGTAGCGCCGAGTGGAGTGCCCCCAGCGCTCGTGCCGTGGAACATGAAGCACTCACGCGATGGGTCGTGACCGAACGCGGTGCGAGTCCGACGATGTCGGGTCGTGCGCTTGGTACGCAGCACCCGAAGACGGAGTTCATCGTCGGTGTTGGCGATAAAGTCCAGGCTCCCGAAGCGAAAAGCCTAGCCGGTGACAAAAACGGAGACGCGCCACGACTGGCCGTCAGGAGTGAAGGCGATCGTAAAACTCTCGAAGCGCAGGCGGGAGACCGAAGCTTCTCCTACCAGAGCGAAGATCGAAGCCATCGATGACGAAGCGAGGCGCACCACGGGCGCCCCTTCCTCACGCACCAACTGTCTATGTTATGTACACCGGCACAGTATAAATTTATACAATCAAAGGGGGTACGATGCACTTCTTCCTAATCGATATGGCCTAATCCACGATAGACTCAAGGATGTAACCTGGTGCGGCCCACCACGAGGTGTAATACCCTACGTCCACAGGTCGGATGCGATGAACTCGCGTATGATCGAGTGGATTACAATAGCGAAAGGGCTCCTACGCGGGCAGAGTCCCTAGTGCGCCTCTGTGGGTGTGTCGAAGTAATCTCTAAGTCTTACTGTATGTGTCTCTTTTGTTCCTCGTCGTATGAAGGTCCTTGACGAGCCTTTATATAGAGGCTGGACGGGGTTACAGAGTCAGGTGAAACGAGCGGCTCCTGGACCAGTGGGGGCCGCAACTAAACTTGATGCTAACGGAACTGAATCTCCTCTGACAGGTAGAGTCACAGCCAAACTTGGTCCCCACGAGATGGAGCTTCCTCTGACGAGCGGGGTCGCCACCAAACTTGCCTCCCACGGAAACGGGTCTCCTAAGACATGTGGGGCCGATGGCATCTTCGAGAATGATCTTCTGGTGATTCTCTGGCGCCTGATGGTCCTCTGGCGCCAGTTGTCGTCCTTTGCCTGTCCCCTTTTCAGTGTCGGGGGGACAAAGTTGCTTTATCGTTTGCTTTACCTCCCTGCCTTCTCTTTACAGTCGCCAGGAATCTTTGCACTGGCTGGGGCTTTATTGCAGGTTGGTCGCCCGACTCTAGGGTCAGAAAGTAAGTCGGTTACTTGGTCATCGGGTTGCCAAGACTTGTCGTTACGCTGCCCCGGCCATACGAGTGTCGAGATGGCGCTTGTGACTGGATGCGCCCGACCCTTTGGTTGGAGTTTGTGAAATCTTGTGCGACTCTTCCTCTAGGCCCATGAAGAGCGTGGGCTGTAGACTATAGCTTAGGCTGTCGAGTAACTCAGGTTGTAAGTACCCGGAGGATATGACCCCGACACATCTTTCATTAGGAACATAATGTTTAGATGCGCATTTTTTTATTAGGGATGGATGTCGATCGAGTCGGCTCGGTACGTTGTGCTCGTGAGCCAATTCATTATGAATCATGAGCTAGATATAAAAAATAATTGATGGTATTTTATGTGTAGAATTCTATATGTTTATGGTGCACAGTGCTTCAAATAAAGATGAGCATAACCTGATTGAGATTTTGTCGATATAGCCTTTAAAGTTTTGATATTTTATGAAAAAAATGTTTGTTTCAGGTTTATCATGTGGGTCGTTGAAATGAGCTGGCATGTGAAAACAAGCTAAATACTTAATTCGGCTCGCTAAATTGAGTGACAGGGGCGAAGCCAGAGTCAAAATTCACCGGGAAACACTGTTTTTACCGATATCATTTGCATTGCAGTCTACTGCATGAACAGTATTTTACCCTAGATTCACTCCCGGAATCCTCAATTTTCCCTGGGAATCTTGATCGTTCCTTTGTGTTTTTTTTCCCCTACGAAAAGAATATTTCTCTATGACAGGTTTTAAAATTGTAGGAAAAGTCTTCCCTTTCCCTACAGTTTCAATGGGTTGCTAGGGAAATCGAGGACTTTCCCGAGGGTAATTTTTAGATTTCATAGAGAAACTGACTCAAATTTTCCTCACTCTCTACTGTCTCTCTCCAATTAAATATATCCCTCACGTTACTTCCTGCCCCTTCAAGCCTATCTCTCTCTCCTCTCGCACATCAGACAGAGAGGTTGGATGAGCGACTGGCAGACAAGGCGATGGTGTCTGGGCGCATGCAATGAAGCGGCGGTAGGCGGTGCGCACAGCGCAGCGGCAAAGGTGTGGTGGAGCGGAGGAGCAACCTAACAGCGCACGGCGTGGACCGGCAGTGTGGGCGGCATCGCACGTGGTGAAGTGGCGGCAGGTCGCGCGCGCAGTGCAGTGGGGAGGGCGCGGTGTTGCGGCCCAGTGGTGGAGTGGCGCCGCGTGGCGGAGGTGCGGCAGTGTCGGCAATTAGGGCGGCGGCCTAGCGGCGCAGCGTTGTGGCGTGGCACCAGTTTGGCACGTGCGGAGCATCGCTCCAGTGGCGGCAGGGCGGCAGAGTGACACAGCGGAGCACGGCAGCGGACCACAAGCGGCTGGTGGTGGGCGGGGGCTAGATCCCCAGTTTTTTTATTTTTATAACTGGTTCCACCCAATTTCCCTAGGAATTGGATTTCCTAAGGAAAGATGGGGCCTTAGAATTTACTGTGTTCGTTGGGCACGTCATTTTTCCGTAGATACTTTCCCTACAAAGATTTTCTGTTAGACATCGAAATCAGTTCGGGTCAACACACCGCTCGCACATCTATATGCGAGAACGCCGACGCTTCTTCAACGCCGAGTTTGGGGAGCATCTGGAAAATCTAGCCTCGAGAGGGACCCCGTCAGTGGAGGGTCAGTGGAGGATCATCCTAGGGTTGATCCGAACTTGGTCAGACCAGCCGGATCGTCCTCAAACGTCGTCGAGATGAAGGAAGAACAGCACGGGCGTCTACTAAGGGAACTAGGGTTTGAATAAAAACAAAATGTAAAGGAAAAATGATTCGATCGATTGGGATTATCCTCAACCGGCTATGAGCCTCTATTTTATAGAAGAGTGATGGTCTAATCCCGTAGGGCAACTAATCCCACAAATTAGAAAAAAAATTAGAATCAATCAGCTGAAAACTTTCTTAAATCAGCATTACCAGAGTCTCTGGTAAAGTGCTAGACACTCCGGTGATCGGAGTCTCTGGTAAGACGCCAGAGGTTCCGTCGTATAATTCTAAGGACCCGGTTCATACTTAGAATTAGTCTATTCGAACGTTCAAGTATTGATATTTAAATTCTTAAGTTGGTCTCGGATTATCATCGCTGGCAAGGTTCACCTCCTCAAGAGGATCGACCGATGTGAATCTTTATCCTAACTTATCTATATCTTCTATTTCATCAATGGCTTCGCACATATCGTTCGTATTGGACTAATAGTGTTCCACTCTTTTTTGCAACCAATCAAGATTAGAATCTATTAAATTACATTATATGGTTCAGCTGATTCTCCATCGGCTTTACATTCACCGGTACAAAACCATCTCTAGTTACGCTAAGAAAATCATAATCCGTCAAATCTAAACCGGTCAAGCATTTGACGGCGTCATGCGGCAAAGAAGATGATTCAGCCATAGCAACACAAACCGATACATCCGGATGAACCACCTCTACATCATCACCAATCCATTGTATCAAGAATTAGCGTAAGATACAAAGAACACATCTATTGGCATGAACCCAATCACGTCCTAAGATCAAGCTATAACTATCGCGCACATTGGCAACAAAAAAAGCGGTAGCCATAGTCTTGCTTCCAACGGTGAGTTCCATAGAAGTGACCCCTTAGCCTCGATAGGATCTTCTCCTCCCACACCGTTCAAAGTCATGTTGCTTCGAATAAGCTCATCATTGACCTTACCTAGCTTCTTAAACAAAGAATACGGCATTAGATTAACAATAGCACAGCCATCTACAAGCATACGAGAAATTGGTGAACCATTAATATGACCTCTCACATAGAGGGGTTTCAAATGGTTCTTCGATTCTTTGAGCTTTTCGAAGATAGCACTTTTCGGCCCAAAGTCAAATTGTGCCACGACTCATAAGCGAATAATCGGAAAGAGATAAGCAAATGGTGTTAATGTCCATACCTTCTCGAGACGGTGTAGGCTCGTAGTTCAAGAGGTCGTCATCGTCGAACTTGTATATATCAACATCTCCCATAGGCAAGTCCTCTCCCAAGATGGCGTCGACCAAACCAAGTGGCTTTGGAGTAGCCTCCCCTTCCTTCGTTACCGGTGGAGTAGAGGCCTTGGGCTCCTTAACCCTGCACTGCTTACCTTGAGGGACTATCGGCTTGATCTCATTGAAGACCTCGTCCCTCTTTTTCTTCGCCTCCTCTTCTCACATCTTTCGGAGGCGCAGCCTTTAGAGCTTCCTCTTTTGAGTGTGGGTCAAGCCAAGCGGACACCCCCTCGGTTGCGTGTACTTGGAGGAGCTTTTGCTGCTGCTAGCTTCATGGTCATGGGAGGCCTTTTCGATCAGATCATCCAAAGTGATCGGCCCCGTGAAGACTCCTCCGATTTTAACATCGGTTGTGCCGATTTTCACGACACCTCTAGATGTGTTTTCTTGATAAAAACGGTGGAGGGAGCAGGTTCATTACCTTGCTTCGGGCGCGACTCTTGCTTAGGCGCGATGGTGGAGCTCCCTCCCTGAACCTTGAGCGATCCAAAATATGTCTGATCTGGGATAGGGTTGTAGAGCCTTGTGAAAAAGTCCTCTTTCTGTTCGTTTGACCCCGGATGAAATGGCGGGTATGGCATCGGTGGAACGTGCCTTGGTGGTATAGGCATCGGTGGCACGGGCATTCGTGGTCCCATGTATGGAGGCCACACCAGGAACGGTGGGCAAGGCATAGAATGAAACCACGGCGGTAGCACTTCGAAGCCATGTGGAGAAAAAGAAAGAGGAGGCCCGTGCACATTCACGGTTGGCCTCATCTCCTTTCTAGATGGGCTGTCTCTCTTAGGTGGTGATCTTGATCGCTTCATAGACCGATTATTCGAATCGGTATTTTGATTTTTGTACTTAGCCATGAGCCAGTCGAGGGCGCTTTTAGGCCCCATCTTCTGATCCGTGGCTTTACCTTGATTCACCTTCCACTTGCCCACTTCAGGATTTTTCGGTTTTAACATCTTGGGTTGTGGAGCTTGCTCCTCGGGTTTAAAGCCTTGGATGATGACTTTTAGAGACTCTTGACCATCGGAGGACTTCTCAAGCACCACTTTCCTAGAGGCATCCTTCTCACTTGGAGAAATGAGCATCTCATCCCCGATGATCATGTTCTTCCCTTTGGTTGTATCGCTTGATGAGACCGAATCAACACCTTGGGATTGAGCTCTAGAGTGTTGACGGAGAAAGGGTGCTTGTCGATTTATATCTGCTTAAGACTCAATCGTCTCTCATTAAGGGCCGATTGGACCTGTCGACGGAAAATATTGCAATCATTCGTAGCATGAGAATAAGAGTTATGCCATTTACAATATGCTCTACGCTTAATCTCATCCGCTGAAGGTAAAATATATGCGATCTTAATGTATCCACCTTTGTGTAGCTTATCAAATATTCTATCACATTTGGCTACATGCCATTTACAATATGTTCTAAGCTTAATCTTATCTGCTGAAGATAAAGTATATGCGATCTTAATGTATCCACTTTTGTGTAGCTTATCAAATATTCTATCACATTTGGCTACATCGAAGGTGTATTTCACATCGTCTTTTCGATTCTTGTGAATCGGTTTGAGCGAATCACAAGCAAATAATTTGACCTTAGAAGGCTAAACGAACTCAGCAGCCAAGATGTCATTGGAATCATCATCAGAGCTATCTGAATCACATTCTACAACGTGCACGCTACGACAGGTCTTGTAGTCATGTTTTATTTCTTTGCTTCGGCTTTTTTGAGCCGAAGCCCTTTGTTGGAGGTGGGTGAGTGTATAAAAATTGTATCCCTCCAACTTTTCTCTAAGATGCAACCGTAAACCACTAAAAGCTAGATCGGATAAGTCTTTTTCAAAAATTGTTAAATTAAAGCATCGGTTCTTAATATCTTTAAACCGCCGAAGTTATTCAACGATGGGTTCCTCTTTTCCTTACCGAACCGATGTCAAGTGTGACAACTTTAATTCGTTGTCTCTGAAATAAAAGTGGTCATGAAACCTGTGTTCTAAAGACTCCCACATGTATATGAACCCCAGGGATAATGATAAAAACCAAGAGAAAGCGGTTCCGGTTAGTGATAAAGAAAACAATCGTACTTTCAAAGCCTCACTAAAACTCGCTTCTCCTAGTTGTGCTACATATTGACTAACGTGTTCTCAAGTGGTTTTGCTATCTTCGCCATTGAATTTGACGAAGTCAGGAACACGCCATCCAACAGGATATGAGACTGAATCAAAGTATGCGGGATACGGTTTTTGATAAATCCGGTCCCTTCCCTTGAGGTCTATCCCTACCGTCTCATGAAATTGTTTGTTTAAGTTCTCCTT
Source organism: Zoysia pacifica (assembly GCA_001602315.1). Classification (NCBI taxonomy): domain Eukaryota; kingdom Viridiplantae; phylum Streptophyta; class Magnoliopsida; order Poales; family Poaceae; genus Zoysia; species Zoysia pacifica. The sequence goes on from BCLH01000225.1 coordinate 58,551, forward strand.
AATGCGAGTCATACACTCCTTTATATTTGTTATGGGTGGCCTAGTAAATGTGCCCGGTGGCTAAAAATGTGTGCTCGTTTTCATGGCGCTAAACAATTCATTAGAAAAGGGGCCATGATGGATACCCGTACCGCTAGGTGGGATAGGTGGTGTGCTATATGCGACGATGCGGTAAGGAGGAACAATATTAGCCAATTCATTCAATCGGCTAATGACCGGATTAGGGATGCTAGTAATTGGCTCTATGCTAGTGGGAGACAATACCAAAGCACTAGTTTGCGCATGAGACAAAAAACTAGTTTGCCCACTAAACGAGTTCAACGGCATACCATACGGAGGTTGTTCTACACTTGATGTAATAGGCGCCGATGCACTAGTAGTAGGACTTACATGCGCAACATGAGACGATGATGCAATACTAACATTTTTAGACTTAGACAAGTTTTTTTATCACGTATTGCATATCATTCGTCAAGACCTTTTTTATATCGGCGAAGTAATACGAAAGGTCTTCAAAAGTAACGGGAGAGTGAGAAGATGTCCTTACATTGGCAGCACCCATGGCCGCGTTGTCGTCGACGGCCGAAAGAATGGGCTCTTTTACTTGTGAGATCGCACCTTAGCGGTCCTTCTTAAAACACGCCAAGTACTTCTGCAGCTCCCGCTCCTCGCGCACCTTGCGCGCCTCCTCGAACAACTTCTCCAAAGATGGCATGACGATATTCGTCGTGGAGATTTCGGAGGTCATGATGGAAACGATGATTCGGTTTGTGCAACCGGAATCACTCGTCCCCAGCGGAGTCGCAAATGTGTGTTGACGCTGAAATCGGGTCCGGGCCCATACACCGCTCGCACGTCCGTGTGCGAAGACGCTGGCGCTTCTTCAACGCCGGGTTTGGGCAGCACCTAGAAAATCTCGCCTCAGGAGGGACACCGTTGGAGAAGAATCGTCTTAGAGTTGATTCGGGCTCGGTTAGGCCAGCCAGATCATCCTCAAACGTTGCCAGGACGAAGGAAAGACAGCACAGAAGTCGAGTAAGGGGATTAAGATTTAGAGAAGAGCAAAATATAAAGGCAAAATGATTTGATCAATTGGGATTATCCTCAACTGACCATGGGCCTCTGTTTTATAGAGAAGAGATGGTCTTATCCACTACGACAACTAATCTCACGAATTAGGAAAGAAATTAGAATCAATCCGCTGAAAACTTTTCTAAATCAGCATTACCGGAGTCTCTGGTAAAGTTCGGTAAGACGCCGGAGGTTCCGTCGTGTAATTCCGGAGACCCGGTTCATATTCGGAATTAGTCTCTTCGGACGTTCAAGTATTGATATTTGAATTCTTCAAGCGCGTTAAGCACCTTAGACACAAAGAGACACAAACGACCGAACCCATTTAGCACATTTGAGCACATCGAGTGTTTGCGGCGTGTTTGCAAGCGTTGAGCGCATCGGGCATAGAAAAGAGGATGTCATGGGTCCTTTTTGCAGTGCATTGATCACTTCGGGTGTTTAGGCATTGAGCCTCTTTTGTGTGGTAAACACATCGGGTATTTTGCTGCTTTTTCTCAGACTGATAACTGTTTGGCATTGAGCCTCTTGTGTGCGTTAAGCACATTGGGCATTTCGCCGCTTCTCCTCGGACTGATAGCTGTTCGGGCATTTGGGGTTCCTTCAAATGCCCGAACCCGAGAGAGCTCACCGGACACTCCAGCAACGTGCCGGACACTTCAGTGGGTTAAGTGTCCAAACCCGAGAGCTCACCGGATACTCCGGCAACATGTCGAACATTCCGGTGGGCTAAATGTCCGAACCCAAGAGGACTCACTGAACACTTCGGCAACGTGCTGGACACTCCATTGGGCTAATTGCCCGAACCCGAGAGGGCTCATCGGACACTCCAGCCACGTATCAGATACTCTGGTGGCCCTGTGATTTTTGGGTGTTAACATTTCCCAACAGTTTTTCATTGTTTCCATAGGGGAAATGGTTGATTCCAGTACTGATCTGCAGAGATTCATAGATGCCAAGCCAAGTCGATCCAGAGATAGGTTAATCTTAGCTTGTGAGCTTCAAATTTTTCATCCACAGTTTTGATCAGAGCTGCAGATGGAATATGGGGGAATGCCGGAGAATTGATTGGACACTTGTGTAACTGGTTTCAGAAATAGTTGTTCATGGTCAATTAGTGCGACTCGTGAGACTCCAGGATATAAACTTGCATATGGTTTTATTTTGATACTACTTTACAGTTTCTATGATTACTCAAAATATCAGAATTTATTTTTGTAATCATCAAAAAACAATTATTACATATGAACAAAGGGTCCAGCTTAAGAAAATGGCATGCCAGTATGCCACGTACCAAAACGGTCTGTAATTTAGCCACCATAACATGCTTATTTAACATCTTGCAAAACAAATGTAAAAATTATCCCACCACAATATGAAAAACTCCAACAAGTCTAGCTTACGTCCAACATAAATTCCCAAGAAATGGGAAATCCTCATCAACATCCCACTTTAAATATTACAACATAAAAAAGATAGTAGAAGTTTATCAAATTGACGTGAGAGATTTCCTGTCGATTCCCAAAAGTTAGTATTATTCTTGAACCGTCACAAAATATATTAACCTGTCAGTTCCCGAAGTCTAGGAAATTTCAGTACTCGATTGACATGAGATAGATTTCCTTGGCAGCCACCATAAAGAAATACAGTCACGATATATATTCTTGGAGGTGGACCACCAAGGTAACTTGTTTTCCCTGACGTCGTATTCATAGAAGCCTTTGCTTGACGGTTAGCCGACAAATTTGACGGTTTTTGGTACTTTTTTGGCGGTATGATGGCCAAATTTGGCGGTTAGCTCTAATCATGGGAATTAAGAAGAAATAAAAAAGATACAGTGCATAGGAACCTAGGAGGAGAGATACAAAGATAAAACTAAATAGGGAAGAGAGAGATGTGTAAGGAGGAATGAGAACGATCATTATTATTTGGATACAAAATTTAAACAATATAATGGCAATTAAAAGTAAACAGAGGCAGGAGTATATAAATCCAATCAGATTGTTCATTGAGCCCGTGCTGTAGGCGATGAGGACCATGGCAACGGTCGCCATTATCCGAGCGGCGAGCTTCATCCACCCCCTAGCGGGGGCAGCCGCCTTCCCGATCACATGGGCACTGCATACGCGAGGGCCAGCTCCAGGTGCCGCCGCCGTGGTCCCTCCGGCACGCCAAGCGTCGACGCCGGTGCGAAGAGCAAGGCGACGCACACGCACTCGGACAGAACTCAGGCGGCCGTGATAGCGCGGCGGAGCGGTGACGGCGGTGGATCGGCGGCTCCGCTGAGGATGGCGCCGTTCTTGGAGGTCATGGAGACGATGGAGAGCTCACCTTGCTGGGTTTACCGAGACTACAGACTTGTGGAGCACTTGCGACATACTCTCTCCGGTCACACAATAAAATTCATTTTAATAATGATTTATCTGAGAATATAAATTACAAATAATTTTTAATTTATTAAGTTTAGACATGTGAAAATTATATGATTACAAGTCAAAGTTGTGTTTTAAAGACTATGTTATTGTCTAAAATAACTTTTATTGTGTGACCGGAAAGAGTACTCGAAGAAGCTTGAAGTATTTATGCAGCACTTCCACCGGAACAACGCGTCGACCATTCAACCGTGACTGGTAGCCCAGTCGTGGTAGACGACGCGGATAACGTCGTCTTGCCCAGTCGTGGTAGACGACGCGGATAACGTCGTCTTGCCGTCAACTCAGACTGTTCAATTACGGGCCGCATTCCATGACGGGGAGCAAAGAAATTGTTACGCTTTTGCTGTTACCTAGAAACTGCGACTGCGCATAGTGTTCAAAGGGATATAATGCATGCAACTCCCTAGGAATTATTATTGCTGGTTGACGAGTTCGTAAGGTGCACCCAGCCGTCTCCATTCTATAGCTTTGGTCAAAATCTTCACCCTGTTGCTTGAGTCTGAGCATTTTCCTGTGCAAACAGAGAGCATCTGTTTAGCGCTATGGGATCCTTCTAACATAGAAATTTCACAGAAATGATATAGAAATTTCAAAGAAAATAACTCAATTTTGTAAAAAAAAAAAGAAATATATATAATATTTAGAAGATATTTCTTCATTCCAAATTAAGTAGGCCGTAGGAGGACTGAATAATTGGAGCCACCCAATTAATTTTATAGTTGAAAAAAAAAGGATATCCATCTTTCATTAGGAACATAATGTTTAAGTGCGCATTTGTTATTGGTGGCGGATGTTGAGTTGGATCGGCTCATTACAAAACAAAATAAAATCAAAATAGGTATTTTATGTCTAGAACTCTACTCCCCTATGTTATGATACACATAATCTTATTGTGCTTCAAAGAAGGATGAGAATAACAAGTCAGTATTCTAGACTTAGATTTTGTTGACAGCCTTTAAAATTACGATATTTCATGAAAAAAATATTGTTTTAGGTTTATTGCGTGGCTCGTTAGAATTAGCTGGCTTATGAAAAACGAGCTAATTACTTAGTTTGGCTTGCAAAATTTTGTAAACTGAGTCAAGCCCAGCCAAATCGATCCAAAGACGGGTTGAGCAAGCTTGTGAGCTTCAAATTGTTCATCCACTCTCAGTTTTGATCACAGAGCTGCAAATGAACAATGGAGAGAATGCCGGAGAACCGGTTGGACACGGGTGTAACTGGTTTCAAGAATAGTTGTTCATGGTCGACTGGTGCGACTTGTTAGACTTCAGAATATAGGGTGTGTTTGATTGAGCTGTGAGCTGTGAAAAAGTTATTTTAAAATATGAGCTGTGGAAAAACAGTTGTAAAATATGAGCTGTGAGAAAGTTGAAAGCTATTTGGCTTAAAGTAGCTGTGAGGTTGTGAAACTGTAAGACAATTTATATGTAAATTAATCATAAAACATTATATTATTCATTTATTATATATATTATAATATAACTGTACTTATATTACCTAATTATAATTATATAATTATATAATTATAATAACAATTATATATACTTATAATATAATTACACAATTATAATTATAATTATAAACGTTGTTCTACACCCTCTAAACCTCAGTAATTTTGTTGTATTTTATTTGCTAATTTTACATTTTTTCAGTAATCTTATTTTATTATTTCATTAATTTTCTCTCGTCCACTAATTTTGTTAAATTTCCATTCAGTCATTTTTGTAATTCTTCAGTAATTTTAATCTAATTCCTTCAGTAATTTTGTGTTACATCTTTTAATAATTTATTATTTATCGTGCTTCATAAATTTAATCCAATTTCCTTCAGTAATTTTAATTTTCTTCAGTAATTTTGTAATGTAATTATAATTATATTATATAAATATAATTATAGTTATATAATTATATTTATATATGCTAAAGTAAGTTCAGACTTGCTTTTGCTTTTGATCTAAAAAAAAGTTGCTTTTTGGGAAAAGATTTTGCAAAAGCAAAAGCCAAAACCTAGCCAACCAAAGGCACCCATAAGCTAGCATATGGCTTCTTTTTATATTCTCTTGCAGTTTCTATGATTATATTTAGTAAATATTATTATTTAAAAAAACCCCATCTTGAAGCTCTCCTCTTCCTCTCAAGTTGGCTGCAGCAGTCTTCTCCGCCTCTGATGGCGTCCAGCCATGGCAAGGTGGGTAAGACCATGGATCTGCTTGTGGTGAGTGGGGTTTTTTTAAAGAGAATGAGAGGGCAAAAGCCCTACTGGTTATAATATATTAATAATAATAAAGGTTATAACAGGAGTTACAAAAGAGAAAAAGAAAAAAGAAGGTCTACTAAAATACTATTTAGATAGCTTGAAGCCATTCAGTAATCTGAGGAAAATATTTCTTCTTCGCTCTATACAGGAAAAGATGGAACTCATGCCCTAGATCTTTAAGATTCATTTTTTTAAGGGTATGTGTCCAGTCTTCAACCGTGCTAGTGTGGATGAGGAAGTCCTCTCTAACTCTTCCTCACCTTGGGAGAGCTCTGCTCTAGTGCTTTTGGCGGGCTAGTGGAGATGGAGCCGAACTAGCTCGGCTCCTTTTGGAGTAGGTTGTACCCTGGTGATCAAATCCTCTTCATTGGAGTATTGTGGAAGGAAGGAGGGTGGATCGAGCTTGAGTTTCCCTAGGCTGTTGTTCGACGACGGCTTCATCCCGTCCATGAGGATAAATTACAACATAAAAAAGATAGAAGTTTTTCCTTTTGCATTTCACAGATAGAACAAGGCATCGCAAGAAAAAAAAAGATAGAATAAGGTCAAGTATATTTTCAAAAATTTCTCTATATTGCAGTCGTAATTGAAAAATGTTGCGATTCTGGTTTTGAAGTATCTATTTGAATGTCGTGAACTGAGAATATGTTGAGAATGCTTAGATTTTAGGGATGAAATGTTTGTCAGTATCAAATCAATGTGGGAATAAGCCATTTGTCTTTAGAACACTATAAACATAACAAAAACTTATTTTCTCCTTCGGCACGGCACAGCAATGCAATTCAGGATAGGTTTTTCTTCATACTGATCTTCTTGTATGATGCTTTCGTCATACTACACTATTTCGTCAGTAGGCCTAATCTTCTTGACGAGAGGTTTGTTGACATCGCCGGCAGCATCGAAATCGATGTCATCCACACTAGTTCGGTCATCCCGCTGGCAGTCGTTGCAGAGCACGAGCAAGAAGAATCCAAATCCCACGACGAACGACGTCATGCACCAGACGACGACCACCAGCGCGGCCGGCATCAGAAGGGACACGCGGTACGCGAACGCGCAGCACAGCGCGGCGGACAACGCCCACACCGCGGCGTGCAGCCGCCGTCGCTCCGCGGCGGGCGAGGCCGGCGTGAGCGTCTCGGCGCGGCGGAGGCAGAGCAGGAGCGCGGTCAGGTCCGCGTAGGCGATGAAGACGAACGCCAGGTCACACGGATCGCGGCGTGCCCGCCACGCTGTGAATGCGAAGATGCACGTCGTCAAGAGGGTAACCGCGGCTGCAAACGCCACCGCAAAGGGTTTCGACGCCTCCTGCTCGGCGGCTGCTGGCTCCGACGGCGACTGCGCGCGCGCATTGGCCTCGGCCATAATGGAAAACGAGACTGACACAGGGATACAGCAGCTGTGTGTGTGCCCGATTCTCCCGAACTGGTGCAGTAGCGGTGCTTCCAGAGATCGATCGGAACATGGATGAATTTATAGGAAGTAGGAACCGTCCCCGCGTTCTTTTCTGTCAAGATGTTCCATCAACGCGTTCTCTTGCTGACAACAGTTCCGCGTTGGCTTCGGTTGAGTTTCTTGGGACAACATTACCAGTTTCCTGACTCGGGGCAATTATTAATTAATGCAGTAACTCAGTTTTTTTTTATTGCCACTGTTAACTCTTAACATCGTTTTTACTATCAGTCTTATTAAAAAATATACTAAATATAATATACATTTTATAGTTTGCTTTATCATTTAAGGAATTTGAAACATAAATTATAAATTTATATATTTATAAAGAAATTTTGAATGTGATGAACTGTCAAAAAATAACGTTAAAATTCAACAATGCAACAATTAAAACAGAAAGAACACTATTAGTTGGAAAACTGATTTTCTGGTTTCGATCAAAGTTAAAGTTTTTTAACTTTGACTAACAATATCTAAAAAAATAAATAAAATTTAATATTAAAAGATACATAATATGAAAGTTTATTTTATAATAAATTTAGTAATGTAATTTATATGCAATAAAACTTCATAAATTTTTCATTATTAATGATCAAAGTTAAATAAGATGGACTTTGATCAAAGCTAAAAATGCTTATATTTTGAGACAGATGGAGTAATTTTTATCTTGGTTGTTTGGACCTCTTACTAATAGAAATCCTGACAACATAATTTTTTAAAAAAGAGGAGGGAGGACAAATATATAATTAGACAAGTAAAAAATTAGAAAATCAGATTATATAATCCTATCTCCAAACACCCATCTAGATTTTACATATAATCGAGATTCTATAAGCCCTTTTTGGCATAGCTAGGATTTGTTAAAAAAAATAGCTTATTTGGACAGATGATGAAAAAATTCTGAAAAATAAGTTGTTTTTTAGTTTATTTTAAGAAGTTGTTGAACTAATAAGCTGTGAAATAAGTTTCATGTTTGACACAACTTTTACTTATTTCAGAGAATACGATGCAAATAAGTTGTACCAAATAGAGCCATAATCTACCACTATAATCTAAATTTTAATAATTCATAGTGGACAAAAACATTCCTTAGCTGAGTTATTAGCAGGGATGTTTAGAGCAACTATTGATAATTTTATAGATAAAATATCACCCCTAACTTAAAAGATGGCTGAATACAAAAGATAAAATTCCTTAATTAGCCTTACAATTTTCAACGCTTCCTTCCTTGGCTCTTTTTGAAATAAACTTCTTTTTAAAGATAGAATTCCATTTTAGGTTCTTTTTTGACTTTTTCGTCAACTTGGATGGGTAACAGTGTTATGTGATGGTAGAAAGTACCATTTTACCCTTGGTAATGAGTCTAATGACTAATAACATTGTTATATGATTGTTATCATTGTTATATGGCTATTAACACTGTGACTATCTTAATAATTAGAAAAAGGTCATTGCATATAGTAGTCATTATCATATTATTATTAAGATAATCACAGGGTTAACAGACATATAACAATGTTCTTAGTCGTTATCAAGAGTAAAATGGTACTTTTCACCATCATATAACACTGTTACCCATCTAAGTGAACAGAAAGGCCAAAAAAGAAGGTAAAATAGAATTCTGTCTTTAAAAGAAAGTTTGTTTCGAAAAAGGCTAAGGAAAGAAAAATTTTAAGGTCAAATAAGAAATTTTCTCAATACTAAATCATCCATGACACGTTTCTATAAAGCACCACCTTACATAATTGCAGTATTTGCCATTAGAGATTTACAGTAATGATGTTATCAAGAAAAATGCTGGAAAAACGTGAAATCTACAGTAAATGATCATATCCCTATTACTGTAGTTAAAAACGAGACTTGTAAAGACAGCTGAATACTAAAGTCATCGACAACGCGTTTCCAAAAACAACCACCTTACGTAATTGCAGTTTTGCCATTAGAGATCTAAAGATGTTATCAAGGAAAAAATGCTGGAAAGACGCGGGATTGACTTGACCAAGACTATGCCATGTACGGTTCAGCAATTTGGCGCTTCTAACCTACTCCCTCTATTTTTTTTTTCCTTCATGTTGTCGCGTCGGTCAACTAAAAATAATGTCCTGCCCATGTTCGTGCAGTTGCTTTAGACAATTTTCTTCGTGCCTGATCAAACTTGCTGGGTCAATGCTGGAGTGCTGGACCGGTCGCGCTCGATACCACGGTCGAGTGCGGCGACTTGCCTGGTGCTAGACTCAGGCCCTGTTCCCTTCTACTTGTATCTTTACAAATTTGCTGCGAGCCACCGGAGAAACTCTTAAGGACTCATTTGGATTGGATTGAAGGAAATTTTTTTTGATCCTGTGTTTTTTCTGTGAAATTTTTGCATAATTTCTACAAAAATTCTGTGTTCCAAAAGAGCCCAAAGCCTCTATTAGATTGCGGGAAAATTTTTCAAATCTTGCGTTTTTCTTACAAAATTGAACTCATTCGTGTGAAATTTCTGTACAATTCGTGCTAAATTCCTGTGTTCCAAAGGAGGCCTTAATTCTTTCTTAGCTATTAAAAAAATTGTTTTCCATTTTATCCCCCCCCCCTGCCCGGTTGACATTTCCCTTCCATATATACCACTCAAATAAAATAATATCCTAAAATATCTTTTCATCGAATATGTAACATGAAATTAATTTTACTAAATACTAAATCATAAAAGAGAATTACTGGGATCTTTTCAGAATTTTATCACATTCTTTAACAGATCTAAAAATTAAGATAATTTAAATTCATAGGAAAAATTTAATTTTGTAATATATACTAAATTTTCAGTGGAAGTAATAATAAAAGTTGTTCATCGCTATATATTCCCTCAACATAAAAATTGGTACGGATATTGAAATAATAGAAGTTGTGTTTCATCGAGCCATACCCAAAAAGAAAAAATAAACTCTAAAAGATAAAAGAAAATCTTTTAGGGATAGCATATAGGTGAAAGCAAATCTCAACCTGTGACACAGAAGAGAAAATAAATTCTTCAGTTGTTGAAAAGAAATTAAGAGTTTTTCAGCTGCTCACAAAAGAATTAGCTCTTTTTTCTATGCTGCGCTGTGCTGCGGGGTAAAGCCGTGCGTTTACGACCGTTGAGGAATAATTGAAAACTAGAGTACATTGCTAAACGCTTTAGGATAAATTTCTTATTAGCTATAAAAAAATTGTACTTACTTATCTATCACTCAAAATTTTCAATTTTCTTATCAGCCGTCAATGTTATCTTTTTTTTCCTTATTCGTCACATATATACATTTAGAGGTTTGAAAAAAACTTGTTTGCTCTTCTATCAATTTTTCCTAAGTTTTATAATTACTCATTTTAGTGGACGTTTGGTTTTGAGGGTTATAAAATTTTCACAAGGAAACACTTTCAATTCAAATTTTAAAACATAATATGAACTATTTTATTTCCTTTTATGCTCATGTACCATAATGTGAATTTGTGAGATATGACTAATTGATACAATGTTCACTAAAATAGGTAATAAAGAAACTTAGTAGGAAAATGATTAAGGAGCAAACAAGTCTTTTTTATGTCTTTAAATGTACAGAAGTGATGAATAAGAAAAGAAAGTTAACATTGTTGGTTGATAAAAAAATTGAAAAATTTTGAGTGGTGGATAAGAATTTGTAGTTTATTGGATAGCTAATAAAAAAATTGACCTAACGTTTTATCCCCGGGACATCTAAGACTCACTTCTAGCAACTCTAGACCTCCGTCTTACTCAATCTGCATTTGATTAGCTCGTGAGCAGTAGCTGTTCTGCTGTTAGCTGTAAATAGCCGCAGCGCAGAACAGAAAAAGAAAAAAAAAGTGAACATGCCCTCTGATATTGGCGTCTTCGAACAGGGCGTCATCGCCTCACCAGGATACAAGTGACAAGTGAATCCTTCTCAGTTCATCGTAGCAAACCGTGGAGCCACCCTCTATGCTCGTTGCCTTCTCAGTTCGCACCCCCGCAGCCATAATATTAATAAGTCTCAGTTCATCGTAGCAAACCGTGGAGCCACCCTCTATGCTCGCTGCCTTCTCAGTTCGCACCCCCGCAGCCATAATATTAATAAGGCCCCATTTGCGTCAAAGGAAATTCAAAGAAATTTCAAAGGAATCCATTCCATATGAATGTTTCCTATATTTGATGTTTGAAATGGAGAAATGATGAATTCATTTCCTAAAGAAGATGAGAGCTCCTTCACAAAACAAAAGAAAGAAAAAAATGAAGTTGGATCTAAAGGAAAGTTTCCTTTGCTTGTTCATCGTGGAGACTATAAGACAGATTTTAAAATAGACTCAAATGAATATACACTATTCATTTACACTAAATCTTGAGGCTTAAATTATTCTTTTACCTTTTAGAAGGTAAAAGTTTTTAATAGTTATTAATTGTTGAATAATTCAATTTGAAAATTTATTAGTAAATTTTGGCAGGTGACAGTCAGAGGCATGTTTCGTTATATAATTAAACGGTTGAGATTAAATTCATATCTTACCTCCTAAGAGGTGAAATAACGTCACTTGGTCTATTTTAAAAGAACTCGACTATAATGGCCAGCATGCAAGCACTTAGTGCACGGAGGACATTATATTTATTAGCTAAAAGTAATTGAGAAAGAAATGACCAATTAAAAGTGTTAAGAGATTTATAAAATGCTTGTATTTATTATTATTATTATTATTATTATTATTATTATTAATGGAGGAAGAAATGAACAATTAAAAGTGTTAGGAGATTCATAAATTGCTTAAATAATAATAATAATAATAATAATAATAATTATTATTATTATTATTATATCCAATGCATTGTAGTTCCTATATTTATATTCCTTCATTCCAAACATTCATCGTTAGAATATTACAGTAATTTATTTAATTGATCTAAATTTGGTTTTGATATATGTTTATCATTTCTATTTTTGTTTCTCGTGTTACAAGTTCCATGATTCTAAAAATCTCTGTGATCTTTCAACTTTTTTTACATTTCTGTATTTTCTTCATTCCTATTTTTTTCTGTTCCTATGTTTTTCTTTCCTCCATTCCAAAAGAGGCCTAAAACATATTGAGTTACCATATCAATAAAATATATTAAGTTACTATACACCAATCAGTAGCACTCAAATATTTAAAGTAATGAGAAAACCAAACAAATTCACTAATACTTTTGTTAGAATCGTATACCACGGGTATTTATAGATTCAGAATCGTATACCACAGGTATTTATAGATTCAGCCCACTCAAAAGATCTAGCCATAAAAGACGGCCCATTGTATCGCATACCGCAGTTCGATTCCACCAAGCCAAGGCCCATCCGACTTCTGGGTCAGGTGTCGCTCTTTTCGTCTGACCTCGAGTCGAGCACCACCTTTGGACGACCAACCCTCGACAAGCACAAAGATTTATGACACTGTGCGGCAAGTTCTGTCTGTTGGACAGTGGGGGAAAAACTGATTTTGTCCCACCCGCGCTGCACAAAGGGCAAAGACAAGGACGATGATGCAATGACCTAGCGCTCAAAGGCTGCCAGGCATAACAACATCAGATGCATGTGGTCCCACCAGTGAGGGGCCACCCGTTACTTAAGCATCAAAGCATTGTAATCTTGATCTGACCTCTATATAAGGTCGCGCCGGGGACATTAGATTAGACACATGAGCAATAGACACCATCACACTTAGCACCTGCGAAAGACTTAGTTCTTGCTCGAGCAAGAATCCAAGCGCCATTGTAACCCCATTCGATCAAGTTATAAACACCCCCGATCCTGAACGTAGGGTATTACATCTTCGTGACGGCCTGTACCAGGTTAAAATCTCTTGATTCTCCTGTAGACTAAGTTAGCTCAACGAAGAGTATGCACGAACCTCTCTTCGATACATAAATTCTACCATGCCGATGATACGAAACTGAAAGTTGCCTAGAGAGAGGTGAATAGGCAACCTAAAATAATTTCTAAAAAATCAAACTCAACGAACTATCAGACCACCGGAGTCTCTGTAATGTGCCGGATACTCCGGTCACCGAACTGTCCAGTAACTTGTCGGACACTCCGATCAAACAGGCACTTAGACGAAATTTGAATCTAAGCAAGTTTTAGCGAGTTCTAGCAAATTTCACTTGAATCAAAAGACTAGAATATGATATAGAAAGTAAATCTAAGCAATTAAACAAGCTAGAAACTAGTTAGCAAGTAGATTGAAGCAAGTCTATGAATATGAACAACAAGAACAATATGAACTTGCAAAAATAAAAAGAGCACAAAGAAACACATAATTTTACTCCAAATTTTGAGTCCACAACGGAACTCTATGTCTCCGTGGAGAGGTTCACAAAGAACCGTATCTCACTCGATCATTTCTTTCACCCAACCAACCACAAAGGTGAGGTTGCGTTCTCCACTAGTAAATCCCTCTCGAGAAGGGGTGAACAAACTTTCCGAGGCGTCACCACACAAGTTGGGAGCTCCTGGGCACGCTTAGCAATCTATGAGCAAAAGCTCCAAGAGTAACAAACTCGAATTAAAGCTCGACGGAGTGGAAGCACTTTTCTCACAATCCTTAGCTCAAATCTTACAAGCTTAAGCCTTGAAAGTGAGTGGGAGAGTGTTGTTGGAGCTCAAGAGTGTGTTGTTCAAGTGTGAGTCGCCAGCCATCTCAAAAGAGGCTGAGAGGGTATAAATACCCGGGCTCCAAAAAGTAGCCGTTAGACCACATTCTGACTGACCGAACATTCCGGCACTTTGCCGAACACTCCGGTCCACCGGAGTCTTCAGCAACTTGACCGGAGTGTTCGGCAAAGTGTCGGATACTCTGGTGAGGCCTCTCGGGTTGGCATAGCCTGAGCCACCGAAGTCTCCGGCACTGTGCCGGTTACTCCGATGAGCCCTCTCGGGTGCGGGCTGCTAAGGCACTGGAGTCTCCGGCATTTTATTGGGCACTCCGGTGAGTCTTCTCGGGTTAAGGCTTCTGCCTTACCGGAGACTTCGGCAATATGTCGGATATTCTGATAAAGAGTCTCGAGTTATGATGGATTTGAGCATTTTGGCACTTTTGAGACATCAATTTGAGTCCTCTTTGATAATACCGCATACCTAGACTAAAGAAATGATAAAATCTAGTATTATTCTATGAGAAAAAGTTTCGTGACTTGATAAAAAAATTGGGGGTCTTCTTTTTCTTTTGACATTCTTTTCTACTTTTTGAATCTTTCTTACTGTAAAAGTACTTAGCAAATGTCATTAGTTCTTTGAATGGTTCGTCATCATCCACCAAAACGCACTAGGGGGCCTACATGCACTTTCAATCTCTCCCTTTTTGGTGATCGATGACAACACATTTAAAGCTTCAAAAAGAAATATAATCAACAATTTTGGATGCTTGTGATATAGGAAGCTCCCCCTAAATGTGTGCATGGACTTGAATTTCTTATTTTGTCTTTAACATTTCAAAATACACATATTTGAGAGAAAATGTGAGAGCTCCCCCTATATCAAAGCATCCGTGAGGTGCAACAAGTGAGTGGACATAATAAGTGTAATGCATATGATAATAAATATCCACACAACAAGTATAAGAAGATTAAAAAGAATATTTCACTATTACACCAGCACATATCATAGATAGCAACATAATAACCAATCTCACAAATAGAGTACGAATAGAGTTATTGCAAACCACAAATCACATAGTCTTATCCTAACACTCACACAAGTCTTATATGTCCATCATTATAATAATAATATAAGCCCGAAGATAAAAATAGATGACATGATAGATATCTTCTCCCCTTTTGGCATCACATCATTAAAAAGGAGAAAAGAATACAAAGTGGTAAGCTCAAGATGTGGCGTCGCTATCTTCATCACATTCCTCATCATTACCTTCTTCTTCATCGCCTTCTCCTTCACTTTCTCCCTCGGCGACTGCGACGTCCTCTTCACCTTCTTCCTCACTTGCTTCGGCTCCACCCTCTTGTTCATGTTCTTGGACCAACCGTTGAGCATAGGCAAGAGGATCTCAAGGATTATCAAAGATAGGAGGAGGGAAATCCGGATACTCGCGGAATGGAGAAAGGTTGATGTTAAGATGAGAGACAATCCGATCTTGTCTTGCCCTTAGAGATTAGAATTGCTCACGGGTCTCACGGCGATGCTCTCTAATCTCGGTAGCGTTATGAGTACACACGCTAAAGACTGCCTTGAGAGCCCGAGCAATGAAGGAGGAAGAAGAAGACTTACGGTACTTCTTTTTAAAAGCACCGTGAGAATGATGTGTGGAAGGCTCGTGAGAAGAGGAATCACCTCTAGAAGATAGAGCTGCTGCACGAGAGGTGGATCCAGTGGATGTCCCAGTGGCTCGAATGCGATAAGGATTGTGCTTCACCTCACAGTAAAGTTGGCCATTGAGCAAAGAGTAGATCATATACATGATGTAGAGAGCATAACTGCAGCTCTGGATCGGTGTGGTAGAGGTGACAATGATTTCTTGGAAGATGAAATCAAAAACACTGAAACCCCCTCGAGTGGCATCTATGTCTTGCATCCAGTAGAGCAAGTTCTTTGCCATCTATGTAACACTCGAGGCATCTCCAGACCGAGGCCACAATGTGACACAGAACAAAGAGTTGAGATACTTGAAGAAGGATGTCATCCCGTGCACCTTCCCAAGACTGACGGGTCCAAGCCTTTCATCATAGAGAAAGACTATCTCCTTATCAAGAAGAACCCACTCAAAATGAATCTTGTGCTTGCCCAAGTCCTCCTGACCAAATCTAAGATAAGCAGCAAACTATGAGTAGGAGACTTGGTACCGGTTGCCCTCTAGTACCCAGTGGAGAATAGGCTCATCTCTATCTCTGTCAATCCAAAGTGTAGTGTAGAACGTGGCAATTATCTCTTCACACCAATCTTGCTTAAGCCCCATGATGTCCTTGCAAACCTTCCGCTCATAAGCCTCAATGATCTTATCAAATATAAGATCCTCGGCTGCACTCATGTAACTCCAGTCTATCTATTTCATAGGAATTGCCCTAACCTTCTTATCCACAATCACATAGTTGTACCAATCTATGTGAAAGAGGTTGTGAAACCTGTGATCAGCACAGCCAGACTGTCTCTCCATGGAATAAAGATTGGTGTACCTCTTGGTAATGAAGTCATGAAAACCCTTCGTGAAGTTGATATGCTTCATGGGATGCTCAAAACATTCTCGATTGTCAAATTTAGGATCTGTCACTGTGTAGTGAACCTTGGTACAAAAGGGACTGAGAGCAAACTGATCATCAAAAGCAGTGCCTTGCCCACTAGCAACTCCCTTGCCCTTGCCATGACCTCCTCCAATACTCCTTTTTGATGGTAAAGTGGTAACAGGAGCAACATCTCAAATGACAATGCCTTGCTCCTTCTTAGGTTGCTTCTTGGAACCCGCAACCTTCCGTTTACGCTTGAGGCGATCCTCCTCATGCTCGCTCTCAATCTCCGGCTCATTTTGAGGTTGAGCTCTCTTTTAACGAACCATCTGTCAACAAGTGAGTAGAGGAACCACTAAGATCAATGACAAGATAGGACAAGGAGTCATGAAAGATTACGCAAAATCACTGATGCACCGGAGTCTCCAGTAACATGCTGGATAGTTCGGTCACCGGAGTCTCCGACAAAGTGCCAGACACTCTGGTCCACCGGACCCTCCGACAAGTTGTCAGACACTTCGATCCCTTGTGTTCTTAGCAAGAATCAATGAGATCTCTCTAACCATCTGAGGCATTACAACCAAACTTTCAACATCACAAGGATACATCAAAAGAAGATGATTCACCGAAGGGAATCTCCTAGAACAGCCTACGGAGAGAGATCGAGAAAAGCTGGATTTTGAATGAAATACCACGTTTGAGCCTCTATCCGACGGAGAAAACGACGGGGAATGCATGAGAAAGCCTTAAGTAGTCTTGAAGATCAATCTCTTGCGAGGACTCGGCTCGATCCGACGGATTTGAGGAGACGGCGATTTGGGGGCTAAGAGAGGCAACGAACGGGCTGGAGAGGTCGAAATGAGAGTGAACCGTTGAATGTAGGACCCACGAAGGTTTAAATACCTCCAGGCCACCGGACACTCCGACATTGTGCCGGAGCCTCCGATAGGCCTTCTCGGGTTCAGCTGCAGGAACCACCGAACACTCCGACAAAGTGTCCGATAGTCCGGTGAGCCTTCTTTGGACAGGAGCAGAAAATTCAAAGAAATGTTTGAAATTTTGGATAGAACTTTAGAAATTTTGCAAGAATAAGCTTATATATATATGGAATATAAATACTTTGTCATATAGTGATCAGCAACAATCAACAATCAAATCAATAATAACTTTACAACAAAGTTGGTCCTAAGACCAAGAACGATAAAATACTTTGAAGATCACTCAATATTTTTACAAGATCTTTTGTTTCATAAGCAAATAGAAAACAATAATCAGATGTGCATTACTTCAAATCACATTTTGAGAATCAATGATATTAAGCTCACAAAAGCTCTTCACATCTAGAGGCTTGGTGAAAATATCGACCAATTGGTCTTTTGTGGGTACATAGAATATCTCTATACCCCCTTTTAGTGTATGATCTCTCAAGAAATGGTGTCGGATATCTATGTGCTCTGTGCGGTTATGATCACAAGGATTATTAGCAATTTTGATGGCACTCTCATTGTCACATAGGAGAGGGATTTTGTTCTCAAAGTAACCAAAGTCCTTAAGGGTTTGCCTCATCCATAGCAATTGGGCGCAACAGCTACCCGCAACTATGTATTCAGCTTCGACGGTGGATAGAGCAACGGTATTTTGTTTCTTGGAAGACCATGATATAAGAAATCTTTCTAAAAATTGGCAAGTCCCCGATGTGATCTTCCTATCCACTTTGCATCCGGCATAATCCGCATCGGAATATCCAATGAGATTAAAAGTGGAACCCTTTGGATACTAAAGCCCTTGGTTTGGTATGTGAACTAAATATCTTAAGATTCTCTTAACAAACCTTAAATGGCACTCCTTTGGAGCGGCTTGAAATCTTGCACACATACACGTACTAAGCATGATATCGAGCCTAGATGTACGAAGGTAAAGTAAGGATCCAATCATGCAGCGATATACCTTTTGATCCACCGCTTTTCCACCGAAGTCAAGATCAAGATGGCCATTTGTCTCTATGAGAGTCTTGATAGGTTTAGCATCCGCCATTTTGAACTTTTTAAAAATGTCATGGGTGTACTTGATTTGACATATGAACGTCCCTTGTTTGAGTTGTTTCACTTAAAAGCTGAGGAAGAACGTCAACTCTCCCATCATAGACATCTCAAATCTTTTCGTCATGACTTTGCTAAACTCATCACAAAAAGTTTTGTTAATAGAACTAAATATTATCATCGACATATATTTGGCACACAAATAAATCATTATTAACTCTTTTTGTGAAGAGGGTGAAATCAGCTTTTTCAATTGTAAAACCACTTTCAATGAGAAAATCCCAAAGGCATTCATACTATGCTCTAGGAGCTTGCTTAAGCCCATAGAGCACCTTATGAAGTTTGTAAACGTGGTTAAGATACTCATCATCTTCAAAGCCTAGTGGTTGCTCCACGTGCATTTCTTCTTTCACTGGCCCGTTGAGGAACGCACTTTTTACGTCTATTCGATATAGCATGAAACCATGGTGAGTAGCATAAGCAAGTAATATACGAATTGACTCAAGCCTAGCTACGAGGGCAAAGGTTTCATCGAAATCCAAACTTTCAACTTGTGAATAACCTTTTGCCACAAGTCTTACCTTATTCTTTGTCACGACTTCATGTTCATCTTGTTTGTTGCGGAACACCCATTTAGTGCCCACAATATTTTGATTTGGACGCTCCACCAAAGACCAGAATTTATTTCTCTTAAAGTTGTTCAACTCTTCTTTCGTAGCCATCACCCAATCCGGATGAGGGGGGACATAATCTTTAGGACTGATCAATATAGCACAGCTGATTTCAGGGTGGTCTATCTCTATGAAAATTCGTGATGAAGGCAGATGTTCACAAATCTATCAAATATGGTCTGTGACCAAGTTTTTCGGTTGGAAGCGAGAAGCTGGATATAGCGTTCAGGAAGGCTCAGGAGATAGCTGCAAAGTGGTTCTACTTCATGCTCAGTTTGTGTTCAAATGAGATTAGTCAATCTGATTTCTATTCCTGATCTTTTTAAATAATATTTTTATTGAGTTAATATCTTTCTTGAGTTTTTTTTTTAAACCGTAGCGTGTGTATAGGACGGTATAATACTCCGAAGAAAATTTTTGATTCAATTATTAGCATTTAAATTTAAATGAAGCAAGAAGGATACTACCCAAAAAATATCTTACCTTTCTCGTATCGAGAAAAAAAAATTTAATAAATTGTATGAATAATTTTTTGATGAAATTAAAATATTTATGACATATTTTCTTGAATTATCCGTTTTATTTTATCTGTATTGTAACGAATTTATGTTACGTTATATTTTTTATCAGAAAAAGTAAATATCAATGGTTTTTTAATCAAATGTTAAATGCATCGTTGTACGGTGCTCGTATATAATAAAGGCCGATGGAGGCGGTGGCCACGCTGGCACCATGATGGAGGGAGGGATGGGAACTACGGTGAGGAGGGTCCGTGTTGAGGTGGCAGGGTGAGAAATGTCGGAGTGGAGACGGCAACCGGTGACGGGATCACCTGCTGCACTGCCCTCTGCCTTTCCCGCTCTGACTCGTGGGCCCCAAGCGGTCTTCAGCCCACTTGTTAGCGACGGGCAGTAGCGAGGGAGTACGGCAGGTAGAGGTGTGAAAGGGCTCGATGTGTAGATCTTTTCACAAATAATTTCGATTTTATTAAATTTTAGTAATTTTCACCCCTAACAACAGGAGAGAGGTTTCTTCTTGCCAACTGAGGTCGTGCCAGCGGTTGTGGAAGTGAATACCAAAAATGTCATTTCACTGCTTGTTTCCATGTCATAAAATGAGACGGCGATTAATTGACATTTAAAAATAAAAATTGATGGCAAATCGCTAAATGAGTTAGTTTAAGTTGTCTAAATTTATAATGACGTTGAGGAAGATAGCAAATGAACACGTCGCATCCAAATCTCTAATTTTCTCCTCCCGTAGTCCCGTTGCCCCTCGCGGCCTAGCCGTCATCAGAGTGTACCAAAAAAAAAAAAAAACCTAGCCGCAGCCGGCCAGATCACCTCGCCGGCTTCGCCGACCCCACGCCGCCCCGTCCCGTCCCGTGCCGCCGCCTCGCCCCGCGAGGACCATCTCCGCGTCCCACCTAGATCCGTGACGCCACGATCCGCTCTGTTCCACAACCCCACAGTCCCACTGGAGGTAAAACAGTCCCTATTAGTAAATCCGTCTCTGGTGATGGCGCCGCTGGGCTTAACTCGTGGATCTTGCTGCTGCGTGCAGGGTTTGATTGCGACCTAGATCCAAGCCGTAGCGGCGGCGAGCTGACGTTGAGTCGAAGATGAGCGTGGTGGGGTTCGATCTCGGCAATGAAAGCTGCATTGTTGCTGTGGCGCGGCAGCGCGGCATCGATGTGGTACTCAACGAGGAATCGAAGCGGGAGACCCCCGCCCTCGTCTGCTTCGGGGACAAGCAGAGGTTCATCGGCCCCGCCGGCGCCGCGTCCTCCACCATGAACCCCAAGAACTCCATCTCCCAGATCAAACGCCTGCTGGGCCGCAAGTTCGCTGACCCCGAGCTGCAGCGTGACATGGCCTCTTTCCCGTTCCGTGTCACGGAGGGGCCGGATGGGTTCCCACTTGTGCATGTACGGTTCCTGGGCGAGGAGCGGACGTTCACCCCCACACAGCTACTTGCTATGGTGCTGTCCAATTTGAAGGGCATTGCGGAGGGCAACCTGAATGCGGCAGTTGTTGACTGCTGCATTGGTATCCCAGTGTACTTCACTGATCTGCAGCGCAGGGCTGTTCTTGACGCTGCCACTATTGCTGGCCTCCGGCCATTGCGGTTATTCCATGAGACAACAGCCACGGCGCTGGCTTATGGTATATACAAGACTGACCTTGCAGAGAATGACCAGCTGAACGTTGCATTTGTCGATGTTGGGCATGCCAGCATGCAGGTCAGCATAGTTGGCTACAAGAAAGGGCAGCTCATGATGCTGTCCCATGCGTATGATCGGTCACTCGGTGGTAGGGACTTTGATGAGGCTCTGTTCAAACACTTTGCAACCAAGTTCAAAGAGGAGTACAAGATTGACGTCTACCAGAATGCACGTGCATGTCTTAGGCTGCGTGTTGCATGTGAGAAACTTAAGAAGGTGCTGAGTGCGAATCCAGAAGCTCCTCTGAATATCGAGTGTTTGATGGATGAGAAGGATGTGCGAGGATTTATTAAGAGGGAGGAGTTTGAACAAATCAGCTCTCCAGTACTGGAACGCGTGAAAGGGCCCTTGGAGAAGGCCCTGGCTGAAGCCAGCTTGACAGCTGAAAATGTGAATTTTGTTGAAGTTGTTGGATCAGGCTCTCGTGTCCCCGCTATAGTCAAGATAATCACTGAAGTTTTTGGGAAGGAACCAAGGAGGACCATGAATGCTAGTGAGTGTGTTGCGAGGGGATGTGCACTTCAATGTGCTATTCTCAGCCCCACTTTCAAAGTGCGGGAATTTCAGGTATCTACTCAGCAGCTTAGTTATATTCAATTTTTGTCTTGAGCTACAGAACTATTGGATGATATCTTTAATGTTAAGGATAACAATATTGATGCTGCCTTACATATGTAAAATTAAATTTTGTGCTAGTGGAACATATAGAATTAAGTAGAATGCTTATGAAACACCTTACTCTTATGTGCAAAAATGGACAGCTGTTACTGTTGACACTTTGTTGTCATCTTCATCCTTGGAATCCACTTGTTGTGAGTTGATATGTTTTTTATCTGCATTTTTTTTATTGATGTTCATATGTTGCTCTGTAACTAAAAAGTTGCTTCTAGTAACATATAGTAAGATCATAATCATAGATTGGTGAATTGACATTTTCGGTGCTGCAATCATGATTATGATATTACCCCTTTACTTGAATTAGAAATCGAGAACTTGAATTAGAAATCGAGAATGGAGGTCATTCACTACACTTATAAACCAATTCCATTTTTGGCATATTTGTTCCTCTTGGGGTTACTTACAGTTATGCTGGTAGGAATAGCTAAATCCTGATTGGACATATGGTGCATGGTTTCTAATGCACTCTTGGACTAGCTAAGCCTTGTACAGTTGTACTTTTTATTTTTGAGGTAAGACAACTAATGGAAATGCCTATGACTGCTGTCTGGTTAAGGTGTTATTTGAAAAAGTAGACGTCAAATTATAGGTACATAAGTACACAAATGACAAAGTATTAAATTAGTCATTGATTCAGATGAAGTTATTTTCATTTGCTCATAAGCACTAAAAGTGCTAAAAACGCCCAGTTCATGACTTGTTGCAATGTTCTCTGCATTGTGCCCTGATATTACATTATATTGTGTTGTTGTCTAGTGGAACCATCTATCTAAACTCTTGTACAAATTAGATTGACATCAAGGGTGCTGAAAAATATTTGAGCAAAAAGAATATGATACTGCTCATCTTGCCTTGTATACCTAGTTATAACCAACTTGATATTTTGCAGGTCAATGAGGGGTTTCCTTTCTCAGTCGCTTTGTCATGGAAGCCTGATTCTCAGAACAATACACCCCATCAAACTGTTGTATTCCCAAAAGGAAATCCAATTCCTAGCATTAAGGCTCTGACCTTCTATAGATCAAATACATTTGAAGTTGATGTTTTGTATGTCGACACTGGTGACTCGCAAATTGCCCAAAAAATAAGCACCTATACAGTAAGCAACTTTGTTCAGTGTTTTTTCTAATACATTAATAAGCTTGCTTGGTTAATAGTTTCTGATTTTATATGATGTACTGCACTCTGCAGATTGGCCCTTTCCAACCCAGCAAAGGTGAGAAGGCTAAATTGAAAGTTAAAGTCCGTCTGAATATCCATGGGATAGTCACAGTTGATTCGGCAATGGTAATATTAGAAACCTGGGTATTCACACACCCGGTTATGGAAATGTGTCTTTCTGACTTTATTTAATTTCTGCATGCAGATGCTGGAGGAAGAGGATGTGGAAGTTCCAGTCTCTTCTGCAAACGAGGTTCCGAAAGATGCTACAAAGATGGAAACTGATGATGCCCCAAGTGAGCCTGCTTCTGGAACTGATGTGCATATGCAGGACCCTAAAAGCACGGAAACAACTGAGAGTGCTACTGCAGCTGAAAATGGACCACAAGATGCTGAAAAATCTGTTCCTATGGACACTGATACGAAGGTAACATCTGCTCGGACACACTTTGTGTGTGGCATTTTTCTTCATTTTGATGATTTGGACAGGTTTATCATATTTGGCAGTTGATTCAGAATTGCATGCGGTATTTAGCAATGTCATAATGAAATCATTGAGTTCATACTGTTGTACTCCCTCTGTTCTTAAATTGTTGTCACCATTGACTTTTAACATCATCTTTTACTATGTCTTATTAAAAAAAGTGTTATAAATATCGTACATTTTGTTATAATTTCCTTTATCGTTAAAGGTATTTGAAATACGACTTTTAATTTTACACATTTGAAATGATTTTTTTGAATAAGACAAATGGACACCCAAAGATGGTGTTAAAAATTAACAGCGAGAACAATTTAAGAACAAAGGCGACAACAATTTAAGAGCGGAGGGAGTAGGTAATATAATTGTTCTTGAAAGAATTTGAGATTTTGGCCTTTTGTATTGGTATAAATATCCGTGTTCTATTCTTATATGGTAATAAATCATTGTGTTCATCCTTTTATAGGTAGTATAATTGTTTGGGAAAGAATTTGAGATTTTGGCCTTTGTTATAAACATTCATGTGCTGTTCATATATGGTAATATAAATGTCGTAGTTGATTTGCCAATGTGATATGTGGCATATAACCTTATTCTGTTCATGGATGTTAAAAAACTCTTATTCTATATTACCTGAATTAACGTTGTTTGTTTTAGGTTGAACCTTCAAAAAAGAAAGTGAAGAAAACCAATGTTCAAGTCCATGAGTTAGTGTATGGTGCATTGGAGGCTGCTGAGTTACAGAAAGCTGTTGAGAAAGAGTATGAAATGGCTCTTCAGGACAGAGTAATGGAAGAAACCAAGGAGAAGAAGAATGCAGTGGAGGCTTATGTTTATGACATGCGTAACAAGGTATATCAAGATGCACACTTAATGATTTTCTGTAGACTTAACTACTTTAACAGTACCTAATCTTGTGATTTCATGTACTTAGCTCTACGACAAGTACAATGATTTTGTCACGTCTGAGGAGAAGGATGGGTTGATTGCTAAGCTTCAGGAAGTTGAGCATTGGCTGTATGAAGATGGTGAGGATGAGACAAAGGGAGTCTATATTGCTAAGCTGGAAGAACTTAAAAATGTACTTCTTTCTCACTGCACTACTCCTACCTAATATTCTGTTGCATATTTGTGGTTCTTGATTACTTCAACTTTTTCCACAAATGTAGATTGGTCATCCTATTGAGGCACGGTATAAGGAGTGGACGGAAAGAGGTTCTGCCATTGACCAACTGGTATACTGCATCAACAGTTTCAGAGAGGCAGCTTTGTCTAATGACCAGAAGTTTGACCACATCGAGATATCAGAGAAACAAAAGGTAGGACAGGGTGATTCTTAATAGGATAAAGTCCAATTTACTCTTCTCAAGTATACAGCCAAAGTCCAAATAACTCTCTAAACTATTTTTTGGTATATTTTACCCTGCCAAAACATGTTTTTGGATCAATTTACCCCCTCATGAAATTTGTCTTTTTTTTTCTCAATACACAAGCACAATCTTAAGATCAAACTTTACCAGATGATAAAACACATCATCACACATTTTACAAAAATAATTATAAATTTTTAATCATTATTTTTATTGGGAAAGACATTTAATAGTAAATTAATCTTTGGAATACAAAACTATATGCAAAATAACGGTAAAAAATTCAAAGACATATTTTTCTAATATGTGTTATGATGTGTTTTATCATCTCATAAAATTTCATCTTAAAATTATATTTGTTTATGGAGAATTAAAAAAAGACAAATTTCATAAGAGGATAAATTGACTTAAAATCATGTTTTGACAGGGTAAAATAAGCCAAAAATAGTTTATGGGGTATTTAGACTTTGGCTATACTTGAGGGGAGTAAAATATTTGTTATTTGTAGTAGCTTCACGTCATTAGGTGAGGAAATGTTTGTCAGTGGTTTCTATATATGCTGTTGTTTGGGTTGTGCATTCAGTTGCCTTGCATATGTTCTAGAAACTAATTCTTGTTTCTGTGTATGTACAGGTCATCAATGAGTGCTCTGAAGCAGAACATTGGCTGAGAGAAAAAAAACAGCAGCAGGATGCTTTACCCAAGTATGCTAATCCTGTGCTGCTCGTATCTGAAATAAAGAAGAAAGCTGAAACACTTGACAGGTTCGTTACAATATTAACGCCCATGTCAATCTGGCTTGGACTTTTATTGTGGTAACTGTTCTGTAATCTTGTTTTTACAGATTCTGCAAACCGATCATGACAAAACCAAAGCCGGTACCGAAGCCACAGACACCGCCGCCGCAGGCTGAAACCACAGCGCAGGAACCCCAAACTCCGGAGCAGCCACAAAATGGTGCTGCTGCAGCTGGTGAGCCGACAAGCGAGGGCGGTGCTCAGGAGCCTGCTGGCGAGCAAATGGAGACAGATAAGCCTGACAATTTTGATGAGGCGGCAGCATAAATTGTATTGTTATCTTTGCTTGATCAATTGAATTTTCTCATGGTTACGTTTGATGGGTGGTAAGTTAGGTCCTATGAGTCTGCTCTCCTCCATACTTTTTTGCAGTGGGGATTTAAACCGTGAAATGAGTTGTGTTGCCGAGTGTTGTTTCTATCAGCCCTGAAATCGAATAGAAATGCTCTCTAGGATAAAAATGAATGTATTAAGGATGGTGAAAAATGTGGGATACATCGAAAACTAGCAGCCGAAAACTAGCAGGAGAGAAAAGAGAGATAAAAGGAGAGGAGAGAGATAAAATAAGAAAGAGAGATAAAGATAAAGAAAAATATATTGGAAAACGAAAATTATACGTAAAAGAGAAAAATTTGTGAACTTTTCTTTTGGGGACGGAGGGAGTATCATTAATTGTAAAGGATGTCTCAACTCCCAAGTTGATTGTCTAAACGGTACATCTACATCTTGATATTAGCTGCATTATTTTGCGGTAGAGTTTCTGGGGTTACAATCACACCGACTTACAGGGAGAAACGTTATGGGGAAGTATTTTCAATATAAAGGATTTTTTTAATGGAGGCTCTGAAAAATTATATGGTCTCTTATTATTCTCAGTTTGATTTTGATTCTATCATTCAAAAATTGTTCACTTTTATTTGTTAATTTATCATTCAAAATTTATTTATAAACATTTAACATCTTCACTTTTTAATACAATTTTTTTTAATACATCTCTATCTCTGTATCTCTTGCTTAATATAACTTTTTCACTTAACTTTAATTTTCTTGCCCAAGAGTTAGAATGGTAAATAAAAGTGAACGGCCCAAAATCCCCACTTAAAAATTTTATAAAGCAGAGTAACTTTAAGGACTTGATAGAGTTTTAATTCATTTCATTTTTCTCTTTTTTTCTACTTCACAAGTAATTAATACAAATATATGCATAGACTTATTTAACAATAACATAATATATTTCTATGTTTTTTCCCTCCTAAGCCTCATTTGTAATGCGGAAATTTTTCTTATTTTTAACTTCCTCCGGTTTTAAAATATTAATATTGTTCACTTTTAACATTAATTTTGATCATTTATTTTTTATTTTAAAAAATTTATTAGATGTGTACAATTATTAGTCGTGTTTTAAATATCACTATGACAAAATAAATTATAAGAATATTATCATTATTACTATTCTTTAATAAGATAAATGATTATGTAAGAAGTCACTGGTGTCGATATTTTAAAACCGAAGGGAGTATTCTTTTCGTTCCTTTTGCATTTTTAGATTTCTTTTAACTTTCACCATTAATAATAAAGAACTAAAGATATTTTATCATATATAAATTAGTAGATTTATCATAAAACAAACTTTTATAATATGTAATTATTTATATTTGAACTTATTTATATTTTTAGATATTATTAGTCAAAATGAAAAAAGGGTTTGACTTTGACAAAACAAATGCTTAAAGTCTTATCCAAAAATTTGAACTTAAAATTTTAATTTTCTTATCCACAACCAATGTTAACTTTCTTTATTTATTCAGCACTTCCATCCATTTGGATATTCAAAAACACTTATTTGCCTTTATATTATTTTTTTATTATGTTTTTTTATTACCTATTTTACTATATTTTTTCAAATCAATCTTTTCGTACAAATTAACATTATGGTCCACGGGTTTAAAAGGAAATAAATGATCAAGATCAAATTTTAAAATTTGATTTTGAATTGATTTAAAAGTGAAAATTTTATAATCACTAAAATCCGGTAACGTCCACTAAAATTGGTAGTGAGAAACTTTAAAAAAAATGAAAGGCAAATTAGTCTTTTTTTAAGTTGTAAAATATATAAGGGTATTAAATAAGAAAAAAAATTAACATGATAAAGAAATTGAAAATTTTAAGTAGCTAATAAGTAATTTTAAATTTTTTAATGGCTAATAAGTAATTTGACTTTTTCACTCGCGTTGTCCCTCGCGGAGCTAGCCGTCAGACTGTACAGAGAAACCTAGCCGCAGCCGGCCAGATCACCTCGCCGGCTTCGCCAACCCTACGCCGCCCCGTCCCATCCCGTGCCGCGCCCAACCTCGATCCGTGCCGCCACGATCCGCTCTGTTCCGCACTCCCACAGTCCCCCTGGAGGTAAAACAGTCCCTATTGGTAAATCCGTCTCTGGTGATGACGCCGGCGGGCTTAACTCGTGGATCTTGCTGCTGCGTGCAGGGTTTGATTGCGACCTAGATCCAAGCCGTAGCGGCGGGGAGCTGACGTTGAGTCGAAGATGAGCGTGGTGGGGTTCGATCTCGGCAATGAAAGCTGCATTGTTGCTGTGGCACGGCAGCGCGGCATTGATGTGGTACTCAACGAGGAGTCGAAGCGGGAGACCCCAGCCATCGTCTGCTTCGGGGACAAGCAGAGGTTCATCGGCACGGCTGGCGCCGCGTCCTCCACCATGAACCCCAAGAACTCCATCTCCCAGATCAAACGCTTGCTGGGGCGCAAGTTCGCTGACCCCGAGCTGCAGCGTGATATGGCCTCCTTCCCGTTCCGTGTCACAGAGGGGCCGGATGGGTTCCCGCTTGTACATGTGCGGTACCTGGGTGAGGAACGGACGTTCACCCCTACACAACTATTTGCTATGGTGCTGTCCAATTTGAAGGGCATTGCGGAGGGCAACCTGAAAGCTGCAGTTGTTGACTGCTGCATTGGTATCCCAGTGTACTTCACTGATCTGCAGCGTAGGGCTGTTCTTGACGCTGCCACTATTGCTGGCCTCCGGCCATTGCGGCTGTTCCACGAGACAACGGCCACAGCGCTTGCTTATGGTATATACAAGACTGACCTCCCGGAGAATGACCAGCTGAACGTTGCATTTATCGATGTTGGTCATGCCAGCATGCAGGTCAGCATTGTTGGCTACAAGAAGGGGCAGCTTAAGATTCTGTCCCATGCATATGATCGGTCACTCGGTGGGAGGGACTTTGATGAGGCTCTGTTCAAACACTTTGCAATCAAGTTCAAAGAGGAGTACAAGATTGACGTCTACCAGAGTGCACGTGCATGTCTTAGGCTGCGTGTCGCATGTGAGAAACTTAAGAAGGTGCTGAGTGCGAATCCAGAAGCTCCTCTGAATATCGAGTGTTTGATGGATGAGAAGGATGTGCGAGGATTTATTAAAAGGGAGGAGTTTGAACAAATCAGCTCTCCAGTACTGGAACGCGTGAAAGGGCCCTTGGAGAAGGCCCTGGCTGAAGCCAGCTTGACAGCTGAAAATGTGCATTTTGTTGAAGTTGTTGGATCAGGCTCTCGTGTACCTGCTATAATCAGGATAATCACTGAAGTGTTTGGGAAGGAACCAAGGAGGACCATGAATGCTAGTGAGTGTGTTGCAAGGGGTTGTGCACTTCAGTGCGCTATTCTCAGCCCCACTTTCAAAGTGCGGGAATTTCAGGTATTAACTCAGCAGCTTACTTATATTAAATTTTCTTTTTGAGCTATAGAATTGTTGGATTGTAGTGGTCAACATTATAAACTGATGGCTATAGTAATGAGTACCATAACAATTGCATGTTGCATTACATATTGAAATTTTAAAATTTTGTCCTGTTGCAGTTTCAGGAGTTGGTAGAATAAATTAGCAAATTTTTATTCGTGTTGGGAAAAAAAATAGACCGTCATTACTATCTTCCCTTTGATATCATCTTCGTCGTTGAGATCCACTTGTTGCGGGCATGATATGAGTTTTTCTGTATTCTGATTTCTGTTGATTTTCATAGGCTGCTGTTTAACCTAAATCATTTTTACAGATGGAATAAGATCATAATCATGAATTAATAATTGTTATAGATGATAGTGCGATCATAATCATAAATTGGTGGAGTTGGCTTTTTAAGCTGCATTTTCAATTGTTATATTATGCCCCTCTGTTGGAATAGAAATCTGGAATAGAGAATACTACACTTACATAAAACACTTCATTCCATTTCGTTTTGGTGTAGTACTTGTTGATTTTAGGGTATTTACAATTAGGCTGATAGGAATAACCTAATTTACTCGAAATCAAATAATAATTTAAAAACAAATCCTGATACTTTTCTTTTGGAGAAACTATTAAATTGGTGGTTCAGATGATGTTTTTTTATCTTCCTAATCAGCATTGAAAATGCTATAAATGCAATGTGCATGAATATCTTTGCTGTGTTCTCATTGCCTTAGTGGCTTGGTATCGTCCATTATATCGCATCTGTGACCTATGTTGGATTTTGTGTGACCTATGTTGGATTTTGTGGAACCGTTTATCTGTTAACTCATTCATGTACAAAAGCAGTTTGGTATGTATGGAGTTAAACATGCAGTTGTAACATCAATGGTCTTCAAAAATATTTGAGCACTTAGTATATGATATGTGCTCATCTTGCCTCATACATATAGTTATGATATTTTCTTTATATTTTACAGATCAATGAGGGGTTTCCTTTCTCAATTGCTTTGTCGTGGAAGACTGATTCCCATAACAATACACCACATCAAACTGTTGTATTCCCAAAGGGCAATCCCATCCCTAGCATTAAAGCTTTGACCTTCTATAGATCAAATACGTTTGAAGTTGATGTTTTGTATGTCGACACGGGTGGCTCCCAAATTGCTGAAAAAATAAGCACCTACACTGTAAGCAACCTTATTCAGTCTATTGTTTTTGTTTGTCACATCAATAAGCTTGCTGGTTTAATAGTTGCTGATTTGCTATGGTTTACTGAACTCACAGATTGGTCCTTTCCAACCTAGCAAAGGTGAGAAGGCTAAATTGAAAGTTAAAGTTCGTCTGAACATTCATGGAATAGTTACAATTGATTCAGCAACGGTAATATTACAGCCCTGCGCATTCACACACCTTGTTATGGAATGCTGAACTGACTTTCTGGCATTGTGCCATCCAATTTTTGCATGCAGATGCTGGAGGAGGAGGATGTGGAAGTTCTGGTCTCTGCTGCAAATGAGGTTCCGAAAGATGCTCCAAAGATGGAAAGAGATGATACCCCAAGTGAGCCTGCTTCTGGAGCTGATGTGAATATGCAGGATCCTAAAAGCACAGAAGCAGCTGAGGGTGCTACTGCAGCTGAAAATGGAGGACAATATGCTGAGGAGAAATCTGTTCCAATGGACACTGATGCGAAGGTATGATCTGCTTTGACAAACTTTGTGGGTGGCATTTTCTTTGTCATCATGTGAATGAGTTCCTTGTATTTGGTAATGGATTCATAACTGCATATGGTTTAACAATTTCATAGTGAAATCATTGATATTGAAAGAATTCTTTGCTGCCGTCATTGAATATCTTATAAACGTTCTTGTTCTGTTCATGTGTGTTAAATGTTCATCATTGGTGTGTCAACACAATATCTGGCATATATTCTACTTCTGTTTATGTATGTTAAGTATTATAGTTTATATATCTGTGTCAATGTTTGTTTGTCATAGGTTGAGCCATCAAAAAAGAAAGTTCAGAAAACCACTGTTCCTGTCTCTGAATTGGTCTATGGTGCATTGGGGGGTGCTGAGTTGGAGAAAGCTGTAGAGAGAGAGTATGAGATGGCCCTTCAGGACAGAGTAATGGAAGAAACAAAGGAGAAGAAGAATGCTGTGGAGGCTTATGTTTATGACATGCGTAACAAGGTATATTCAGCGTCATGTTTCAATTGTTTTTCATGTTGACTTCTGACTAAGCCTGATTTTCTTTCTTCTGCTTAGCTCTATGACAAGTACAGTGATTTTATCACGTCTGAGGACAAGGAAGCCTTGATTGCTAAGCTCCAGGAGGTTGAAGATTGGCTGTATGAAGATGGTGAGGATGAAACAAAGGGTGTCTATATTGCTAAACTGGAGGAACTTAAAAAGGTATGCCTTCATTAGTACTGGATGTAATTTATTTGTATGGTTTTATTGAATGTTTAAGGTATTAGATAACATTTTTTTAATTTAGGATGGTGATCCTATTGATGTACGCTTCAAAGAGTGGGAAATTAGAGATTCTACTGTCAACCAACTGGTATACTGCATCAACAGCTTCCGAGAGGCTGCATTGTCAAATGATCAAAAGTTTGAACACATTGAGATATCAGAGAAACAAAAGGTATATTGCACTAAATACTAAATAATGGATGGAGTATAATTTGAGTCTTTGTGTTCACATTTTACATTCATGGTGTTCTCAGAATTATTCTTAATAATATTTGAGAAGCATTTTTCAGTTTGCATTTTCTTTCGTAATTGCATGCGTAAATAAAATAGATGATGCTACGATCCGATGATAATCAACTTGTGTTGCAGGTCATTAATGAGTGTTCAGAAGCAGAGGCTTGGCTAATTGAGAAAAGGCAGCAGCAGGATGCTCTACCAAAGCATGCTAATCCAGTGCTCCTTGCTTCTGACATGAAGAAAAAAGCTGAAACGCTGGACCGGTTAGCCTGTTGCCTATGACATTTTCCATTCCAAGTGCTAAACACACATTTAGGCTTTTACTGTGTAGTGTTCCTGAATCCTTTGTTTTGCAGGTTCTGTAAACCCATCATGACCAAACCGAAGCCCGCTCCAAAACCACAGACTCCACCTCCGGCTGAAACCCAGGCACCTACGCCTCAAACACCAGAGCAGCAACCCGATGCCACCAACCCAGCCGGTGAGCCGGCCAGTGAGGGGCCTGCTCAGGAGCCTGCAGCGGAGCAAATGGACACGGACAAACCTGAAGGATCTGTGGACCCCTCAGCTTAAAGTTGATGGCCGGGATCAGATGTCTTGTATCTTTGAGATTTAGGAGAAATGATATTTAAACACAGTTATGAGTATGTTATGCTGCAGTTGGTTCTCCCTGGAATCATTCTTTCTTGAAGCGGAGGTTGTTTGGATGATGAAGGGCCGTTGGGCACCCTTTCTCAGATTTTGGTGCCCATGGTATCCCTGTAATTCTTGTCGATGGTGATCCTTAAGACCACGATACTTTCAGAATTTTTTTTTGTTTTTATATTGTATGATGTTACTTCAAAACTGTCGCTAGGAAATATTGATCGGAGTTCATATACTTTCTAAAGTAAAAAATGCGCTCAAGATTCCTTCAAGAATGCTACTCCCGCTTTCCCAGCTTATAAGCTATTTTGAGTGTAGTTACGAGAATTAAGAAGAGTAGAAAAGATAGAATGTATTGAAAAAAATGATGAGAGAGATAAAGGTTAGAAATATTGGGGAGAGATATAAGATGTCTAAAAGTAAGAATGATTTAACCATTTATAGTTTGAGAAAATTGAAGTTTAAAATGACATGTAATTTGGGACAGATAGAGTAGTTTCATTTGTGGTTTGGAAGGTCCTATGTGATGAGGCCGTCACTGATAGTGTTTGCAACAGGTGTTTCCCAACAATTTCAGGTGCGTTTGGGGAGGACAAAGATGGAATCATCCTATCTGTGTTTTATGTAGATGGATCCATCCATATCGATTATTTAGTAGGTTGGATGGGACAATCTACTTTTTTTATCTGTTTGGTTGAATAGGTGTCTATATGAGCATAATCAATTAATTATAGTAATAAAATAATTATATATTATTATAACATACTAATACTTATTAATATGAATACTATTATAGAAATGAATATTAATTTGAAAATATGTTAATATCACTAATTATACTATAATTTTCATACCAATTAAACAAAAATAAATATATTAGTACTTCTCAAATATAATATTGTATAAGTAAATTCTAATTGATAATAAAAAGTTAATTATCATTAATCATGTTACTAACAAGCATGTGTAGACAACATGGATGAGCTCATCCCACTAAAAAAGCCAGATTTTATTCAACATCTATGAAAAAATATTTTGTAAATTTAGATAATTCCATCCAAACTAACGAGGAGTCAAATAGCCTGGATGGAATGATCCCATCCAGGCTAATCCATTGAACCAAACGAATGCTTAATCTTAGACCTTCTTTAAAACGCAGGAATTTCAAAGAAATTTTACAAATCAGTTCAATTTTTTTTTAAAAAAAGGTAAACTACGAAAAAACTTCTCACATTCCAAAAAAGCCTTAATGTTTTCTAAGAGTATCTCCCGCAGGGCTTTTAAATTGGGCTTTCCCTTTACTAGCCAAAAAATAACTCCAGTTGCATCACTTCTTCTTTCTTTCTTTTTTTATGGGACCCGCCTCTCTCTCCCGCGCTTGTGATTCTGCAATGATCTATGAATCGGAATTCAGAAAGAGGGGGCGAAAGCGGATCTGGTCACATCTTGAGCACATTCTGGAGAGCGCCCTGCCCTTGCTGCGACACGTCTGCCTGAAATTCTTTGTACTCCAATACTGAGCACGCACATCAGCTCAGACGAAGCTGATGAAATCTTGTTTGGCTCTACAAAATTCGACCATGCTAATTCAAGCATTAGAGTATGGCCCCAACATGTCTTTCTCGTTTCGTGTGTTTGTAACTGATTTCTATGATTTCTATAAAATTATTGTGAGATTTTTATGAAATTCATGTTCTTTAAATAGGGTCTAAAAAAGATACTTAACTATCCCAAATGAAGCTTCTGAATCTATTGCAGTTCATGGCAGCCAATAATCTTATCAAAATCATATAGTGGCTTAGCATAACTCTCGTATCCCTGAGAGCATCTCCCACGGTCATATATAATTGACCATAAATATATTACCCGCTCCGCCCTAAAACCAAAACATATATTAAGATTCAAAATTTATCTCACAAAACATGTCATTTTTTACTTTTCAATACAATTCTATTTATGTCCCTCTTCTCCGTTACCCTCCTTATTTTTCATGTCCCCTCTATTTTTTTCATCTCTTCTTAGTTTATTTCCCCTGTATAACTCTTTAGAGCATCTCTATCAGTCCCTTCAAAAAATATCACCCCAAAAGATGTCTTTTGGTGCTAGCCAAAAATTTAGAATCTATTTTAATCATTTTCTCTAATAGCTTCCATAAATATGTTTAAATATAGTTTAAATTTGAACTTAAATTAATAATTAATCCCACGGTTAGTTGCACGAGAAGATGAATTAGAGACCTTAAAAAGTTCCTCACATCTACCTTGGAATAGGGGAATTCCAAAAACCCGAAAGTAGAAAGATGTTTAGAGGAACTGCTGGAGGATGTATACTATTTACTCATAATTTGATTTGATGGAATTAATGAAAAGAGCTTTTGAAGATGTTCTTAAAAACTTGAGTAAATTTCACAAAACTACAGATATCTTACATATATTATCACAAAACTATAGATTTAAACTATAGTTTAAAAAACTACATATTTTGTATCTAATTTATCACAAAACTACAAGTTATGTATCTGAATTATCACAAAACTACAGAGTCTATACATATGTTGCTAAAATTACTGTAGTAAATCTGTAATTCTCTGAAACTATATGTTAAATTTGTAATTTTGTGATAATATAAATAAAATACCTGTAGTTTTATGAAATTTACTCTAAAAACTTCTTTTTCACGTAGGAATAAGAATGAGTGCATAGATAGAATTAACAAAAACTTTCTCCAACAGTTAATTAAAAACCAACTCTAAACTTTCACAACCTGAAAAGCTAGCCACGCTCTCCCCAGGTTGAGTCCTCATTCGCAATCCCAATAGCTTTTTGCTATGATTATTAGGAGTATTGAAACGATTCAGGCGAGCTCGAGCGTGCACATGTGAATCAACTGTAATTTGGATGTTTGAAATCTGAGAAAATGATGACATGCGTAACAGAAGTGGTACCGCAGCGCATCTCTTTTGACGTTCCGTAAAATTCAAGGGATCAATTCTTCAAATATTACCAGATCAAAACAATACAAATGATCCTGAGTAAGGCATTCATTCGGAACGGAATTGGACATGAAACTAACTTGACGAGAATCGCACGGGTACGACCAAGGCTCGTGCATATAAAAAAAACGCAACGTGAGCAGGAGCAGGACCCGTACCCTGCAGCCACCAAGCATGCATCAAAAGTAGGCACTAATCTGAAAAATTCCCAGACGCCGCGGTGCAATCACCGATCGGAAAGGAAGTGCCGCGCAGCCAAGGAACCCAGAATCCGCGAGCACGAAACGGATGGGGAATGGCGAACGCACCGAACAAACAGGGGCAAGGGGTCTTAGAGTTTAGGGGCGGTGGGAGCCGCGTACCGTAGAGGAGCGCGGAGAGCTTGGAGTCGCCGTCGTCCTCCGCCGCGTACCGGTGGAGGCCTCGTCCCCAACCGACGCTGCCGCGCGCGATCCCGACGGCGACTGGGCCATGTCTCCGTCTCCCGCGCGCTCCATCCTGTTTGTGTGTTGTGTCCGGTGGCGGTTTTCTTTTTCCCGAATGGCCTGGCGGCGGTTGGCACCGTTAGTATTTATCAGGGTGGCTCGAGGCCCGCATTAGTGATGGGCCTTTGTCGAAAGCCTGTGGGCTCATCATTACAAGAGCCTGCTGACTGATTTCAGGCGGGTTTGCAAATCCATTTTTATGTATGTTATTCCAATGAAATTTCTGGCTTCAGTCGCGCACCAGGAGTTGGGTGCAAATGCAGCGTTTCTTAGCTGAATTCGGTTCGCGAGAGTTGCTGAACTTGAAAGTTGACTGAGGCGGAGTGAACAGAGCAACATAAAATAATTTTTGAAAAATCAAACTCAATGAATTGTTAGACCATCGAAATCTTCGGTAATATGCCGACTACTTGAGTCACTGGACTGTCAGTAACTTGTCAGACACACCAGTCAAACAGACACTCCGATAAAATTTGAATTTAAACAAATTTTAACGAGTTCTAACAAATTTCACTTAAATCAAAAAACTAAAATATGATATAAAAAGTAAATCTAAGCAATTAAACAAGTTAAAAACTAGCTAGCAAGTAGATCGAAGCAAATTTATGAATATGAAAAAAAAACAACATGAACTTGCAAAATGAAATAGAGTATAAAGACACACAAGATTTTACTTCGATGTTCAAGTCCACGAAGGAACTCCCGTCTCCGCTGAGAGGTTCACAAACAACCAGATCTCATTCGATCATTTCTCTCACTCAACCAGATCTCACTTGATCATTTCTCTCACTCAACCAACCACAAAAGTAAAGTAGAGTTATCCACTAATAAATTTTTTTGTCACCACACGAGTTGAGAGCTGTCGATCACGCTTAGCCGTCTAGGAGCAAAAGCTCAAGAGTTACAAACTCAAATCGAGGCTCAACAATGCCGCAAATGCTCAATAGAAGTGGAAGCACTTCTCTCACAATCTCTAGCTCAAATCTTAGAATCTTAAGCTTTAAAAGGGAGTGAAAGAGTGTTTTTGAGCTCAAGAGTGTTATAAGCAAGTGTGAGTCGACAGCCCCTCCAAATGAGGCTGAAGAGGTATAAATACCCGAGCTCCAAAATTAGCCATTAAACTGCATTTTGACTGACCGGACACTCCGACACTTTGCCGGACACTCTAGTAAGGCCTCTTGTGTTCGCTATGTCTAAGCCACCGGAGTTTCCGGCACTGTGCCGGATACTCCGGTGAGCCCTCTCGAATACGGACTGTTAGGCCGTCGAAGTCTTCGGCACTTTATCGGAAACTTCGGTGAGCCTTCTCGGGTGAAGGTAGTAAGCATTACCAGAAACTTCGGTAAAGAGTCTCGAGTTAGGCATTAAATTGAGCATTTTAGCACCTTTGATACTTCAATTTGAGCCTCCCTTAATAGTACGGCATACTTATACTTAAGAAATGATAAAATCTAGTATTCTTATATGAGAAAAAGCTTCGTGACTTGATAAAAAAATTGAAGGGTCTTCTTTTTTTTTTAAATTCTTTTCTTCTTTTTAAATCTTTTGAGCTGTCAATACATTTAATAAAAGTCATTAACTCTTTGAATGGTTCGTCATCATTCACCAAAACTCACTAGAGGGCCTAGATGCAGTAAAGATTTTCCTGCAAGTTAATTGACCAATCATACTACCAGAGTATTGTCGTATTGAACACCCCATCAAATTTTAAAATATTAACATCGTTAATTGTTAATATCATCTTTAACTATTTTTTTGTTAAAAAATATAATAAATATCATATGATATTTATTTCTCCCTTCGTTTTAAATAATTAACACCGTTCACTTTTAACATCAACTTTGATTATTCATCTTATTCAAAAAATTTGTTCAAATATAAATTTTTTGCTATTATTTGCTTTATCATTAGTGGTATTTAAAATATGGTTAATAAATTTTATACATTGGAGCAAATTTTTTGAATAAGATGAATGGTCAAAGTTAATATTAAAAATTAATGGTGTTAATAATTTAAAAATAGAGGTAGTCTTATTTTCTTTATCATTAAGATTTTGAAGCAAGATATTTAAATAATTTTTAATATAAATGATTAAATGTGATGTTAAAAATCAAAGGTATCAATATTTCAAAACTAAAGCAACTATATACTTCATCCGTCCCAAAATAAATGACATTTTTTACTTTTTAAAATCGTCATTTGACCATTTGTTTGATTCAAAAAATTTATGAAAAAACAAAAATAACAAATCAAGATTAAAGTACTACTAATAATAAATCGATTCACAATAAAATAAATAAACTTTAAAAAACTTTTTTGAATAAAACGAATGATCAAAAAGAGAAATTTGAAAATGTAAAAAGACAGACGGAGGGAGTATTATTTTTCCTGAAAAAGAAGAAAATAGTGCAGGTTGAGTATGTGACCGTAACCCCCCTTCTGTCCTCTGTACAAGCATGAAACAGAAACGGGCCCAAAGGTCCACAGATTATCCCATCTGACGATAACCGAATCCAAAAGCAAACAAAATCAAATGGGGCTTTTAATCACGTACAGTGCCTTGGCCCCCTCGTAACGGACCCGACGATGGACCACCCTTCGTTGCCTCGCCAAGGGACCCTATGTCCCTGAGATGTAGAATAATTTATTTTTATATAAAATTTAAATAATTCACAATTTCAAAAACTGGAAAATCGTTAAATTTGTGGGGTAACCGATGAGATTCAAAATTCAAAACTTTAAAACCATGGAACCAATCAGTAACCAATAAAACTACTTGATAAATTCAAAAAACTAGCTTATTCACTATCACATTTCGATTTAATTTCTTTTAATTTTCAATTTTCAATTTTAAAAAAAATTCGATCGATTTTCAAAGTTTTCACTATTTTCAGCCCGCATTGATTTCTACGGTCCGGTCAGTAGACGGTGGTGGTAAACCGTGAAAGATACCGACCTCTGTGGGCCTGCTGCGGGATCATCGTTTGCAGTCGTCGGGCCATCGCTGTCTCCGTAAAGGGGTGGACAGGCCTGTCACTTGGGCCCTACCACACGCGTAAGAACAAAAGAAGGTAAAAAACCGGCCCACGTTGGACCTTCCGTTACCATCGTGACCGTCCATCGAGAAACCCAGGAGCTTCGGCCCATCTTTTGTTATTGGTCCGTACTCTGCCTAGCTACTCGTACATAAAAGTGTTCATCTAGAAGTTTAAAATTTAACCACATAAGAGTACCATATTCATTTGAACAGTATCGACGGTCAGCAGGGATAGTCATAACCTCAGTGAATTGCTACATTTTTTTCAGGGGCGGACTTAGAGTTAGGAAGAAGACTAGGACTATTACATTGAAAGTTAGTCCTAATTATCTTAGATTATAAGAAAGTTGATAATCTCTTCACTGTAATCAAGAGCTCAGACTAGGACCATGGCTCTAGTGGCCCTAGTGCTGGGTTTGCCCCTGCTTTTTTATTAAATTGATATATGTATTTATAAAGTAAAAAAAAATACAAATATAGACACTGAAAAACTAACGAACACTAGATGCACATAAAAATACCATCGAGCACTAGACGCTAGACGCACACAAGATCTAAAACGAGTACATCTAAAAGTGTATTTAGGATCTTTTATGGTTTTTGAGATTAATTATGACAAACAATGAAAGTATTTGATGGCTGTTTGTGAGTATGTGCAGGGACTAAAGTCTATGGATGATTATTGAACCTTAAAAAGGAAGAGAAAATTATTTGCTCTTTGACTCTGGTGGTTTTAATATTTATATCTTTTTAAGTGATAGGACCATCGTATTATCAAGAGGGGTTCAGTATTTTCTGTCTTTTAAAAATGGTTAAGTGCTCTGGATTCAGTATTTTCTGTCTTAAAAATGGTTAAGTGCTCAAACTTTTTTTCCTTTCATTTTCAATTTAAATTATCTATGTTTAATCACTAGCTCCAGACTTGTCCACCCAATGGCCGAACTCCAGAGAGGGAGCATGCAGTCACTCCGGACTTATTTGGGTGTCTGGACATGTACGACCTAGCTGCGGACTCTACAGAGTTGTCTCTTTGACAGAGCCGGACTAGTCTGCTCCTACGAACTAGTTCGGGCCCAGACTTGTCCGTCAAGACCTGCGGCCTCTAGAGTCGGAGCACCCCATTATTCTCTGAACTTGTCCGGCAGCGGACTTGTCCGCTGGGCAAGCGGACTTCAGAGCGGTTACACCACGGCCTAACCGAACTTGTCTGCTCGATCGGACTAGTTCGCTAGCGGACTTGTCCGTGCCCTTTGCGGACTTCAGAGAGATAATCCTGTTACTGTTGAGCCCGATGTACGGACTAGTTTGCTCCTGACATTTTTGTAAGGTCATCCTTGATTAATCTATATAATCCTTTTTCCCCCACGTCTTAGGGTTACCAAAAAAGCTTTCACATCTTTTCAAATTGAGCCCTAAGACCTTCTGAGATCCACCTATACTCCTTCACTCGTTCTTCATTAAATCCCCTAAGGTTTTGATTGAAGAAAGAGGAGATTGTGAGTCTTTCATCTCTTTAATCCGTTTTTAGCACTTGATCTTTTATTGCAGGACTTGTAGAGTTTATTACTCTTGTAGATTCGTCTCCTAGACGGCTAGGTGTCCCTCAAAATTCATCAAGACTATTGTGGTGAGATCCGAGAGGTTTGTATCACCCCCTTTCGATTTAGTGAAAAATCAAGTTGATCTTTGTAGTCACTTGGAGAGGTTTAAGATTGAGTGCAACCCACTCCTTTGTGGACTCCTCAATGGAGACATAGGCTTCTGTGTGGAGCTAAACTTTGTTAAAATATCTTTGTGTCTCGCATCTCCTTCTGGGTTTGTTTTTTATCTATTTTTTCGCTGCGATTAGCGGATTTATCCACAAGGACCAGACTTGTCCGTTAAACTAACTGGACTAGTCCGCTCTCTATTTTTTTATCAATTTATTTTTAAGTGTCGATTTTCAAGTCGTTGTCTATTCACCCCCTATAGGCAACTTTCAACATCAAAGTTCTGCACGAGAATGAGCTTCGCTGTAGAGAAAGAAGCTTTGACGTCGCCACAACCAATAAAGACACCGCCTCGATCCTTTAGAGCATCGTTCGAAACCTAAAAGAGGCAGCGATGAGATCTTTCAGACCTCTATCATACAGCTTTGAAGAGAAGAGTCGTAGTAGATAGTTAGATCAGAAGGAACAACGGCCGAGCTCCCCCAACTGAATCAAACCACCTCGCTGATAAATGCCAGACTCCGTCCAGGTTCAGCTTCCAAAAGGCCAGCTACAACAACTGAAACACCGTACGAAATCACCAGCATCACTAAAATGCAGGACGATGCAGTGCACTTTCTCTATGTCTAGAGCCAAACAAGCCGGACCTCGACTGCACGAGCTCATTGCCAGCGTTGGAGGGAACGCCACCGAGACCAAGAAGAGCTTGAAAGACCTTAAAAAGCATAGTTTTTCTTTTCTATGTCCATACGGTAAAATGTTGCGAACATAGATAAGTTAGTCAATATGCACACAAAAAATACATCTAAATTTATCTTTTTTTACAAATTTTACGAATGAAATATCTTCATAGACACCTTTTAGAAATCTAACAGATGAGCTCTTTCGAATCTCTCGAACTTAGGCATGCACGGTCTATTGTTAGTTAACAAAATACACACCACCCGTGATCAAGGAATATTGCTGGAAAACAAAAAAAATTTATTTTAATATTAATATTTTATTTTTTAAGTTAATATTATTTTTTAAACCGAACATTGAAACTAGTAATTCATAGTACTCCGGATAAACTGTTTTGCTGAATAATTGAGCTAAAAATAGATTACGCAGATGAAAGATAATATCCTTCGATAAATAATTTAAACTATTTTTAAAATAATCCTAATCTTAGGAGCAACCACAATGTGCTCCTAAATCTATCCTTAGAGTGGTTTTATAACAAAAGTCATCCATAAGCTTATAGACTACTCATAAAAATAGAAAATTACTTGCTTTCCACCACGTACTATAGCAACAACTAATCTAAAAAGTTGAACTATTTTTTAATATTTATTTATGTTCTATTGTTATTGTCCACATTGTGGAGTTGTCCATAGCTAAAAATTATAATCAGTGCGCCCCAACTAATGAAAACTTTAGATACGCACTAACATTGTGGTTGCTCCATAATATATATAGATCACCTCATTCATATAAGTGAGACCTACAATAGAAAACATTAGCTATAGATTACTCTCACAATAGTATACATTGGAATATAAGTGGGACTCATATTAATAGCTATTGTGTGGTAGTGAAGGATGAGAAGAAAACTTATTTTTTATTTTTTACAACTAATCCATAACTTATGAATAACTTTTACTTATAGACTTTTTATGGGCTACTTTTAAAATGTATATTGATAGTAATAACATTTTTTTATTCGGTATAAACTTGCTCTAATGGACATAAAACAGAAAAAAAGAAAAAAAAAAGTAACACGTGCACAGCAGCGGCTACGCTCGAGGCCGGCCGCTTTGTCAGCATGCCTGCTTGACAGCCATGAATGGGCGGTGAGCCGGCGAGGCAAGGGGAGGGAGGGCCGGAGAGAGTAGGGAAAAACGCGGCTACAACGTCTGCCGCTGCGGACGCCGCCGCGTAGAGGGCTGGCGCATGGCCCCCATGCTGTTGCCCGTCGCGACACAGAAGAGGTCCATGCGCCAGCCCCCCCGCACGCTCCGCGCCGGGGAGGAGTATGGCAGAAGTCATCCCCGGCGCAGGCTGCAGGAGACGGGGGTAGCCCACCACCCGTCACCTCACTGCTCTCTGCCTCCTCTGATTTTGATGCGCGCTGCACGCCAAAGCGAGGCCTGCTGCGACAACAGCTGCTGCCGCTCTAGAGTGCCATCCCATCCCATTCCATCCCATCAAGGGAACAGTGATTGCAGTGACGCAGCGGCATTTTACTGCGCCTGTGCGCTCACAGGCCGCCTCCGTCCACTCCTTTATCCCCTCTCTCCTCTCATCACCATTGTGGGGAGAGAGAGAGAGGTTGGGGGCGGAGGCTAGCGTGGAGGAACAAGAACGGCGAGGTGGGTGGGATGGGACGCACTGGCGCTTTGACTGTCGCCTTGCTAGCCGAAAGTTGAGAAGAGATTCCTCCTCATCCGGCCGGCGGCCTTATCTCCCCCGTCGCTGGTCGTGACACGGCCTCCCCCGGCTGCTGACCTCTTGTGCTCGCTGGCGTGGGAGCTTCCGCTTCCGGTGGTGGTTCTTTGGATCGTGCGGGGACTCGTTTGTCAGGGGTTCCTTTTCGCCTCGCTTTGCTTTCGGTTGCGCTGATCTTGCATTCTTGCTAGACTCGCGTGTCCTGAGATGCTGCGGCGGAGTGTGGCGGCGGACGACGACGGC
Organism: Zoysia pacifica; assembly: GCA_001602315.1. Taxonomy (NCBI): domain Eukaryota; kingdom Viridiplantae; phylum Streptophyta; class Magnoliopsida; order Poales; family Poaceae; genus Zoysia; species Zoysia pacifica. The sequence goes on from BCLH01000225.1 coordinate 102,397, forward strand.
GGCGCCGGGAGGCCGCGGCTGTTCGCCGCGCCGAGGCTGCTGGTTGGTCTCGCTGCGGGGAAGTGCGCTTCGGACTGCGAGTCGCCGGCGGCGCGCAGCCCGACCTCCCCGTTCAACCACCACTGGGGGGCCTTCCCGGCGCTCGGCGTCCGGTCCCCGCGGTCCCCCAGGAGCTGGGACTCGCACCGCGTCGGGCTGGGCGGCATCGCCGAGTCCCTCGCGGAGCCCGCCGCCGGCGGTCCCATGAACCGTCTGCTGGGGACGCAGGTGCGTCCGTGGATCAAGCTGCCGCAGCGGCCCGTCGCTACTACGCCCTGCGCCTCCCAGCCGAGGCCAACGCCTCCGGAGCTCGGGAAGGTGGAGGCTACGCCGGTGCCGTGTAGCAGGTCCTACGGGGATTTGAAGTCTGGTCCAGAGCCCATCCTGCCCGGTGGTGGCGCGCAGCTCGGCGCGAGCAGCAGGTCGACCGATCTCGGGAGGTTCCCGGCGCCCGGGTCGCTGCCGGCGTCGATCGGTGGCTCGCGCAGGTACGTTGGGTCGGTGTCCGCGACGGAGGTGGAGGGGTCGGAGGACTACACCTGCATCATTGCTCACGGGCCCAACCCGAAGACTACCCGCATCTTCGGGGACTGCATCTTGGAGCCTGTCACTGTGCTTATGCCTGATGGTGAGAGCATGGAAGCCGTGGAAGTGAAGGAAGCTGCAGAGTCATACTGGCTGGTGAAGTGCTCCGAAGAGGAGTTTTCAGAATCCTTGTAAGGAGAACCTGGACGGCAACACTGCATGTATTTATCGGTATGGCAATGTAATCATCTCAAAAGTTTCATCGTATAATCTTAGAACTGCTGATTGTGATTTATATGTGGATATGTTTAAATCAAGGGTGATGCAAGTTTTATTAGGCCTTGTTCGGCAGTAGGTGGAATGATTTCAGGCGTGATTTTTTTCGGCTTTAGTTTTACTTCTATCTCATGCTTAGTTCTGACGCATGGTCTAAAACAATGTGAGTAACGTTTGATAGGATACAAATCAGTTTACAACATCATGGTGAGGTTAGAATGCGGTTTGCTTCCAGGACTTTTGAGGTGCGGTTTGCTTCCTGATCGCATAGGGGACAACTGCTAGATTTGAGTCCGGATTCAATCCACCAGTTGCACAAACAAGTTGCCACATAGTTTGAATAAGAATAGGATCCACTAGACCTAGAACCAATCCAATCGGAACCAATCCAACGTAACCGAAAAAGTCCTTATTTGGGATACTTTCAATTTCTCTTATGTTTTGCATCTGGATGACTCAACGGTAGATTAACATTCTTTAATTTCTTTAATTGAAGATGTTCTTTGATTGAATTCCTTTGGTGAATGATGTTTTGATCTTTAATTTCTTTGATCTTGGAAGTTCAATATGAAATGACTAGATGATTAGCACTATGATACGAGTTCATGTTTCAGTAAATTGGAATAACCCGGGAACACTGAACATTTTTGCTGAATGTCCTTGCAGAGGTGATAATGCAATCTGCAGTGTAAACTGCAGGGATCAAGCGATCCTTGTTGAAGTGGAAGAGGAGATCAACACTGAGATATCCTCCTTCAGCACATTTGGTTCGTCATCATCGTTCAAAGACGACATATTCATGGCCGGAGTGGTTGTTCTGACTGAATCGGTTGACGCCCAGGTCCCCTGATACCTGAGCTTTTGGAGATGATCAATAATTTCAGCCATTGCAGTTTTCAGAGGCTGGCATTGGTTTGGTGCTTTTGTGAGTCACAACTATGTTTTAGCAGTTGAGAAATTCGGTGGCATTGGAGATCTGAGTTCGCGGATTTTAGATCAGTGAGCTTGCCTGCCTTTAGCACTGTAATTTTGGTCCTAATGCTATTTGGCAGTGCGAGTGTCCTTTTTTTTTTTTTAATTTCTCTCTTCTTTCTTCTTTGGTCTCCTCCTAAGCAGCAATGACAATGTTAGCGTCCTGTAATTTGTGACAACTTCATGAGATATTGGCATTGAGCTGCTTGGCATAATGCCGCTCTTGCTTTTGAGCACTGATCGTAGTACTGATTACTATAGAGTCGTCATGGCTCATGATGTTGCTTTAGTTGCCTGCTTGAGCTGTTGATTTGGTACAGAAACTGGGAGCAAGCTACTACCACAAAAGTGGATTTTCCCTAGTGTCGCGTCTATTCCCGTGTGTTTTTTCTTTTGCACACGGTGAATTCTATTTTTTTCCCCTGTGTCACTCGCGGCCGTAGGGAGATTGTCCAAGCACAAGGGAAACACATGTTCTCCCCTGGGTCATGTGCACGGCACACGCACACGGGGAAACACAAGTTCGTACTGAGCAGTGAGCACTCCCGTCATAGTTCGTACTGGAGAAATTTACACAGGGGAAACGTCATTCACGTGTGCATTTTAGTTTTTCCCGTGTGTTGTGGACACTAGGGGAAATCCACTTTTCTGGTAGTGCAGGTGATGGTTTGTAGGAGTATTCAGGAAACGCTAGACACTTGTTGCAATGTTTCTTCAATGGAGATTATGTTGCAAAATCTCTCGAAATGTTTAGATTTGCTTTTGCTTATACTTGAGGTGAGATGAGAGCCTGGAGACTTGAGAAACATACCGCTTGCCTGATGAAACTGTGAGCAATATGCATGTTTATGCTGCCTAAATTTTCTATCCAATAGTTCCCACTACCTATGTTTGGAACATTTTCGTAGGTTTCTTGTATCCAAGAATTTGTAGAGCATTTGTTTCTGTCTTTATGCTTGTTCCTATGCGAAACAAATCTTAGACCTCTTGTGAAACGTGAGAATTTCATAGGAATTAATTCAATGTGAAAAAAAAGATTAAAGAATTTTTTTGAAATTCAAATGGCGCCTTAGATTGGTGCTCCTTTATTCTTAAATTATTGACTTCTAATATTATTTTAGCCATTAATTTTATTACTCCCTTCGGTTTTAACTCCGGTTTTAAATTATTGACACCGTTGATTTTTAACATCAACTTTGACTATTCCTATTATTCAAAAAATTTGTTCCAATGTATAAAATTATTAGTCACAATTTAAATTTCACTAATGATAAAATCAAATAATATAAGACGAATGGTTCAAAGTCAATCTGTCAATAATTTAAAAACGGAGGAGTAAAAAGGTGCGATGGATATCAGAAATTTTGCTATAATTTGCTTTGTCATTAATAAAGGTATATTTAAATTGTAACTTGTAATTTTACAATTTTAACTAATTTTTGAATAAAATAAATTATCAAATATAATTTAAAAGTTAAGGAGGAAGCGTGCATTAAACAATCAAGAATTTCGTAGGATCCATATTAGTTTACACGGTATTTAAAAAATGCAAAACGTGTTCTAAACGGGCCTGCGTAATGATGGCCCGTGCCCAGAGAGGTTCCATTTCTGGGCAATTTATCATAGGCCAGGGCCGCCAGGCACATTGTCAAGATTCCAGCCCAAAAACACGAGCCGTTTCCTCCGCGTCGCCGCTCCCCTGCGCAGCGCCATTTCCGCCGCCCCGAATGCACACGTGAGTACTACTGTCTCCAGCTAGCAGACCCGCGGCGGCGCTGAGCTGGGAGGCGCCTAGGGTTCTAGGGCATCGGCGACGCCGGCATGGGCTACCATCACCTCCTCCTCTCGCCGGCGGTGGCGCCGCCGACCTCCCTCATCCCCTCCCGCCGCCTCCACGGCGGAAGCCCGAGACGGACGCCTACTGCCGTCTCTGCCTCGTCTAACGCGGCCCGATCTCCGGCGGTGTCGGCGGAGGTCGCCACACGGAGGAGGGCCGTGCTCCTGGTCGGCGTGTCAGTGCTCCCGCTCCTCCGGCTCCGTGACGCCGCGGCGCAAGCGGCCAGGGCGCAGCGGTCGACGGTGGATCTCGTTACTGGTGAGTAGTATCCGCTCTGAAATCTGAAGGAAAATGCAGATGGATACGTTGCCTTTGTACTTTTCCTTTAAAAAGGGAACTTTTTAGGTGGTCTCAGCTGCGTGAGTAGCTTTGTGCTTCCATAGATCTTAAACCCTACTCGTTTTGCTATTTTAGTTGGTATGTTTGTATGTTACAAACTTTGGACTACTCACAGAACATCTCCGATTCTAGCTTTGTTAGAGTACAGTTAGTCTTTCTATAACTCTTTAATTGCTCAGAGCCTCAGAGTGAACCATCAAGTAGCTTTCAAAAATAAATCATCCGATACAACATGTATGATCATGTTGGAACTATATGCTGCATTAGTCCCTGTTTCAAATTTCTATTGAGGTCATTAATCTTCAGGACTGAGAGATTATATGCAATAATGTTTTCAAGTCACCTGGTCGTTCCCTGGGACTGACGAAGTGACTAGTTGCGATTAGGGTGATGATTAGTCTGATTGAGATAAGGTTAGGAATGACCACATGCCTGGATGGAAGATGTTGGAAAGTAGGAGGGGACCAGATCGCGCCTTGTTCAAGCTGTAGACCTGGCTGGGGTGTGGCAGAACTGTAGACCGGTGGACGGGGTGTGGTGGCGGAGCTGCAGATCGGTGAATACCGGAGAGAGCAAGCGGTTAACAGAGGGTGAACGGCATGGATCCTAGGGGGAAGGGGAGACCGAGTACAGTGGGGGTGGGGTGGATCCAGGTGGGGGAGGGAGACGGGATGGCGGAGGGGGTCGCGGCAGCCAGTGGGAGCTGCGGCATCGTCCTGGACACGAATATTGGCGTACGAGTGGTGCTGCTAGGAAGTGAGCAGTGGTGGGGAGATGTATAATAACCCAGTCTATCATCTGGTCACCCAATCAATTAATCAGACTAATCATGATTAATTGACAATTAGTCAAACGGCACAACAACCATGGAAACTAATTGAGTTGACATCTTTAAGTGTGCCTGTCAGTCCGACCAGTCTGATTAGTCACAATTAGTTGTGACTGATTCTGGGCACTCCTGGATATAAAAAATTGGCCCTTGCATTGTTCTACTCAAAAAACTAAACCAAGTTCAGTTTGACTGCCAACCTATCTAAATTGACAGTTTGTCAAAATACTCATTATGTTGCCTGAGGTCCTTGATGATGAAAGGCACTGCATTTATGATTGGTGTATTTCTGTCTGTGATCCTCAAGCAGAGGACAATAGTTAGCAATTCATATTGGAACTTACTGCTACTAGCAATTCATAGTAAATGGAACAGTTTGATAACTTTAGGGCCTGTTTGGCATCGATTGTGAGCCGCTTCTCGCCAAAAAATAAGCGCTTTTACTGCCAAACTCGTCGCATCTCGAGAGCGTACCTAACAAGCGCTTCCCCAGTCCTTCACAAAAAACAGAGAAAAGCGTACGTGGGGTGCTCCACCCGTCCTAGCAGAGCGTCGCTGCCGTCGCGCAGCTCCAGCGTCGGCGCTGCCGTTGTTCCTTCGCTCCCGCACGCAGTGCCGCTGCGATGCTCCTCGTCTCCAGAGCTGGCACCACCTTGACGCCCCTCCTCTCCAGCGAGCCACGGTGACGCTCCTCTTTGGCACCGGCGCCACCTTGACGCCCCTCTGCTCCAGCGCCAGCGCTGCGGCGGTCCTATTCTCCAGCGCCGGCGTTGCCTCCGCTGCTCCTTCGCTCCAATGCCGATGCCGCCGCGCCGCCTCTACCCTCCGCACTCCGCCCCACCGCTCGCACATCTCCCAGCCTCGAGTGGCGAGTCCTCTGCCCTCTCCGCCTCCGGCTCCAAGCCTCGAGCATTGCTTATTTTTGGACTGTTTGAGAAGCAGCGTGCCAAGCGCGTTGCTTATTTTTGACCGCTTCCGTGAGCAGCTGCGTTATTTGACAGCTGAAGAGAAGCAAGATTCTTCACAAATTTCAGCTGTGCCAAACAGGCCCTTAGATTACTTTCTCTTTGTTTCCTACAGTGATCTAATTAGACATACTGAGGCTATGCATGTGGTGATGCAAACCATGCTCCCACTTGATTCCCATGATATGCACAGTAAGCATGTAGGTTTCAGGGAGGTTTCTAATTTGTAAGCACACCACAGGGCTAGTTGATTTGATTATGCAGCTTTCCGTTCTAGCTTAATATTTTGGTCGCATTATTTGTGTGTGCATATGTACATCTCTACTCTCATAAATGGAGTATATGTTTTGCAACCTTGGATTTCTTTTAGTGCACATTTTTTACTTCCCATTGTCTTTATTATGTGGTATTGACAACTACATTACCAGTGTCATGATATTATTTTCATATACAACAAACCTATATCATTGCAAACACAAAATTGGTCAGACATGAAAAAGCAGTGATTTTTTAGGATGTCAAGTGAAAATGTATCAGAAATAGTACATATCACAAACTATGAATTGGCAAACTTTTCTAATAATTTATGCCATTATTTTTTTCCAGAGAGAACAAATGTTTCAGAGGCGGAGGGAACTCAGCCTGAAGAACCTGAGGAAAAACTACTTCAGCTAGATGTGGAAGGACAACCTTCTAGGAATCCACTTGTTGGCCTTTTGAATGCAATTGCCATTGTTGCTTCTGGTGTTTTTGCTGGACTTCTTGGTACTTCTAAACAAGAAAAGAAGGCTTTGCAATTGACCATCTCATCTGTATGCTAATCAGCATTTATTATACTATATCTTGCTATCTCCCTAAATTTTGTATGCATGGAAAGAAGAGTTGTATATCATCATAATTCCTCTGATATATCAGTAATTCACTATCCAGCATTCCAAAGAAAGAATCATGTGCTCCAATCTAGTTTTTGTTTTGATGTATTACGTTCATGCAAAAAAGAGGTGCATCATCATATTACCCTGCAGGATATCTGTTCTATCAAATGGACTACTAAGAGCTGCGGCTAGTTGTCCTTGCATGAATCACAAATTCTACTCCATAGTCCATTGTTCAGTCATTTATTTAATTTGTCATGTTCCTTGGACATGCGATGCTAACTTATCTGATTTTTCACTGGATTTATAGTTGACAATTGCCTGAGTTTATTATCTGAGAATTTTTGGTTTATAATAGATGCTAATATTCTAATACTGAAATCATTTTAGCGTGAACATTTATAAATCTTTGATACGGATATCTTCATAAGCTCTTGCTCTGTTCAGAGTCATACAAAGTTTTTTTTTTTCATTTTATCGATCAATTTGAATCAAATAAGCAAATGAAACATATGCCGTGTGCTTACTGTGGACCTAGGCACCTAGATATTATGTTCCTTCTTTGGTCTTGGTAATGTTCCTAAGTCTTATGTAAAATGATAATGGGAGGGCCCTCCTTCTTTTGATATTATAAGCAAATTGAATTTTTGAAAGTGGGATTCTCTTTTAACAAATGTGATATTCTTTCTTTTTCCAGATGGAGGCCAAATTGGTTGAAAACGAGGCGGCAATGTCTATGCTTAGAGAAACCTATGAGAAAAGGATATTGGATGAAGAAGCAGAACTGAAGAAACAAGCAAGGAAGTTCCAGGAGGAAGAAGCTTCGCTTCTGGACCAACTAGCTTCATCTAGAAAGACTGTAGCATCTTTAACTGAGGAAGTTCAAAAGGAGATGGAGCTAGTTGAGCAGCTTAACCTTGAGATAGATGAACTTAAGATAAGTCTTGCGCAAGCAGAGGAAGAAAGACATCTGTTTGAAGGTAAATTGAAGGAGAAAATGGAAATGCTTGACATTTTGCATGACAAGGTAAATCTGCTTAGCCAAGAGGTAAATGATAAGGAGCAATATACCAGGGAACTCAGCTCATCACTTTCTGCCAAGGAAGATGACTACCAGAACCTGAATATGATCTACCATCAAACGAAAGAGAGCCAAGAACAGGTGACTTTCCAAATAAAGCAACTTGAGAAGGATGTTCTTATAGATAAAGATGAGCTAATATCAAAAATAGCATTAATTGATTCATTGAATGAGGAAGTTCAAAAACTGTACACTGAAAAGGATGAAGCAGAAGTAAAAATAAGTGAGCTAATGAGAGAGTACTCAGACCTAAAAACTGCTTCTGAAGAGAGGGCATCTCGTGATTCTGAACTATTGTTAGAGAAAGATGCTCAGCTTAATAAGCTTGAAGAAAAGCTTTCTGCTGCATTAAATGACTCAAGTAAAGACAGATACACTATTGTAGAGTTGAACAATGAATTGGACACCACCAGAACAATGCTAGACACAGAAGCCATGGCCCGAAAAGATTTATCAGATCTTGTTAAGTCCACTGAAGAGGCACTAAAAGATTCTAGAAATGAGGTGCTCAAACTCTCAGAAGAGCTTAATGAGGTAAAGATATCAAATCAGGATTTGACAACTCAGATTTCAAAGTTAACAAATGAGGCCACTCAACTGGAACAAGCTCTGGCTAATAAAATTGCTGAGGCGGAATCAGTTTCTGCAACTCTCTCAGATGAGCTGGCTTCAGTCAGGGAGGTACTTAAAAGGTCACAAGAAGAACTGGATGTCACCTCCAATCAATTAATATCTGTTACTGATGCTCATGGTGACCTTAATAAAGAATTGCTAGATGCATATAAGAAGTTAGAGGCCCTGACAAATGAGCTTGTTAAAGAACGCAAAATTAATGCTACTCTAAATAGGGAGCTTGAAGCTTTGATGAAACAATCACTGATAGACTCGGAAGCAAGAAGGGCTCTTGAAGTTGATTTGGATGAGGCCACTAGATCGCTAAATGAGGTGAATGAGAGTACACTATCGCTGTCTAAGCAGCTGGAAGACACTAATTCTAGGATTTCTACTATTAAAGAAGAGAAAGAGATGCTATCAAAGGCTCTTGAGGAACAAAAGAAAAGTACTGTTGAAGCTCAGGAAAATATGAAGGATGCTCAGAATACTATAGAAAAGCTTGGGACCGACAGAGAGAAATTTGAAATGAGATCTAAAATTCTTGAAGATGAATTGGCCACCGCAAAGGGTGAGATCTTGCGTTTAAGAAGGCAGATTAGTGCCAGTGGATCTCAGAATGCCAAAATTATCTTGGATACAAGTGCTGGAGTAAATGCCAGCCAACCTCTGAAAGGGCAACATGCGAATGATCGTGTTCAAAATAACAGTGCTGATGCTGGAGCCCCTCGTTCTTCTAAAAGAGTTTATAGGAGAAGAAAAACTGGGCCTGAGACATGACTATCATTTAAAGGCAAATGAGGAATTACCATTCTTTCATTCTCTGGTTATCTTATTACAACAGCTTTTCGACTCAATCCTTTGCAAGGTACTCCAGCATCAAGAAACCTCCCAGTCATAGTAGCACTTGCTCCTCTGTCGTTTATGTTGTTGTAGGCCTAAGAAGAGGATCGTGGATGTATGTTACTGTATGTACAGATCAAATGTTGTGTTCTCAACAAACCAAAATTGTGCTCCCAGTTCTTCATGGCTCATCGTAACATGGCGCATGCAGTCCAGCTTTTATATCAGTCAATGGAGTTTATTGAAGTGATGTTTGATGTTTGCATTATGCATCATATTTACTAGTAATGAATTAGAATTACATTCCCTCAATTAAGTAAATCTGGTGTGATTGATATGCTGGGACATTAGTATTATTTCTTCAATAGCTTTTGCTGGGCATTGCACGCAAAGAAGTGCTTTGCCGCTTTTAAAACTTGAGCACATAGAGCTATGTAGATGCACTTTACCTCCCAAGGCAAATGTTGCCAAACGCGAGATAACAGGCCACCTGCTTCTGCTAGTGGAAATCAGTTTCTTAGTAAATCCGTTTGTTTTATTGTGTGTCATTCTGTGAATCTGGACCGAAAGGTACTCCGTAGCTTCACTTCACCTCCCAAGGCATAATGTTTGGTTGGTTTGGTTATTTGGTTGTCCACCTGTTTTATTGTGTGTCATTCTGTGAAACTGGACTGAAAATGATGCATAAAAAGAAAAAAAAACAAACAGCGAGGACCACAGGGAGGATTTATTATGCGCTGCAAAGTTTGTTGGCTGCTACTGTAGCGTCTGATCGTTTCATGCTCTGGTTCTTCGTTCCATTTTAGGTTTTCTGGGACTTTGTTTTTACCCTTCCTTTGACTCATGTTTGATTTTCCGACACTTATGCTCTTTAACCACGCGAGTCAAAGAAAGGCTAAAAATACCCTTTGGATTGGAGAATTTAGATAGAAATTTTCAAGGATTTCACTTTCTAAGGAAAATTTTAGCAAAAGAATCACTGATAATTGTGTATTAAATTTATGAAAAGCCAGCCATACGTGTGCACCGGATGACATTTATGCAGAGATGGATGCAATAGATCCGTGGTACCTCTGCTCAACAACCGACACGGAATCGTGGCTTTTCAGACAGTGGAGTCATCATGGCCTCTTTCATGCAATGATGCATTTGGCACCAAAATCCTACTGTGTTGGACGACGGTGGAGCAGAGAAACCGTCGGAAAAACATCTTAACTATTTTTATTTTTATATTTATAATATCAGATAGAAATAGAAACAGAAAAGCCCGAAAACAGAAACGAACAGATAAATACGAAATTTGAAACCAAAACAAAACAACTGGTATCCAAAAAAGATGTCAGAAATATAAATAAAATAAATATCGAATATTCACTATATGGTCTAAGTTTTATGATATATATAATATAAGTTGCAATTAAATTCACAACATACAACTAAATAACATAGATCAATAAAAGTTGTTTGATTCATAACTTTTTATTTTTATTTTCATAATAAAACATGTTCAAATAAGATCTCATTACCATATTTAGAGAAAACGATAAAAAACAGAAAAATTCCGTGGAATTACGTGAAAACGGTCGAAAAAAAAGCTATACTGTTTTTTGTTACCGTTTTTATTTTTCTCCGCTATCTGAACATGGTAGAAAAAACGATAAATAAAACACCGTCGGAACGGAAAATTTCCGTACTGCCTGTTTTCAGATCTACGGTGGAGTCATCATCGCCTCTACTCTTTGGCACCAAAATGAAAGATGACGGATGTCGTTACTGAAGTGTTAAAAGTGTGTTGATCTACTCTATAGAGCATCTCCAAGCATTACTATCTAAAAGCACATCCTCAAACAGAAATTAGGATGTCATTAGAAAAAGCAACCTGTTCGCTAAATAAATTCTTAAACGTAGCAACTCCCGAAACGAGTTCTTTGGATTGCTCTATATAATTGTTAAGAAACTTCCTAAACCTAATCTTAAGAGCACCTTCAACGGCTCCTTAAAAAATCATCCAAAAAATTTAGAGTTCAATTTAATCACCTCTTTTAAATATAGTTTAAATTTGAGACAAATAAACAACCGATTTTACGGTTAGTTGCACGAAACATATAGGATTGAGGACCCCACAAAGCTGGCTAGATCTATCTCCGATAGAGGGATTATAGAGAGATTTTTATCTTCGATAGAGGGATTATAGAGAGATTTTTGGGTATCTTCGAAAGTAGAGAGGTGTTTAGAGCTAGTGGTGGAGAAGAATTTTTACACTATTTTCTTATAAGTTAATTTAGGAAAAATTAATAGAGAGATTTTAGAGATGCTCTATGCAACGCCAGATAAGCGGATCTTTGGAAACCAATTTCCAGGGAAAAAATTAAAATAAAAATCATGAAAAAGAAACAGTAGGCGCACTGCTTTGTGCTGCTCGTGTGCTGAAGACTTCTTTTTGTTTTCTGGATAATTTTGATTCAAGATGGGTCTTATATCGTTACGAGTGCAGAGTCCTTGCGCTGGTCGTGTGCTGATGCACAGCAGCACTAAGAGTCGATCTTGGAAAACGTCAAATGACTCTGTTATATCATTTGCACTCATAGTTGCCTTCTCCGGATCATCATTTTATTAGGGTTTAAGAAAACGACCGCCTAGGCCATTTATGCACTGTTTAGGCGATTGGTAGAGCTCCACCGCTTCGCTTTCAATTAAGCTGCAAATTAAGTATTCTCTTATTTTAAGGGATAAGTTTATTTCACCCTCTCAACTATCAATGTAAGTACATTTCACCACTTCCACTATAAAACCAAATATTTTACACCACTAAACTATTTAAAACCGTCTAAATAACCTCTCTAAAATGATTTTACAAGTAGTTTTTCTATATGATAGTACACATAGATGATGACATAGTAAAGATAGTTTTAAAACATCTCAAATGGTATCAGTATTGTATTAGACAAATAAAAATGTCAATCATATAGTGAGAACAATTTCAAAATTATTTTTGGTACATTGTATTTTTTTTATTGAGAAATGTTACTTCATTATGTCGTGGAATGAGAGCAGTAGTTAGGTGGCAATTTTATTATGAAGAAGATGATAAAGAGTACTTTTAAAATCAAGTGTGAGCATGAACAAATAAAACATGTGATAAAAAATAATACCGTGACACGTCATTGCCTATGAGACAGTCATAGGCAGAACCACATTTAAAACCACTTCAGGGGTTATTTAGATAATTTTCTATAGTTCAAGAGTAATATATCTGATCTTATAATTAAAAGGGCAAAGTGGATTAACATCACTAGTTGAGGAGGTAAAGCAGACTTATCCCTTTTTTGAATAATTTTGTTGTTATATACACTTATTTTCTCTATCTTTTTATATTTACTAGCCAAAAGTATGAACATCTAATAATACCTAGGCGTTTAGGTGGTGCCCAACCCTCGCTTAGTTCAGTTGACGAAGAGATAAAGCACAATTTATTCATGTTAGAAAATATTCCCAAGTTTCAGTCCATTGGCTAGCTCCTCTAAGAGGAACCTTCTCCTCTATATATATATATATATATATATATATATATATGTAACATCTATAAAAATAAAAAAATGATCTTTTCATCCCATTCCATTGTCTCATTTACATTCAACACAATAGCAGCACTGTTCACCACTGCGCTACAGGAAACCGCTACAGTGACACACGGGCTACAGGAAACCGCGACAGTGCCGCGCGCTACCGTTCTGCACAGAGGCCACGGTCGTTCTCCAGACTGCCTTCTTCCTCCACCGGACTTAGAAGGCTTCAGTTCTTCCTCGACACCGATCAAGAAAAGGACAAATCAAGAAAGGTTAGACAATACCGAAAACTGACACTCAAATTCAGTTGATGATCGCGTACTTTCAATGCGTTCTTTGAGGACGTCGTCTTTCTCATCGTCGTCATCGCTCTCTCCACTATGATACCGGACATCACGCCCAAGTCAGGCTCGGCCCTCGCGGACGCTGTCCAGTTGCTCCTGGCCTTTCCTGCCCTTTTGGTCGTCGCCGCATCTCCGGTGCGATCCAGACGCTGGACCCAGGCATGCTGCACCCTCCGCTTCACCGGCAACGCCATCGAGGGAACTGGCACCGCCAGAGAGGGTGTCGTTGGTCTTCGGACTGCCGGGCATCACATTGGTCCACCACGACCCCATCGGATTTAGTCCTGAGGCAGGACCAGACCCGTCGCCTTGGTTCCGCCACGCGAAGTCATGATGGCTGCCCGTCGAAATGCAGCACCGCTCTTTTCGACAACGGCAACGTCACCCTCACTTCCCACTCAGCCCCGCCGTACGCAAGTGCGTATGTAAGTTGGGGGCCAAGGAAGGCCAACGGGTCCATTGGTATCGAGCACGACAGGACCAGCCGCACACTGGAATGACGGTGTCGATGTCATCGACAGCAACACTATCGACATCAGCACCGGCAACACTGTCATCATCGGTGGCAGCACCATCGGCACCGGCGGCGGCAGCAGGTCCATCACATCGGCGGCAGGACCGTCCACATCGACGGCAGGGCCCGTCCACACCAGAAACGAGAGGATGGATGCCCACCGACGTCCGTGTACTACGACAGGTCTGACATTTGGTGTCGCTTGAGAGGCGCCAACGCCCCGGCCGCGAGCCCGAAGCGTGGGCTATGCGCCGCTGAACCAGATCTATCGCTGTCTCGGCCGAAGTCAGGCCTAGAGACGGTCACCGAAGGAAGGAGCACGGATCGAGGAAGGAGCACGACTCTCACCAGGGAGCGGCAACCACGCCGTGAACCGGCGACCCACCACCAGTAGCACCGATGACTGGTCACATTGCTCAATGCCGGCAGTCGGCGTGCCTGCGCCCGACAGC